>CM063593.1:12774653-13286112 GCA_032356905.1 Salix exigua | reverse complement strand
TGTAACAACCCACAATTTCCCCCCCTCTAAACAGAGTGGATAAAGCATGATTTTTTTTTTCCTTCGAAATTTTTACCGAAATTTCGGCATAGTCTCCCCTATACCGGGAGATTCCAAATTATTCACATCCATTTTAATACAATCAATAACATGATTCATCTCAGAATATGCTCAAGTCCATATTCATTTCGAACTCCATCTTACATCACACATAAAAGATAAAAATTGAAAGAGTCAATTCATACATGAAAGTTTCACCTATAAATACACATATACATCGAACATAACACAATTTAATATTACAAAAACAAAATTCACAAATATACTATTCCATACAGTTTACAACAAGTCACCATCACTTTCTAAGTTTCTATTTTACAAAAAGAAATAAGACTTAAAATCTATTCTTGACGAGAATGAGAAGAACCTGCAACATATAAATTTTTCATATGAGTGAAACAATTTAGTAAATACCAGTAGTTTTAGAAGAATTTGAGTAATCTATCCATCAATTTGCTTAAATCACGTGAGATTCGAAACACCACCATGTGCACTCTTTTAAGGTTTTAACCAAAAGAAGATTTATTTCTTTTTGACTACTATATATTTTTTTTTCCACTTCGAAGAGACCATAGCCGACACTAGTGACCTCTAATAGTGTCTTTAGTTATCCGTCCTGGAATCAATTCATCAATTTCATGAAAATATTAACATGAACCTAGCCATGGTTATCATTATATATAAATACCATATATATATTAAAACAAAACCAAAGTAATCAAATTTATACATCATGCCGATATCGACATCACCTGCCGATATCATTAACTGTTCTGAAATCAAATAGTTAATCAATTTTATATATATCATGCCGATATCGACGTCACCTGCCGATATCATTAACTATTCCAAAATCGAATAGTTAATCAAGTTTATAAATATCATGCCGATATCGACGTCACCTGCCGATATCATTAACTATTCCAAAATTGAATAGTTAATCAAGTTTATAAATATCATGCCAATATCGACGTCACCTGCCGATATCATTAACTATTCCAAAATCGAATAGTTAAATCAAGTTTATAAATATCATGTCGATATCGACGCCACTGCCGATATCATTAACTATTCGAAATTGAATAGTAAAACAAGTTTATAAATATCATGCCGATATCGACGTCACCAGCCGATATCATTAACTATTCCAAAATTGAATAGTTAATCAAGTTTATACATTAACTTGTTTCTTTTATACACAACAACCCAAACACACATATATATAAAAATATAAATAGATATGTCTTTCCATCCGCTAAACTTTCCTTTACTCGTTTCCTTTTCCTCCCAATAAGCACCAAAATTATATCTTACTTTTCAATACCCGACAAGGTAAGTAATATTATATAATGAGAATTTAGGTACCGAGTACCTACCTGCTGTGAATGTTCGACTTGCGTTACCCTGTTGTTGTTGTTGCTCGTCACCCGCGGTTCTTCCTGAAACCACAATTACCCACCATTTATTTATTCATTTATGTTACTCCCTATATCACACACAACAACAATAAAAATGGTACTATTATTCATTTTCTCTTTTACCAATTCTTCTCTTTCTCACTTATATTCCTCATTGTCATCCTTTAATTTTTCAGCTCATTTGTATTCCCAATAGAACATCATGAATTCAATTTCTTATCACCCTTTGATTTCTTCTTTTTTTTTTTCAGAAAATCAATACACACTTTATGAAGGAAAAGGGACAATTTTTTTCTCTCCTTAACATGGCTAAATCTTTGATATTTTCTCAACTTGGCCGAAATTGTCAACATATGTGACAGCTTGACCTCTCCTCAGAGTTTTACTCATATCTGGAGTTCCAGAACTCCAAATTAGATGAGGTTTGATTTTCTGGAAAGCTAACACTCCCAGCTACAACTTCTATGAAGGGATCATACGCTAATTATGTGTTTTTCAGGTCCAAATATCCCCAAGAAATAGGGTGACGAAACTGTCCTGTTTTTGAGAAAAAGAAAATATCTCCAATTCATCTTCAATCTTTGATTTCTCATCAATAACAGCCATGTCTTTCCTTTAATCATGAAATACTACTCATTTATGCATTTCTCTAACATTTTGTGCTAGAAACCCTCAGTCCCAATTCAAAAACAATCAAGACCTACTAAATTGGAGTTAATTTCTTAGAAATTGAAGTTAGAACTCCTTACTTGGATGGAATCTAACAATTTTTGGAAAGATCCTAGCCTTCTTCTTCTTCAAAATATCCAGCCACTCTTCCTCCTTTCTTCTCCAATTTCTTCACTTTCTCTTGTTATTTCTCCACCAAATTGTGCTCTTTCACTTTAGAAATCCAAGGCTTGTATGGGTTTACAAATTTTGGGGTGTTTGCTCTTGATTTTTATAGAATGAATTTTCGAAATTCCCTTCTCCTCTCTACTTGGTTTCAGCTGAACATGGCTGAAAAGAGAGGGGTATTTATAGTGCCCTTTTTTTTATATATATAATAATATCATCTTATCATTTTATTTTCCTTTGTTTCATCTTAATCTCCTACCTCCATGTATATTTTATCCTCGGGTTTCACATTCTCCCTTCCTAATAAAAATGTTTTTATTTCTCAATGTTTTTTCACTACGATCCATGATTTTGACTGGCCTAGTCTCGAGTGTCAAGTCTTCTCTTACTTCAATAGGAACTGCAGGTAACACTCGGGAAGGATCCACTTCTGCCTTCCGTAATAGTGATACATGGAATACATTGTGAATCTTCTCTAGGTGTGCTGGTAAATTCAAGCGATAAGCCACGGGTCCTACCTTAGCTATCACCTCAAATGGCCCAATATACCTCGGAGCAAGCTTTCCTTTCATTCCAAACCGAATGATGCCCTTCCATGGTGCTACCTTTAAGAAGACTCTATCCCCTATTTGGAATTCCAAGGGTCTCCTCCGTTTATCTGCATAACTCTTCTGTCTATCTTGAGCTTCCTTCATTCTTTGCCTGATTACCCTTACTTTATCAGTTGTTATTTGTACTAGTTCAGGACCCAGGAGTTTCCTTTCTCCAACTTCATCCCAACATATCGGAGTGCGACATTTTCTCCCATAAAGGGCTTCATATGGAGCCATCCCGATAGAAGCTTGGTAACTATTATTATACGTGAATTCTACCAGTGGTAGTAAGTCTTCCCAGTTTCCCCCAAACTCTAATACACATGACCTCAAAAGGTCTTCAAGTGTTTGGATGGTTCTTTCAGATTGGCCATCTGTCTGGGGGTGGAATGCAGTGCTCAGATTCACCTCGGTTCCCAAAGCCCGCTGTAAGCATGGCCATAACCTTGAAGTAAATCTCGGGTCTCGATCAGATACCATTGAGATGGGAACTCCATGCAGTCTAATCACTTCATTCACGTATAATTTGGCCAACTTGTCTATGGGGTATGTCATTTTGATGGGTAAGAACAAAACCGACTTTGTCAGTCGATCTACCACTACCCATATAGCATCATTTCCCTTTTTTCCCCTTTGGCAATCCGGTTACAAAATCCATGGCTATATTTTCCCATTTTCATTCTGGAATTGGTAGTGGCTATAATTCTCCTGCCAGCCTTTGATGTTCTATCTTCACCTGCTGACATATCCCACATCATGACACATATTCTGCTATCTCCTTCTTCATATTCGGCCACCAGTAGTATTCCTTGAGATCTCTATACATCTTGGTGCTCCCAGGATGGGTTGTAAACCGAGATTCATGAGCTTCTCTCAATATCTCACCCTTTAAGGTCTTATTCTCAGGCACATAAACCCGTTTTCCCATCACAACCAACCCTCCTGGCAACATTTGAAGAGACAACTCCTTGCCTTGCTTTATCTTTTCCTTAATTTTCTCTAAACCTTCATCTACTAACTGAGCTTCTAGAACTTTATCTAGCAACATTGATCTGATCTTCATATGAGCTAGTAATGACCCTTCAGGACCCACATTAAATTGAATTCCCATCCTTTTCAATTCCATCACATTTGTTTGTTCCAAAGTTCCCGGATCACCCATCCCTACTTTTCCTTTTTGACTTAATGCATCCGCCACTACATTGGCTTTGCCCGGATGGTAATCAATTATGCAATCATAGTCCTTTATCAATTCCACCCACCTCCTCTACCGCATATTTAATTCTTTTTGCAACATTAAATACTTTAAACTTTTATGGTCGGTGAAAATTTGTACTTGTGTTCCATACAAGTAATGTCTCCATATTCGCAAGGCAAATACCACTGCTGCGAGTTCCAAATCATGGACTGGATAATTCACTTCATGCGGCTTTAACTGTCTGGAAGCATATGCGATCACTTTTCCATGTTGCATTAATACGCATCCCAAACCCCTGCTTAAGGCATCACTATAAACAATGAACCCTTCGTTCCGGAAGGAAGAGCCAAAACAGAGCCGATGTAAGCCTTCTTTTCAACTCCGAAAACTCTCTCACATTCCTTTGACCAATTAAACCTCACTTCTTTCCGAGTCAACTTGGTCAAAGCGATGCGATTGTGGAAAATCCTTCAATGAACCTCCTATAATATCCTGCAAGGCCCAAGAAACTTCAATTTCAGTCACATTTGTAGGCTTCTCCCACTTTAGAACCGCCTCTACCTTTCATGGATCCACACATATTCCCTAGCTGAGATAACATGTCCCAAAAATATCACCTCTTTAAGCCAGAACTCACATTTATCCAATTTCGCATACAATTTATTTTCTCTCAATATTTCTAACACCTTCCTCAAGTGCTTCTCGTGCTCCTCATAGGAGCTCGAATATACCAATATATCGTCAATAAACACGACCACACATTTATCCAAATATAATCGAAACACTCGATTCATTAGATCCATGAATACTGCAGGGGCATTAGTTAACCCAAAGGGCATTACTAAGAATTCATAATGGCCATAGCGAGTTCTAAAAGCGATCTTACGTATGTCCTGTTCTCTGATTCTTAATTGGTGGTACCCCGATCTCAGATCTATCTTCGAGAAAACTGTTGCACCCTTCAACTGATCAAACAAGTCATCTATCCGTGGCAACGGATACTTGTTCTTTACTGTCACTTTGTTCAGTTGACGATAATCAATACATAACCTGAATGTACCATCCTTCTTCTTTACAAACAACACCGGGGCTCCCCAAGGCGAATTGCTCGGCCGTATGAATCCTTTATCCAGCAACTCCTGAAGTTGAGTCTTCAATTCAGCTAGTTCTATAGGGGCCATCCTATAAGGAGATTGTGCTATAGGATTGACTCCTGGAAGAGTCTCAATGGAAACCTCAACTTCTCTAATTGGAGGCAGTCCCGGTAATTCTGTTGGAAACACGTCTGGAAACTCTTTTACAATAGGAATATTTGTTAATTCCATGCTCCCCTTCTTTAATTCTCTCACATGAGACAACCAGGCAGGACATCCCTTTCTAATCAATTTTTCGGCTGTCATGACCGAAATTATAGAGTTTGGAATCAACTTCCTCTCTCCCTTGAATACTACCTTTTTCCCACTCGCATCTTGGAGATTTACAATCTTTGTAAAACAATCCACTTGTGCCCTATATCTACTCAACCAATCCATTCCCAGTATTAAGTCAAAATCATCCAATGCTAAAGGCATGAGATCCGCCGTTAGCTCTACCCCCTCAATGTTTAGTATCACTCCCTTGTATACCTCATCAATGTTTATATTTTTCCCCAAAGGTGTACTAACTACCATCCCCACATTTAATCTACTTGGTAACACATTTAAATTTTTAGTAATTCGGTGGGCCACAAAAGAATGACTAGCCCCAAGATCAATTAAAGCATGAACTTGTATTAAACTCAATTGTAGTATACCTGCTACAACATCCGGCATTGTCCCCACATCTTCCTGGGTCATGTGGTATATGCTTGACCGCTATTTATGATCGGCTTGTTTTAACTCACAAGTGCATGAGTGTGCGATGTAGCAATTAACTTCGGTAAGATCGAGGTCATATCCACAGAGAGCTAGATTTATAAATTAAGCTAGGTAACAACAAAAATATTTTAGGAGAATGATGAATGAATTTGTTTTCTAAGATAAAAGAGAGTAATTAGATTTAAATGATAAGAAAAGATAAGTCTTGGTTCCAAATCAATTTTGATGGTGATGTATTGGTGAATCCTTCAACATATATAAGATAACTCAACCTAATATCAACGATGGTGATATTAGGTCGGAAGATATTACAATGAAGATCTAAAACATGAAGATGATTATTGCTTAAGAATAAACGAGTGTTTTCATATTAAGTAAGACATTGAATCAAGCAATCTCTATACCAAAACTAAGTTTTGTTCATAAAAATTCAAGATTATAACATTACTTAGATGATTTCTAAAATTTCTTTGCAATAACAAAACATTCATGAAGAAAAAGTGAAGATAGACATTAAGATTCATTCATATCTTAAAGAACTCACCTCAATCACCATCATCCTTGATTTGGATCCAAGAAAGAGATTAGCCAACCATAATTATATATAAAAACACTTTAATAAACATGAAATAACCTGAATCAAATTGGAATAATAAGTTTTACAACTAAAATAAAACTGAAATCTAAGACAAGAAGAACAAAACACAATCTCGGAAAACTATTGCAAGACAGATTTGAAGCTAACTTGGACTGCAATTTAACCCTATTTCTGAGCGTTTTTTGAGAAGGCTATTAGACACATATTTATAGCCCTTTCTGTTAGCTTTCCAGAACATTAAAAACCATATAATTTGGATCTCTGAGTCAAAAGATATGACCGACACGCCGAAAGGTGTTCTGGAAAACTCATTATGTTGGCAACTTGGAGCATATTCTTGTGCCTGATTTGATGCCAACTTTGTACTGCACTTTACCCCACTTTAGAAGCGTTTTCTGGAGACAGCTATTAGACATATAGTTGTAGGCCTATCTGTTAGCTTTCCAGAACATCAAGAACCATACAATTTGGATCTCGGAGTCAAAAGTTATGACTGAAACTCCGAAAGGTGTTCTGAAAAACTTATTATTTCGGCAACTTGTAGAAGATTTTTGTGTCCGATTTTCTTCCTCATTTTTAGCTGAATCTTTCTTCTTTTTTACCCAAGATAAAGTGACAATCTTTCCTCTAGCTTTCCATAGATTTCTCCTCCAATTCTTTCTTCCAAATTTCGACATTTAAATTTCCTGAAATAATTCATTTAAGCTCAAAAAACTTGTCTAAACATTAAGAGAAATTTACTAAAAGCACATCAATTATTATAAAATCCCAAATAAAACTAATAAATACATATGTAAAATAAGAGATTTAACAATACTTTTGATGCACAATCACACCCCCCAACTTAGATTTTGCTAGTCCTCAAGCAAAACAAAACATAAAACTGTTGAAATAAAAATAATAATAACCATAATTAGATTCGACTCATTACACTTAAAGGACCTATCATGCAAACATTGGTATCTTCAACTTGGTGTGTACACAATAGCTGAATAAAGAAAAATAAACATACTCACATTCTCTAAATCAAATATCCATACAAAATTCCAAATTCAATCGTATTTATCATGCAACCAACATAATTAATTCATGCAAAACTCGACTTGTAATCTTCCCTTCTTTCCACTACAAACAAGGTAGCAAACTAGAGAAATAACTATCTATATATATTTTTCTTTTTTTTCTTTTTTTTCTTTTGTGTGAACTTTATTTGTTCTTTTTCTTTAAGTGGTCACTTCCCTTTGACGCGAATACAAACATTTGTGATGAATGCACCCTGCTACTCACAAAGTCACACACTTAAAGTGCTTTGCATACTCATATTTCAAGTCGCTGCTTGACGTAAAGATAAACATTTGTGATGAATACCCCTAGTTACTGAGCAACTCAAAACATTGGAGTAGGTAGAATTTGCACACATCTATTTATTTAATTATTACTCTATTTACTTAAACCTTGTTTAGGACTAGATTAAAAGGGATGAGCACAAGTAAAGCATAACACTCATCTTTTATGCATGATCACACAACTCACACAATTTCTTTAAGGAAAGATGTACTTGAATAATCTTAATGAAAAAGAAAATATGTTATATCTTGCTTTATAAGATATTATCTATCCCAAATTAAAACATGCAATGTTCAACACAATAATGAATCCAAAAATGTAATGTTGATCCTAATTAAGTCTCACTCACATACAAATGCATTTTTTTTCTTTCAAACAAGCATGGCCATCTCAAACATTCAACACAATCAAATATCCAAAATTAAGTTTTAAATTATCCTTAATTAAAAAAAAATAAGAATAAAGATTAGAAAACTGTTACTCCCTTTTTTTTTCAAGGATGAATGTCTGATTGAATTGGACATGAGCTGACTTCTTGCTTGAGCTTTTTTTTTTCTTCTTTTTTTTTAACCTGCATATCACAACTAAAAGAAAATATCAAACCAATTTTTTTTTTTTTTTTTTGAAAATAAAACAAAACCTCATACCCCCCAACTTAAAATAATGCATTGTCCCTAATGCATGAACAAGTAAACAAGAGTTGGAAGAATAAGAGAGAGAGAGAAAAAAAACAAAAAAATAAAAATAAATAAAAACACATTAATTCTGATACTGCAATGGCATTGGATCATCAAGATCCAATGTCTCAACTTCAGCCACAAAGTTTTCAAGATAAGGTTTCAATCGATGACCATTTACTGTGAAAACATTTCCATTCTTATGATTTTCTACCTCAACAAAGACCATGCTCGGAGATGGATTTAATCACAAATGGACCAATCCATTTTGTTCTCAACTTCCCAGGAAAAGATGTAATCGTGAATTATACAAGAGAACCTTTTGACCAACATGAAAGGATTTTCTAAGAATATGTTTATCATGCAAAGTTTTCATCTTATGTTTTGAAATTTTTGCATTTTCGAATGCATCATTTCTCAACTCCTCTAATTCATCCAATTGAAGTTTTCTATTTTTTCCAATCTCATTTTCATTGTCATTGAATTGCCGAATGGCCCAATATGCACGGTGCTCAATCTCAACAGGGAGATGACAAGGCTTTCCATAAACTAGCCTATAAGGAGACATTCCTAAAGAGGTTTTGTAAGCAAGGCAGATATGCCCACAAAGCATCGACTAGTCGTAAGGACCAATCTTTACTGGCTTGGGTTGATCTGCTTTCTAGAATGTTCTTGATTTCCTATTTGCCAACTCGACTTGGCCATTAGTCCGTGGGTGATAAGGGTATCGACCTTGTGAATCACACCATATTTTCTCATCAAAATCCCAACAGGCTTGTTACAAAAATGTTTTCCCCATCACTAATCATAGCCCTCGGCATGCCAAAACAGAGAAAATATGTTCTTTCAAGAATTTGACCACAACTCGATGGTCATTGGTTCGAGATGTAATGGCCTCCACCCATTTAGACACATAATCAACAAAGAACAGGATGAATTGGTAACCAAATGAACTTGGAAAAGGTCCCATGAAATCAATCTCCCAACAATCAAATATTTCCAAAACAAGAATGGGATTAAGGGGCATCATGTTACGCCGAGTGAGATTACCTAGGCGTTGGCATCAATCACATGCAACACAGAACGCATGGACATCTTTAAACATGATGGGCCAATAAAAACCACACTCGCAAGATCTTGGCAGTGGTTTTCTTGGAAGAGAAATGCCCACCACAGAGCTAATGCATGACAAAAATTAATGACACTTGGAATTTCATGATCAGGGATGCACCGCCTAACAATTTGGTCAGAGCAGTATTTAAATAGGTAGGGGTCATCCCAAAAAAAGGTACACACGCTATGCAAGAATTTATGTTTGTCAAGTTTAGACCAATGAGAAGGAATCTGACTTGTGGCTAGGTAATTTGCTATGTCAAGATACCATGGAGAGCCAATGTTGGAGACATTACCCGCAAAAATAAATTTTCATCAACAAAGAGTTCATTTATTGAGATTCATCTACTATGTTCTCATAGCTTGAAAGACGGATAAATGATCACCACTACATTCTCTACTCCCTTTTATCTCGAATTTCAAGGTTAAACTCTTGGAGTAGGAGGATCCATCGCATCAAACGTGGCTTGGAATCTTGTTTTGTGAGCAAGTATTTCAATGCTCGCATGATCGATGAAAACAATAACAAGAGATCCAACCAAATAAGACCGAAACTTGTCTAAAGCAAATACCACAACTAAGAGTTCTTTTCGACTTGTAGTGTAATTCAATTGAGCATCATTCAAAGTCTTGCTAGCATAATAAATTACATGAGGTTTCTTATCTTTTCTTTGCCCTAAAACAAGCACCTATTGCAAAATCACTAGCATCACACATCAATTCAAATGGTAAAGACCAATCAGAGCTTGCATAATTGGTGTAGTGGTCAACAACCCTTAAGCTTTTCAAAAGCTTCTGACATTTTGATGTCCAATCAAATTGGGCATCTTGTGACAACAAGTTACACAATGGTTTGGCAATGGTAATCGAATGAATGAATGAATCTTCGGTAAAACCAACGATGTCCTAAAAGGATCTCACATCTTTCACAATCCTGGGGTAGGTAATTTTGAATGACTTCAACTTTTGACTTATCTACCTCTATCCCTTTGAAGAGACAATGTGACCTAAGACAATGCACTGTGTCACCATAAAATGGCATTTCTCCCAATTTAGTACAAGATTGCTCTCCTCACACCGTTCAAGAACTGTTTCTAAATGCATTAGACACAACACATAAGAATCCACAAAAACTGAATAATCATCGATGAAAACTTCCAAAAATTTTCCACCATGTCACTAAAGATACTCATCATACACCTTTGAAAAGTGGTTGGTGCATTACACAAGCCAAAGGGCATTCTTCTATAAGCATAGGTACCAAAAGGACAAGTGAACGTGGTTTTTTCTTGGTCTTCTAATGAAATCTCAATTTGATTGTAACCTGAGTATCCATCAAGAAAACAATAGAAAGCTCTTCCTGCTACTCTTTCAAGCACTTGGTCTAAAAATGGAAGAGGAAAATGGTCCTTCCTAGTCACCATGTTCAACTTACAGTAATCAATGCACATACGCCATCCAGCTTTGAATTCTAGTTGGCACTAGCTCATTATTTGCATTCTTCACTACCGTGACTCCGCATTTCTTAGGGACAACTTGGGTTGGACTAACCCATTTTGAGTTTGCAATGGGATAAATGATACCTGCATCAAGTAATTTAAGAACTTCTCCTCTCACTACTTCCTTCATGGTTGGGTTCAATCGTCTTTGCATTTGCCTCACAGATTTAGCCTCTTTTTCAAGATAGATTCTATGTGTACATAAAAGAGGGCTAATTCCTTTCAAGTCAGTAATTGTCCACCCAATTGCTTTCTTGTGTTTTCTCACCACTTTCAAAAGCTTTTGTTCCTGCTCTATGCTAAGTTTTGATGAAATCACAATAGGATATGATTCATCTTCCCTAGAAATGCATACTTAAGATCACTCTGTAAAGGCTTCCTTTCTGGCTTATAAGTTTGAACAAGAGATGTCTCATCTTTCACTTGGGCTGAAATCAAAGGCTCAAACAATGGAGTCCATTGACCTGTTGACATAATAGGCATTGGATCTAGATATGTCTCGAGTTCTCTTACTTCCTCATCAACACATTCCAAAGAACAAAATCTTTCATCATGAATTAAAGTTCCCTCTAATGGATCCTTTATCCCTTCTCTCTCAAAGTGTTCTTGACAAACAGCTTTGAATCAAATCCACCTCTCTAATGTCCTCATGTTCACCAATTTGTTTGGAAATATTGAAAATATTCATCTCCAATGTCATATTCCTAAAAGACAATTTCATCACCCCATTCCTACAGCTTAATTAAAGCATTGGATGTAGCTAGGAAAGGTCTACCTAAGATGACTGGGATGGAAGCATTAGAACCTTGAACAGTGAGGTGTCTAACACTACAAAATCAACAGAAAGTAGAATTTATCTACTTGGATCAATACATCCTCAACAACACCCCTAGGAATCTTGATTGACCTATCGCCTAATTGAAGGGTGATTCGAGTAGGCTTGATTTCCCTAGACCTAATTGTTTGTAAACAGAGGTAGGGTATTAAATTCACACTTGCTCCTAAATCCAACAAAGCTTGGTCTATCTTATGACTTCCAATAATGCATGAAATGGTGGGACAACCAGGATCTTTGTATTTGGGAGGGTCTTAAACTGGATGATGGCACTCGCATGTTCAAGTGAGAAAGGCTTTTTCTTTCACATTTAATCTCCTTTTGACTGTGCATAAGTCCTTAAGGAACTTTGCATAAGATGGGACTTGTTTAATTGCATCAAGGAGTGGAATGTTTACCTTTACTTGTTTGAACAATTCATAGATTTCGAATTCATAAGATCATGTTTAGATTTTCCTAACCTTTGTGGAAATGGTGGTCTAGGAACAAATTCTAAATCACTCACTTTGCCTCCATTTTTGTTGAATCATCTCCTTTCTCACTCTTCTCTCTCTCATTTATCTCACCTTCTTTCTCACTCAAGCTCTCATTTGTCACTTGTGTTTTGATTCCTTCTTCACTTTCCTCGGATTTCTCCTCCACAATTCCTTTAGGAATCCCAAAACCTATAGCTTTGTCAATAATCTTTCCACTTCGAGGGTGGTGATGGCTTGGATTTGTTCATGGTTTGAGGATTCACCGGTGAGGATTCACTTATATGCATCCGACCTCTAGGATTTGGCATTGGTTGAGCTGGATTTTTCCCTTCTCTTGAATGCTTAGTGATTGAGTCAACTTGGTTAGTTGACTTCAATGTCATCTAAGGTCCTATTGGTCCGATCTTGAAATTTGTTAACTTGGTTGTTGATTCCTCCTTGTGTTTGCATGAACTGCTGAAGAGTATCCTCTAGGGATCTTTTATGAGGGGGTTGGTATGTGTTATGTGTGGGAGCATGAAATTGTTGGGGTGGAGGTTGAAATGTTTGAGGTACTGAAGAGCCCTCATTTCTCCATCCAAAATTTGGGTGGTTCCTCCATCCAGGATTATAAGTATCAGAGTAGGGATTGCCTGCTTGGTTTGAAAATGGCTTTCTAACATTACTTGAATCAGAAGTTTGGCTATATAACACCTCCTTGGAAGCTGGAATAGTAGGGCACTCAGTTGTCCTATGCCCTTTACCCTCACAAACAACACAACTTTCATCTTGTTGTTCACTCATGACATGCACTTTTTTAATCTTAAGAGACTCTACTTTTCTAGCCAATGAGGCTAATCTAGCATTGAGGTCACCCGTCTCTTTCAGTTGGAACTTCCCACTTGAATGAGAAATGGTGTTTCTAGATTCAACATGAAGTGGAAGAGAAGTCTCCCATTGCTTTGTGTTTTCAGCCAATTGATCAAACAAATCAAAGGCTTCACTTGGTTCTTTGTCATAAAACTCACCATTACACATGGATGACACTAGCTTCTTAAAATCTACTGTAAGAGAGTCATAGAAGAAACTCACTAACCTCCACATCTCAAAACCATGGTGGGGACAAGCATTCAACAAGTCTTTAAACTTTTCCCAAGCTTGGTGAAATGACTCATTTGGACTACAAGAAAATTCATCATTTGACGTTGTAAGGTCATCGTCCTATGAGTGGGGAAGTATTTTTCAAAAATTCAGCTTGCATTTCTCTCCATGTACCTATAGACCTAGGACGCAGGGAGTTTAGCCAAAGCTTGGCTTTATCCTTTAGAGAGAATGGGAACAATTTAAGTCGAATGGTTTCCTCCGTGCATGTTCTATCAATAAAGGTATTGCATACTTCTTCAAACTCCTTAATGTGTATGTATGGATTTTCAGAATCCATACCATGAAATGTGGGAAGAAGTTGAATCATGCCCGGTTTCAAATTGAAAGCTTGTTGGTTAAGAGGCAATATTATACACGAAGGTGTACTTTGTCTTGCCGGGTGAAGATACTCTCGAAGGGTTCAGAAATTAGGTTGATCATTGAATTGTGGAGGTCCATTACCTTGAACACTCCCTTCACCCTCTATATCTTCAACATTAGCCATGATGGAATATAATGTAACAGTTATATGAATATGAAAGGAAAAGAGAAAGAGAAACAAGATTGCAAATAAAAGTAAATGAAACGTAAAAGATAAAGTAATAGCTGGAAAAAAATACAACAAATTAAGAAATACACACTCTAACTAATAAGCAATATTAACAACAATAAACATTAAAAGATAATTGTAACAAGCATGAATAAAAAGGCGGTAATACCGGCCAAGAACTTAAAACAATAAATATTAGATAAAAAAGCATAACAAAATAAAATAAAATAAACAAGAGGCGGTTGAACCAGCCATAATCCAATAATTAGTAGTCCAATATCCGTCCACAGTCCAATATCCAAAAAGCTGAGGTCAAATTTTTTTATTTTTTTTTTTACTTTTTTTTTTAGGCGGTAAGACCAGCCATTTGAGTTTTTTTTATTTTGTATATTGTTTTTTCAATAATAAAACTAAATTTGTTACCTTTGCTTGCTAGCTCCCCGGCAACGGCGCCAAAATTGCTTGACCGCTATTTATGATCGGCTTGTTTTAACTCACAAGTGCATGAGTGTGCGATGTAGCAATTAACTCGGTAAGATCGAGGTCATATCCACAGAGAGCTAGATTTATAAATTAAGCTAGGTAACAACAAAAATATTTTAGGAGAATGATGAATGAATTTGTTTTCTAAGATAAAAGAGAGTAATTAGATTTAAATGATAAGAAAAGATAAGTCTTGGTTCCAAATCAATTTTGATGGTGATGTATTGGTGAATCCTTCAACATATATAAGATAACTCAACCTAATATCAACGATGGTGATATTAGGTCGGAAGATATTACAATGAAGATCTAAAACATGAAGATGATTATTGCTTAAGAATAAACGAGTGTTTTCATATTAAGTAAGACATTGAATCAAGCAATCTCTATACCAAAACTAAGTTTTGTTCATAAAAATTCAAGATTATAACATTACTTAGATGATTTCTAAAATTTCTTTGCAATAACAAAACATTCATGAAGAAAAAGTGAAGATAGACATTAAGATTCATTCATATCTTAAAGAACTCACCTCAATCACCATCATCCTTGATTTGGATCCAAGAAAGAGATTAGCCAACCATAATTATATATAAAAACACTTTAATAAACATGAAATAACCTGAATCAAATTGGAATAATAAGTTTTACAACTAAAATAAAACTGAAATCTAAGACAAGAAGAACAAAACACAATCTCGGAAAACTATTGCAAGACAGATTTGAAGCTAACTTGGACTGCAATTTAACCCTATTTCTGAGCGTTTTTTGGAGAAGGCTATTAGACACATATTTATAGCCCTTTCTGTTAGCTTTCCAAAACATTAAAAACCATATAATTTGGATCTCTGAGTCAAAAGATATGACCGACACGCCGAAAGGTGTTCTGGAAAACTCATTATGTTGGCAACTTGGAGCATATTCTTGTGCCTGATTTGATGCCAACTTTGTACTGCACTTTACCCCACTTTAGAAGCGTTTTCTGGAGACAGCTATTAGACATATAGTTGTAGGCCTATCTGTTAGCTTTCCAGAACATCAAGAACCATACAATTTGGATCTCGGAGTCAAAAGTTATGACTGAAACTCCGAAAGGTGTTCTGAAAAACTTATTATTTCGGCAACTTGTAGAAGATTTTTGTGTCCGATTTTCTTCCTCATTTTTAGCTGAATCTTTCTTCTTTTTGACCCAAGATAAAGTAACAATCTTTTCCTCTAGCTTTCCATAGATTTCTCCTCCAATTCTTTCTTCCAAATTTCGACATTTAAATTTCCGAAATAATTCATTTAAGCTCAAAAAACTTGTCGAAACATTAAGAGAAATTTACTAAAAGCACATCAATTATTATAAAATCCCAAATAAAACTAATAAATACATATGTAAAATAAGAGATTTAACAATACTTTTGATGCACAATCAGTATACTCTACCCCGAGTCCTTTCCTCTTGCAATCTGGGTCGGCCTCTATTGGCACTTGTACTTGAGTGAGTGGGTCGTATAGATCGATCAACTCATTATCGATCGTTGTTGGCTTTGAGTAGCCATCCCTGTCTTTGTACTCCTTCGAGTAACTCTTTGTGGACATTCCCTTTTCTATGACCCATTTCCCCACAATGGAAACAACCTCTCCCAAGAATCGGCGATCCTTCCATCGATGCCCTTCCTCTCGCAAATATAACATCTTCCGGTGCAATTGAACAATCCCCGGGATGTTTTTGATTACACCTCATACATAACGGGTATACAAATCCTCTTTGCTCCAGGGACCCTCTGTAACACTTGCCCCTGGACGCGTCTGACCGCCCACAGATCCCCCAGGATTAAACCGTCTAAGTCCTCCTGAACTTCCACCATGAACAAAACTCCCCCCTTTTTTCGGTAATGGGTTGAATGATGACCCACTCTTTCCCTTTTTCAGAGGAAGATTCCTCCCTGTTGGGGGTGTGAAATCCCTTCTCTTGAATCCCGTGATCTGACTCTGCTCACTTGATGACCTGGGTGTATCGTTCATTACCCTTTCTATCCCTTGAGCAGCACGCACTAACTCTCGAACTGACTGAAATGGCATAGCCACCAAAATTAGTTTTAACTCCTGCCTGAGTCCATCCCGAAACCGTTCCACTCGATGATGCTCAGTGAGGAGATGAGTGGTTGCAAAGATAGATAAATCCTGGAACCTCTTCTCATACTCCAGGACAGTCATATTCCCCTGTTTCAAATCTAAAAACTCCTGCTCTTTCTCTTTTCGGTGTTGCCAGGAGTAATATCGGTCTTCAAATTCTTCTCTAAAGTTTATCCACTTTAATTTTTCACCTGCTCTTCTTTCTCTGATGGTCTCCCACCAAGAATGGGCACTCTCTGTTAACAACTGAGTCACACAATCTACCTGGGTTTCCTCTGGTATGCATGAATCGATCTACAACCCTTTCTACCTTCCTTAGCCAATGCCCTGCTACTTCGGCGTCTTCTTCCCCTGAATAGGTCGTGCAACCCATTTCGCGCATGTCTTTCACCCATTGAACCAGGGTGACTACTCTTTCTACCCGGGGAGTAGCATGGGATGTTCCTGCAGCCATCCCTGATACTACTGCCTTGACCAATTGCTCAATAAACATGGGGTCTGAATAAGGATTTGCAACGGCCGTTGATGTCATTGGCGGTGGCCTATCCTCCAATCCTTGACCACTCGGTGTTTTAGCCGGTGACACATCTGCTCGAGAAGTAAAAGGTTCATTATGATGCTCCCCTGAATTTCCCTCCTCAGTATGGGTCGATGCCACAGATTGACGAGAGGTAGTATCCATTAATGGATCCCTTTCGGTTTCATTTCCAGAAAATGAGCCATCCTCTCTTTCTTGCACAGGGGGTGAAACAACCCTTGCAGTTCGCCGTGAACGAACCATCCTGCAACATTTTTTTTTCAAAATCACATTAGAATTTCAATCCCTGAAATTGCAACCAAATGCTCTGATACCAACTGTAATAACCCACAATTTTTTCCCTCTAAACAGAGTGGATAAAGCATGATTTTTTTTTTCTTCCTTCGAAATTTTTACCGAAATTTCGGCATAGTCTCCCCTATACCGGGAGATTCCAAATTATTCACATCCATTTTAATACAATCAATAACATGATTCCTCTCAGAATATGCTCAAGTCCATATTCATTTCAGAACTCCATCTTACATCACACATAAAAAAATAAAAATTGAAAGAGTCAATTCATACATGAAAGTTTCACCTATAAATACACATATACATATACATCGAACATAACACAATTTAATATTACAAAAACAAAATTCACAAATATACTATTCCATACAGTTTACAACAAGTCACCATCACTTTCTAAGTTTCTATTTTACAAAAAAAAAAGACTTAAAATCTATTCTTGACGAGAATGAGAAGAACCTGCAACATATAAATTTTTCATATGAGTGAAACAATTTAGTAAATACCAGTAGTTTTAGAAGAATTTGAGTAATCTATCCATCAATTTGCTTAAATCACGTGAGATTCGAAACACCACCATGTGCACTCTTTTAAGGTTTTAACCAAAAGAAGATTTATTTCTTTTTGACTACTATATATTTTTTTTTTCCACTTCGAAGAGACCATAGCCGACACTAGTGACCTCTAATAGTGTCTTTAGTTATCCGTCCTGGAATCAATTCATCAATTTCATGAAAATATTAACATGAACCTAGCCATGGTTATCATTATATATAAATACCATATATATTTTAAAACAAAACCAAAGTAATCAAATTTATACATCATGCCGATATCGACATCACCTGCCGATATCATTAACTGTTCTGAAATCAAATAGTTAATCAATTTTATATATATCATGCCGATATCGACGTCACCTGCCGATATCATTAACTATTCCAAAATTGAATAGTTAATCAAGTTTATAAATATCATGCCGATATCGACGTCACCTGCCGATATCATTAACTATTCCAAAATCGAATAGTTAATCAAGTTTATAAATATCATGCCGATATCGACGTTACCTGCCGATATCATTAACTATTCCAAAATCGAATAGTTAATCAAGTTTATAAATATCATGCCGATATCGACGTCACCTGCCGATATCATTAACTATTCCAAAATTGAATAGTTAATCAAGTTTATAAATATCATGCCGATATCGACGTTACCTGCCGATATCATTAACTATTCCAAAATTGAATAGTTAATCAAGTTTATACATTAACTTGTTTCTTTTATACACAACAACCCAAACACACATATATATAAAAATATAAATAGATATGTCTTTCCATCCGCTAAACTTTCCTTTACTCGTTTCCTTTTCCTCCCAATAAGCACCAAAATTATATCTTACTTTTCAATACCCGACAAGGTAAGTAATATTATATAATGAGAATTTAGGTACCGAGTACCTACCTGCTGTGAATGTTCGACTTGCGTTACCCTGTTGTTGTTGTTGCCGTCACCCGCGGTTCTTCGTGAAACCACAAATACCCACCATTTATTTGTTCATTTATGTTACTCCCTATGTCACACACAATAACAATAAAAATGGTAATATTATTCATTTTCCCTTTTACCAATTCTTCTCTTTCTCACTTATATTCCTCATTATCATCCTTTAATTTTTCAGCTCATTTGTATTCCCAATAGAACATCATGAATTCAATTTCTTATCACTCTTTGATTTCTTTTTTTTTTCTTTCAGAAAATCAATACACACTTTATGAAGGAAAAGGGACAATTTTTTTCTCTCCTTAACATGGCTAAATCTTTGATATTTTCTCAACTTGGCCGAAATTGTCAACATATGTGACAGCTTGACCTCTCCTCGTAGTTTTACTCATATCCGGAGTTCCGAACTCCAAATTAGATGAGGTTTGATTTGCTGGAAAGCTAACACTCCCATCTACAACTTCTATGAGGGATCATATGCTAATTTTGTGTTTTTCAGGTCCAAATATCCCCAAGAAATAGGGTGACGAAACTGTCCTGCTTTTGAGAAAAGAAAATATCTCCAATTCATCTTCAATCTTTGATTTCTCATCAATAATGACCATGTCTTTCCTTGAATCATGAAATACTACTCATTTATGCATTTCTCTAACATTTTGTGCTAGAAACCCTAATTCTCAATTCAAAAACAATCAAGAACTTCTAAATTGAAGTTAATTTCTTAGAAATTGAAGTTAGAACTCCTTAATTGGATGGAATCTAACAATTTTGGAAGGATCCTAGCCTTCTTCTTCTTCAAAATATCCAGCCACTCTTCCTCCTTTCTTCTCCAATTTCTTCACTTTCTCCACCAAATTGTGCTCTTTCACTTTAGAAATCCAAGGCTTGTATGGGTTTACAAATTTTGGGGTGTTTGCTCTTGATTTTTATAGAATGAATTTTCGAAATTCCCTTCTCCTCTCTACTTGGTTTCAACTGAACATGGCTGAAAAGAGAGGGTATTTATAGTGCCTGCTTTTTTTTTTTTTTGCTTTTCCTAATGTATACTTTATCCTCGGGTTTCACAGGAAGACAATGGATAACAATAAAGCTAGAATGAATATAGTTTTGTTTTGTCATTGTAAGAATATAGAATTGGTTTATGATGTTTCACGGGTCACGAAGCTTAAAATGAATTTCTTCTTGGATAAGAACTCATAATTACTAGTCTACAAATGGCTTGAAAGTCTATGTTTTCATGATAAATATGCCTCAAATATATCAAGATTGGTAAATTTGGAGGATTGCAAATTCTATGGAATGAAAAGTCATGATTGTCACTTGTTTAGGCAAACACTCATTCCATTAATTATTGACATATAATGTCACACTTATATGTTTTATATATTTTGATGATAACAATAAAAAGAAAATGGACTAATAATATGCTTGGATGAGATTAAGCGATAAACAGGTATTATACAAAGAATACATCAACAAGCATAACGGAGTACACGAAGAAATCACTCCAAGAAGTCCAAGATGCAAGCAAGTGAAGACAAAGAAGAAGTTTTCATTTTAGTGCTTTAAATTATGTAAATCTCAAATGTCTAACTTGATAGCACAATTTAAAATGAACTCACACACTTCACATTGCATGCATTAAAAGGGTTTGATGATTAGAGGATTAAGTCATAATCAATCGGTTCAAAAATTCAGAAAAGATAATTTGTCACAATTGCCTTTCTGCATGAACCGGTCGACCGCTTGGTGTATACCAAGTGAGCCGGTCGACCGCTTGAAGACAAATTGTCTTTGAGCTGAACCGGTCGACCGCTAGGTTTATCCGTTATGAACCGGTCGACCGCTTAAAGACAAAATGTCTTTCAGCCGAACCGGTCGACCGCTTGGGTTATCCGTTGTGAACCGGTCGACCGCTTGAAGACGAATTGTCTTTTGAACGAACCGGTCGACCACTTTATTTGTCCGTTATGAACCTGGTCGACCGCTTGATATGACAGATTGCATTAAAACGGCTATAAACGGCTAGTTTCTTTTAGAAACTTATAAATAGCCCTCCTAATTGCAGAAATAAATACACAAGAACTTTCATATCTTATATTGAGGCAATTAGAGTGCAAAAACATCTTCATATCATCAATCTTTATTAATACTCATATTTGTGTTTAAATCTTCATATCTTAACACAAAGAGTATTTTTCATTCTCACTACACTTAAAGTGTTATCAAGTGAGATAAAGAGATCAAAGATCTTCATTTGTAATATCTACACTATTAAGAGTGTATTGTTGTTTTACAAAAACAACCATTGTATTATTCTTGAGAGTTGAAGTATAAAACTCTTTGATATTGGTGAGAGAATATCACCAAGGAAAAATCTTGAAGAGGGTACATCTTCAAGTGGGAAGAAGGAAAATCTTGAAGAGGGCATATCTTCAAGTGGTGTAAAAGTCTTGGTGTGGATTCATCAAGCAAGATTTGTAATCTTGTTACTTGGACTAGTAAGAGAGTACAATACTCAAGTACGGATTTGTACTTGAATCGTGGACGTAGGCTTGCCGAACCACGTTAAAAACCGAGTTAGCAATCTCTCTCTTATCTCTTTACTTTAAAGTAATTGATTTTAGAATTGCTATAATTATTGTATTTACACCTAATTCCCCCTTAGGTGTATAGTTGCCTTAATCCTTGAATAACAATTGGTATCAGAGCTTAGTTCTCAATTATTAAGTTTGCTTAGACTTTGAGTAGAATGGCAACTACAAGTTACAATCTCCAAAATGAAGGTGCCTCAACAACTAGACCACCATTTTTTGATGGTAATGACTATGCATATTGGAAAGCTAGAATGACTATATATCTTCAATCTATAGATTTTGATTTATGGCTTTCTATTGAAAATGGACCTCATAGACCACTCAAAATCGAAAATGGTGTTGAGTTTCCCAAAAGCATGATAGAATATACAGACTTAGATAAAAGATTGCTTTCTATGGATGCTAAAGCCATGAACACCTTATACTCGTGCATTAAATAGAAGTGAATTCAATAGAATATCTTCGTAAAAATGCTAGAGATATATGGCAAACATTATAAGTAACTCATGAAGGAACAAATCAAGTAAAAGAATCTAAAATTGATATGTTAGTTCATCAATATGAGTTATTTAAAATGTTACAAAATGAATCCATAACAAGCATGTTCACTCGTATGACTAGTATTACAAACAGCTTACATGCTCTTGGTAGAACTTATTCAAATACAGTAAATTGTAAGCAAGATTCTCAGATCTCTACCAAAAGCTTGGGAAGCTTAATTGACAGCTATACGAGAAGCAATAGATCTTACAAATTTACCATTAGAAGATCTCATCGGTTCTCTATTGACTCATGAGATCACTATGGAAAAACAAGATCGAGAAGAAAGGCCAAAGAAAAATTTGGCATTTAAAACTGTTCATCAAGTTAAAGACAAGGATAATAGCGATGATGAAGACAAGTGACTGACGATCTTGTGGAAGATGTAGCATTGATCACAAGACAGTTTGAAACTTTCTTAGAAAGAAAATGATAAGAGAAAGTTTTCAACTACGTAAAGGAGGAAAGCAAAGGAGAATTTAGCAAAGAAACTCCAAGGTGCTACAAGTGCAACAAAGTGGGACATATCAAAACCGATTGTCCCCTTCTTCAAATGAAAAGAAAATCGCTTTCAAAAGAAAGCTTTGAAAGCAACATGGAGCGATGACTCGGACTCAAGCTCTAATGATGAAGAAGAACATGTGGCGAACATGTGCTTTATGGCAATTGAAAGCTAAAATGAGGTACAATCTTCGGATGATGAATCCGACCCTTCTTATATTGAACTACATGATCAACTTGAAAGTTTGTATATAGAATATAAGAAATTAGGTTCTAAATATAGTACTCTAAAAAGAAATCATATATGTTTAATTGAAGAAAAAGATTTATTAGAAAAGAAAGTATATGATTTAAATGACAAGAGTAGCAAGACCAATCAACTTGAAAAAGATAATAAATCATTAAAAGAGAAAGTTGATGAGTTGAATATAATTATCATAAAATTCACACAAAGGCTTAAAACTTTTTGAGAAAATGCTTTCGAGGCAAAGAAGTGTATTTAACAAAGGAGGATTAGGTTATAAACCTAATAAAAATCAAAAATACCTAAAGAATTACTTTGTTAAAGCTAAAGAGTCTTATGATCCAAGTCATACATGCAATTATTGTAGAAAATTAGGTCATTTGATTTATGCATGTCCGATGAAGAAAAATAAAATTGTTGACATGATTTGGGTTCCAAAAGGAACCACCCCTAACCAAAAAGGACCCAAGAAGGTATGGGTACCAAAATCCTCATCTTGATTCTATTTTGTAGGAACCAAGGGAACATGGGGAGTGGTTTTTGGATAGTGCTTGTTCAAGACACATGACCGGAGACGGCACCCTTTTTTCAAGCCTTTCCAAAACTAAAGGAGGAAAAGTGACTTTTGGGGACAACTCAGAAGGAAAAATTGTTGGAATTGGCAACATTGGAGGTATGTCTTCAATCTCCATTGAAAATGTATTTCTTGTTGATAATCTTAAGCATAACTTACTTAGTATAAGTCAATTATGTGACAAAGGATATAAAATCTTGTTTGATCATACATGTTGCTTAATACTTGAAAATGACAAAATTATTTTTATCGGTAATAGAATTGGAAACATCTATAAGATCAAAATAGATGCATGTATGAGTAGTGAAAATTGTCTTGTTGCTAGTATAAATGATAGTTTTCTATGGCATAGAAGACTAGGTCACATAAGCATGGACATTCTTTCAAAATTGATCAAAAATGATTTAGTTAAAGGTCTTCCTCATATTACATATGAAAAGGAAAAGCTATGTGACGCTTGCCAAATGGGTAAACAATTCAAAACATCTTTTAAAAGTAAGAATCACATATTAACCGAAAGACCTTTAGAATTACTTCACATAGATCTATTTGGACCAACTAGAACAAGAAGTTTAAGTGGTAATAGATATGTGTTTGTAATTGTTGATGACTTTACTAGATATACATGGGTTATATTTTTGAAATCAAAAGATGAAACAATTCATGAATTTATAAAGTTTTCAAAGAAAATCGAAAATGAGAAAGGATTTTCTATAATTAACATAAGGAGCGATCATGGTGGTGAATTCACAAGTGATTTATTTGAAATGTTTTGTGAAGAAAAAGGATACCACCACAACTTTTCAACTCCTAGAACTCCCCAACAAAATGGGGTTGTGGAAAGGAAAAATCGGTATCTTCAAGAATTGGCAAGAACTATGATAAATGAATTTAATACCCCTAAATATTTTTGGGCTGAAGCCGTAAATACTTCTTTCTATGTTTTAAATCGTGTTACCTTGAGACCTGAGTTGAAAAAGACTCCTTATGAGCTTTGGAAAGGAGGAAGCCCAACATCTCTTATTTTAAAGTCTTTGGTTCAAAATGCTTTATTCTAAACACTAAAGACAACCTTGACAAATTTGATTCAAAATCCGATGTTGGAATTTTTCTTGAATACTCCTCCTCTAGCAAAGCTTACAGAGTTTACAATAATAGAACACTTTGTCTTGAGGAATCCATGCATGTCGCTTTGAGGAAACTCAAAATGACAAAATTGTTGAGATTCCGGATGACTTAAATAAAAATGTTCAACATTTGAATCTTCATGATAAAAATCCAAATGAAATATCAATTGAAGATACAACCAAGGACCAACCAAGCTCAAGCAATCAACAAGAGTTGGTAAGTGACTCCTTTGAGCCGCCAAAGGAGCTAAGGTATTTAAGTTCTCATCCTCCGAATTAATTATCTGTAATCCGCTTGAGGGAACTAAAACTAGAGCATCCCTTAGAAATATTAGTGGTCATTATGCATTTGTTTCTCAAATAGAACCTAAAACCTTTCTTGAAGCTGAAAATGATGAAAATGGATTTTAGCCACGCAAGATGAGCTAAATCAGTTTGAGAGAAATGATGTTTGGGAACTAGTCCCTAGACCAAAAGATTTATCAATAATTGGTACTAAATGGGTCTTTAGAAACAAAGTTGATGAACATGGGACTATTGTTAGAAACAAAGCAAGATTAGTTGCTAAAGGTTATAATCAAGAAGAAGGAATAGATTATGAAGAAACCTTTGCACCGATAGCTAGACTTGAATCTATAAGAATGCTATTAGCCTATGCATGTCATGCAAATTTTACGCTCTTCCAAATGGATGTTAAAAGTGCATTTTTAAATGGCTTTATAATGGAAGAAGTATATGTTGAACAACCTCAAGGCTTTGAAAATTTTGAATTTCCTAATCATGTGTTTAAACTCAAAAAGGCCTTGTATGGTTTGAAACAAGCACCTAGGGCATGGTATGATAGATTAAAAACATTTCTTATTGAAAATGATTTTAACATTGACAAAATTGACACCACCCTGCTTACAAAAAGAAAAGGAAAAGATATCCTTATTGTACAAATCTATGTTGATGATATAATTTTTGGTGCTACTAACGAATCTCTATGTAAGGAATTTGCAAAATGCATGCAAGAGGAGTTTGAAATGAGCATGATGGGAGAATTAAATTTCTTCCTTGATTGCAAATTAAGCAAACAAGAGATGGCATCTTCATCAACCAAAGCAAGTACACCAAGGATCTTCTAAAAGATTTGGGATGGAACATGTCAAAGATGCCGACACACCCATGGGAACATCTACTAAGCTTGATATGGACTGAAAAGGTAAAACCGTAGACATCACCAAATATCGAGGTATGATCGGTTCTCTTTATATTTAACCGCAAGTAGACCTGATATTATGTTTAGTGTATGTTTATGTGCACGATTTCAAGCATGTCCAAAAGAATCCCATGTTAGTGCAAGTAAAAGAATTTTTCGTTACTTGCATGGTACAATTAATTTAGGGTTGTGGTATCCGAAGGGAAGTGAAATGAGTTTAATTAGTTACTCGGATGCAGATTTTACGGGTTGCAAAATAGATAGGAAAAGTACTAGTGGAACTTGTCACTTTCTAGGATCTTCACTAGTATCATGGGCAAGTAAGAAACAAAACTCTGTAGTCCTATCAACAACTCAAGCGTAATATATTGTGACGGGAGTTGTTGTGCACAAGTATTATGGATGAAACAAACTTTGGAGGATTATAGACTTAAGTTTGAAAATACTCCGATTAAATGTGATAATACAAGTGCTATTTGCTTATCTAAAAATCCTATTCAGCACTCTCGTACAAAACACATAGAAGTAAGACATCACTTCTAAGGGATCACATTGAAAAAGGAGATATTGTACTTGAGTTTATAGGTACAGTAACATCAACTTGCAGATATTTTTACAAAACCCTTAGCCAAAGATCGCTTTGTGAAATAAGAAGGAACCTAGGATTTATCCATGCAAATGATGTTTAAATTATGTATACATCAATGGTTATAAGTTGGATTTATTTGATGTTAAAATGTATACACTTGGAGCATAAGAAACTTGTTCAAAACAAATATTGGAGAATTTAGAAATTCTGGGATGAACCGGTCGACCGGTTCATCAAGAGCAAGCCAACCGGTAGACCGGTTGAGACAGAATAAAACAGAGGATGGCTACTGGAATTTTTCGAATCTTGGAGGAAAATGGTTCTGAACATAATTTTTCGACATAAAGGGTACTTTTGAAGATTAATGAATGATTTTAAAGTCAAAATGCAAAAATTTCCATTTTTGCATGTACCGGTCGACCGGTACATGCATCTGGATCAACCTGGTCGATCGGTTGAGCTAGAGGAACAAGAGCGTTCAGCTATCGCCTAAAATTTGCATTTTTAGCCCCTTGATTTCTTTGCCTTTTGGACATAATTTTTACATGAAAAGGCTACATTGTGAGTGGAAAGAACGGTTCAAAAGAGAAATTTGGAAAATTCTCAACTTGGGAGTCAACCGGTCGACCGGTTGAACTTACCCCAAGGCAACCGGTCGACCGGTTTCTCGATAGTATAACTACTATCTAGGGGTTCTGAACTCATTCAACAGTAAAAATCCAAAAATCTTACCCTAAATCCTATCCAAAACTAATCTAAATCAAAACACCCATAGCCAAATTGAAGACAATGGCATCTCATAAGCGATTAAGAAGGATCGAATCAAGGAGCAAAAGAGCCAATGATCCAGACTTCCTCGTCAGGTGATAATGTTCAAAGATTTTTGAGTAATTTCTCAAATAGAGCTATCATCGTAGAAAGAGGTTTAAACAATGATCTATCCGCTTTAGGTATAGACACTTTATTTGCTTGAAATGGGTTGGTACTCATCTGTATGAATATAGGAAACCTACATACCCTAAATTGATGAGAATGTTCTTTGCTAACATGAGGGTTAATGTAGAACCTAGAATTATGAGTACTCTTCAAGGACATCCTATTGAATTTAATTGTGATGAATTAGCTGAGATATTGGGAATATCTAATGATGGTCCAAGGGTGTTTGATATTAAAATAATTCCGACCATTGAAGGTTTTAGCTATGATTATGTCGTTGCATTGCATACTCGAAATAATGGATTTGCTCCAGAGCTAAAATAAAGAGTCAAGATCTTTTATTGAGACTCTAGGATACTCCATAGAATTATTGCTCACAATATTTTGCCCAAAAAGGGCACTATGATGAAGTCACATTTATGGAGTTATGCTTAATTGATTGTATGATTCAACAAGGCCAATAAACCTTCCATACATCTTGATTAGGAATATAATCTTAGCATATGATCAAAAACAAAAGGCTCTACCTTATGGTCAAGTGTTTACCACTATTTTTGAGCATTTTGAGATCTTGCTCGACTGGTACGGATAAGAGACCGTACTCAGATAAGACGGAGATAAATAACACCACTCTAACTAGGATGAAATATGTGCTGAATGAGCATGGTGAGTGGATCCAAGGGCACCAAGAAGGTGCACATGCTGAGGAAGAGCATGAAGAGGAGGAGAATGCGGCTGAGGATGAAGGTGATGACGAGTTCACACATTTATTTAAGTCACCACCTCCGGCTTCCTCCCGGATGAGCCATCTCGCGAGTGGCTGGTCGCATAGGATAGAGAGTCGTCTCACGCTTATGGAGACAGATATACGATTCATGAGAGACTCTTACATAGAGATGCGGGCTGATATTCGAGAGATGAAGGCGATGATGGCTTCACTTCTCTCACTGAACCCACCTCCTTCGTGATTTTGTATCATGCATCTCATCCTATTTATGCTGTTATTTAGAAATATTGTATTTATGCTTTTCATTTTGGATATATGTACAATGATATTGAATATTTTTTTATCCACAATGATTAACCTTCTTTTTGTTGATGCCAAAGGGGGAGAGAAATATGAAAATATCAAATGCATCAATAATGGGGGAGTAAAATATGAGAATATAAAAGAATTATATGCATATATTTAGGGGGAGAAATATGAATTTCTCTTATAAATTGCATATGATATTTGTACTTAGATTAAATTGCTACAAATGTTCAATGTCTCCTATATATTGCATTATAATATTTAGGGAAGAATCAATTTATTATCTAAGTCTTTTTGTTTATTGTCATCATCAAAAGGGGAGATTGTTGACATATAATGTCACACTTATATGTTTTATATATTTTGATGATCACAATAAAAAGAAAATGGACTAATAATATGTTTGGATGAGATTAAGCGATAAACATGTATTATACAAAGAATACATCAACAAGCATAACGGAGTACACGAAGAAATCACTCCAAGAAGTCCAAGATGCAAGCAAGTGAAGACAAAGAAGAAGTTTTCATTTTAGTGCTTTAAATTATGTAAATCTCAAATGTCTAACTTGATAGCACAATTTAAAATGAACTCACACACTTCACATTGCATGCATTAAAAGGGTTTGATGATTAGAGGATTAAGTCATAATCAATCGGTTCAAAAATTCAGAAAAGATAATTTGTCACAATTGCCTTTCTGCATGAACCGGTCGACCGCTTGGTGTATACCAAGTGAACCGGTCGACCGCTTGAAGACAAATTGTCTTTTGAGCTGAACCGGTCGACCGCTAGGTTTATCCGTTGTGAACCGGTCGACCGCTTAAAGACAAAATGTCTTTCAAGCCGAACCGGTCGACCGCTTGGGTTATCCGTTGTGAACCGGTCGACCGCTTGAAGACGAATTGTCTTTTGAACGAACCGGTCGACCACTTTATTTGTCCGTTGTGAACCGGTCGACCGCTTGATATGACGAGTTGCATTAAAACGGCTATAAACGGCTAGTTTCTTTTAGAAACTTATAAATAGCCCTCCTAATTGCAGAAATAAATACACAAGAACTTTCATATCTTATATTGAGGCAATTAGAGTGCAAAAACATCTTCAGATCATCAATCCTCATTAATACTCATAATTGTGTTTAAATCTTCATATCTTAACACAAAGAGTATTTCTAAGTGTTATAAAGTGAGATAAAGAGATTATAGATCTTCATTTGTAATATCTACACTATTAAGAGTGTATTGTTGTTTTACAAAAACAATCATTGTAATACTCTTGAGAGTTGAAGTATAAAACGCTTGATATTGGTGAAGGAACATCACCAAGGAAAAATCTTGAAGAGGGTACATCTTCGAGTGGGAAGAAGGAAAATCTTGAAGATGACATATCTTCAAGTGGTGTAAAAGTCTTGGTGTGGATTCATCAAGCGAGATTTGTAATCTTGTTACTTGGACTTGTACAATACTAAAGTACGGATGTGTACGTGAATTGTGGACGTAGGCTTGCCGAACCACGTTAAAAACCGAGTTAGCAATCTCTCTCTATACCAAGTAATTGATTTTAGAATTGCTATAATTATTGTATTTACACCTAATTCCCCCCCCCCCAGGTATATAGTTGCCTTAATCGTTGAATAACATTAATATACTAGGATTGACTATTCATGTGTGAACTTCATATACAAAGTTTAAGAATTAGGTAGCAATTTTAGTCTTATATTAGATTTACTACGTCAGGGTTTTGAATGAAAGGTTAATCCTATAACAAATATTTTATTAATGGACATGTTTTGTATTGAAAAATAATTTTGGGTTTGTGTTAAACAATCTACTTTTAACGAGTTTGAAGTTGACTAATATAGGGAGTTAGAAGAGATCATTGAATTTCAATATCATAGCGAGCAAAATAAAGTATTTTTATTCAAATGCTATCGGTATGATACCGTTGACAAAATACTTAGAGTAGATCCCCATTATGGTTTGGTCGAAATTAATTCAAATGCTAGACTATGCAACGTCTATTATGTCTTTGTTTTCACCAAACAATGAAAACAAGTTTATTACATATACACCTATTCTTTTAAAAAAATGGTTCAAAAGTTGATTGGTTATTTGTAATGAAAACCAAACCCAGAGGTCGTGTCAAGGTTGTTAAAGATGACAACAACGAATTCACAGAAGGAGATGATATCTTTCAATTTGGCGAGTTAATTGATTCATAACGACTTATCCATCTAATGACCTTGAAATATTTTCCAAATTTTTGTATAGTTGACAATATTCTTGTTGATGTTGAGGAGTTGAATAATATCTTAAGATCCAATAAGCAAACGCAAGTAGATAAAAATGATGATAATGACAAAATCAACAACGAAGATTGTGATGGAGATGAGGATGAATCAATTGATGAGGAAAAATATAATTATGATAAGTTAATTTCAATTTAATGACAATAATATAAAATTATTATTCAATGACAAGGAAATATGTTGTGCAACATTATAATTGAAGTTATTGCATTATGTGTGCAACCATGTTTAGTACTTGTCAGATGGATGAATAGAGAATACAAATAAAATCTTGCATTATAAATTGTTTAACACAAAAAAAAACAATAAACAAACATCACACACAATATTACCAATGAATTATTGTGGTTGATATTACCTAGTAGAAATAGGGTATTGCCAGCATATTAATTATGTTTGTATTTTATAATAACCATGGGGACTTCTCCCCTTCTCTTATAACTATTCATTATAGATATTACATATGGTATTGTCAACAAATTAATTTTAATGATATGTAACCTGGGGGAATAACAATTACTATGCTTAATTATCATTGATTTTTTTCTGATATTACTACCGATGGGATGAAAAATTTTGGAGGGGTATATGAATTTTTTTGGAGAGGTTTCTGAATACTTTTTGTACAATTTCAACTTTTCATTTGATTTCACTCACAAAATAATTAAAAATATTAATCTCTTACTCACTCTCACACACACACACACAACCCACTAGAGTTGTGGTTCTCTCTCTCCTTATCTATTTGTTCAATCTTTTTGTTATCTTTTTTTCTCCTTCACCTAAACTAAGTATATATTTATGTTCTCATTTTTTTTTCTAGTGTTATTTTTTTTCTTCTCTCAACTTCAATTACAATGAATTTAATGTTATATTTCTCTTTTTTTCTATTTTATTGTCTATTTTTGTATCATCTTTTGAATCTGTTTTTTGTTTTTATTGGTATTGGTGTGAAATTATTTTATTATTTTAACTTTTTTTTATGAATAACGATTTTGGTGTGAGATTATTGCATTACATTATTTTTAACACCTCTCTTAAACATTTATTAAAGTTTTTGACCCTGATCCAAACAATACTATGCATTCAAATATGAAATGCCTGACCATTTTCCCCACTACATTCTTCAATTTGATCTCACATTTTTCCACGTTTAAGTGATTGTTTTGAGAGTGTGTTTGTGGTTTCTTTTAAGAGTATTTTTTGTTTAGAAATGCATCAAAATTATATTTTTTTGAAAAAAATATTTTTGATATCAGCAAATCAAAATAATCTAAAAACATATAAAATTTTAATTTTAAAAAAAATCATTTTAAAAAAAAAATACTTTTAATACACAATGTCAAATACCAATGGTCTCTAAGCAGTGTATATGCGTTGAATCAGCTGTAACACGCTAAGGAATCAAAACATTTTCCCCATTAAATTCAATATTGATGTGATGATGTAACTTATATAAAATCACAGTAAAAATATATAAAAAAAATGTTATTTGAAAAAAAATGTGACAAAATATAACATTGAATTTCAAGTCTGTATTTTATTCCAGAGAACTGATACATATATACACAAAGACATGCACAATTTCCGTGTGCAGTTTCCTATTTAGCTTCCTAAATATATTCCTTGATTTACACTTTGATTTTCCTATTTATGACAGGATCAACACAATATTTGATAGTTGTGTGTGCTGACAGCTTGGTGCCGAGATCTTCTCCTAATATCCCTCCTCAAGGTGGAGCATACGGATTTCGAATGCCCAGCTTGCTGAGGAATTAATCAAATTGTGTCTTGCCCAGTGCCTTGGTGAAGATGTCTGCCAATTGAGCATGAGTTGGTACATATTTGGTAGCAATATCACCTTGAGTAACAGCATTCCGAATAAAATGACAGTCTATTTCGATATGTTTGGTGCGTTCGTGGAAGACCGGATTAGCAGCAATATGAAGAGCTGCTTGATTATCACAATGAAGCTTCACAGGATTTGGATGATCAATTCCAAGAGACAGAAGCAAAGCCTTTAGCCATAGAATTTCACATGTAGTGGAGGCCATGGAACGATACTCAGCTTCTGCTGAGGATCTAGAGACCGTGTGCTGCTTCTTGGTCTTCCATGATATAGGAGAGTTACCCATAAATACTAGCCATCCTGTGAGAGAACGTCGAGTTAATGGGCAGCTGGCCCAGTCAGAATCGCACCAGGCAGAAAGCTGAAGATCACAGTAAGCTCTAAGTAGAATGCCTTGTCCTGGATTACCTTTCAAGTATCAAACAACGCGAAGAGCTGCATCCCAATGTTCTTGACGTGGTTGCTATATAAATTGTGCAAGTGTATGCACACAATAAGAAATCTCTGGTCTAGTAACAGACAAATAGATCAACCGTCCTACTAAGTGACGGTATTGTTTTGGTTTGGAGAGAAGAGGTCCATCGGCTAATGGAAGATGATGATTCTGATCAAGAGGGAAACCAACAGGCTTAACTCCCAGCATTCCAACTTCAGAAATAATGTCAAGAGCATATTTCCTTTGGCAAAGGAAGAGTCCAGTAGAATTACGGGCAACTTCAATGCCCAAAAAATACTTCAAATAACCAAGGTCTTTCATATGAAAACAAATGTTGAGATATTATTTGAAGGTGTGAATGGCAATGCTATTATTCCCTGAAATAATTAGATCAACATAGACCAATACATGCAATCGAAGAATACCTTTGTGTAGAAATAAACAGTGAATGATCAGAAGAGGATTGAAGAAATCTATATTTTTGCAAAGCACATGCCAATTTTGCAAATCAACATCTAGGAGCTTGTTTTAAGTCGTAGAGGGATTTATGAAGTCGACAGACCTGGTTTGGATGTGAAGATTTAAAACCTGGAGGCATTTTCATGTATACTTCCTCTGCGAGATCACCATGCAAGAACGCATTGTGCACGTCCATTTGATGGAGTTCCGGCTTTGAGCAAAGAAGAATAACGAAGAAACGTACGCACAGTCACCATTTTGGCTACAGGTGTGAACGTTTCATTATAATCCAGCCCTTCAACTTGATTATTACCCAATATTACAAGTCTTGCTTTGAATCTTTCAACTGAGCCATCAGAATTGTACTTAATACGGCACAGCCACTTGCATCCAATGACTTTCTTGTTGTGGGGAAGAGTTTCAACAGTCCAGGTGCCGTTTCTTTCTAAATCCTGTATCTCCAGTTGCATGGCTTGCCTCCACTTTTCATCTTTCATAGCCTCAGGAAATGTGTGAGGTTCAATACCTGTAGTAATAGCTGCCAGGAAGCATTTGTATTTGGCAGAAAAACTGTCACAATTGATATAGTTTGCTAAGGGGTAAGGCGTACCTGAGGACTTTGATGAGTGGGATGAATTCGGTGAGGGGCTTACTACACTTGCAGTGTTTACCACAAAGTCACGCAGACGAGTGGAAGCTTGCTTGACCCGTTGGCCTCTGCCAAAATGCTCCTCGTTGATTGCATCAGAACCCCTGTCACTATGCACGATTTCATGACTGCAATCGTGACCTGCTATGGTGTCTAGTAATCCATCACTTGCTGAGCTATTAGGTGACACCGTTTCAAAGGATGATGTAGTCTGTTCCATATGATCATGCTTATCATTTTCCTCACTGATTTGAATCGGCATTGCAATTGGTTCCACTATTGAATTTTCTGCTTGTATGTGCTTATGTGAAATAACAGTTGCTTCTTCAGTTTCTTCTATGCCAGCCCAATTTTCCATAGGGTCTAAAGCAGCTTCAACAATGCAGTGATCATTGTCCTCATAAGGAAAGACTTCTTCATTGAATACAACGTCTCTGGAGAAGCGCCCGTGTCAAGGATCCATTGTATTGAAAAGCACTTACCAGTGAGTTTTTCAGTGGCCCCTATCTTTGTGTTGTTCAGAATATTCAGTAATGTCTGCCATTGTTCACCACTGAGACCGTTGATGTCTTTATCAGCATTCAAGACTGATAGATTTGTGCTTGTTCCTGGCGTGGAGATTTGAGTTGCATTGGCCCTGATCAAGCCCCCACGTCCTCTGCCAAAAGAAGACACGCCTCGCTGCCCTCCTTTTCCTCTTCCAATTCCTTTTCCAGTTCCTCAAGCACGATCACAATCCCCCCACCATTCTGGGTAGCCAATCAATTGAAAAAAGTTTTCGGGTTCATGTCCCGTGCGATTGCAGTGATTGCATATCGTATTTTTGTCTCTGTTTTCAGTTTTGCTGCGTGGTTTGAAGTCTAATTGCATGGCAAAACTCATGATCACACCATGATCTTCCTTTCCACGCGACATGATTCTTACACGTTCTTCTTGAATTAGTGTAGAATAAATTCTGTTCAAACTGGGCAGTGGATCTTGTGCCAGCAGATTTGATCTCACAGTCCCGTAGGTTGTTTCATCAAGTCCCATGAGAAATTGATGAGCCTTCTCTTCTTCACGCTTCCTTTCTAGAATTGCCCCAAGATTGCAGGTGCACAATCCACACTTGCACATTGGTATTTGTTCAAAGTTTCCCAGTTCTTCCCAGATTTTCTTGAGTTTTCCGAAATAAAAGACAATTGTTGATCCCCTATGTCTACAATCAGCGAGTTCAGCCCTGAGTTGCTGTATACGTGGTCCATTTATTATGGAAAATCTTTCTTTTATGTCTTCCCAAAGATCTTGAGCCACCTCCACATGTGACATAGTTGATCTCAATCCTGGTTCAATGGTGTTCATTATCCATGACACCAATAGAGAGTTGTTGGTCCACCAGTCTTCAAGATCTGATGATTCCTCACTTGGTCGTTTGATGGATCCATCTATGAATCCAAATTTCTTCCTTGCTCTCAACGTAGTTCGGAGAGCACGAGCCCATTCATCATAATTTTCTCCCTTCAGTTGCACCTGTGTTAGCAGACTTCCAGGATTGTCACTGGAAGTTATATCATACGGAGAAATGGTTTTCCTTAGAACAACCACTTCACTACTTTTGCTGGTGGTGCTCTCTTCACTGGCCACAATATCTTCTTCACTAGCCATTGCAAAGAATTGAGAGTATATTTTACTGAAAAAATTTCAGCTCTGATACCATGACAAAATATAACATTGAATTTCAAGTCTGTATTTTATTCCAGAGAACTGATACATATATACACAAAGACATGCACAATTTCCGTGTGCAGTTTCCTATTTAGCTTCCTAAATATATTCCTTGATTTACACTTTGATTTTCCTATTTATGACAGGATCAACACAATATTTGACAGTTGTGTGTGCTGACAGCTTGGTGCCGAGATCTTCTCCTAATTAAATGTTTATTAAAACTCTAGAACAATCACTTATAACGCTAAGACAGGATTAAAAATTCTCCAGTACAAGAATATTGTTATTGTTAATAGCAATGATTTGATAATCGACGTGCTTAACTACATATTAGTGACCCGATACACGGCATCTCTGGTTTTCTGTGTTCCCAATGGGGCATCTCTTACCCCCGCCAGCATAGAGCCTGGGAAGGTCGGGCCCTCGATCGCAAAACTATCAACTTGAATTTATAAAATTTTAAATATAATATCATTGGAAAAAAAACAAATAAAAAACAAGGTAAATAGATTTATCTAAGTTATCTACAATAAAAAAAAATACGAGTCATTTCCTGTTTCACTTATACTATTCCTTTTAGATGACAAATAACTAATAATAGCACACAAAAAATTTAAGTTTATTTCTTAAAAAAATACAATATTTTTATTTATAATATGTTAAATCTAATATTACTGGGGAAAATTATAATATTTATATTTATATTTTTTTATTTATAATATTTCAGATCTAATATTAATGGAGAAAAAAGATAACTCCAAAAAAAAGTGACAAATTTACCTAGGTTATTTACAATTAAAAAATATGCGAGCCACTTCCCGTTTCGATTATATTGTTCCTTTTAGATGAAAACAAATCAGTTTATTTCTTAAAAAAATTATAATATTTTTATTTATAATGTATGAGATCTATTATTACTGGGAAAAAAGGCAACTCACATAAAAAGAACAAATTTACCTATGTTATCTACAATTAAAAAATATACAAACCACTTATCATTTCGATTATACTATTCCTTTTAGGCGGGAATAATTTTTTTATAATATATTTATTATGATTTTACTAATAAAATATTACAATAAAGAATCAATTAGTTTTCTACATATAAAAAAACTCATCGCAATGCGCGGACAAACATACTAATTATAGCAAAGAAAAAACTCATTTCTAACATATTTTATCTATTACAATTTTACTAATTAAATATTAAAATAACTAATTACAGCATGTAAAAAATCAATTAGTTTTCTACATAGAAAAAGCCCAGAACCACATTTCTATATGTAATAGAGTTTTTTTCTTAAAAAAGATATTTTTTGTTTAGATATATAATTTTAAAAAAAAACATATAAAAATAATATATATTTTTTGTTTATAAATATATTAAAATTTTTAATTTCTTTTAAAAATATTATTTTTAACATCAACACATAAAAATAATATTAAAATATTAAAAAATACAATATTTAGATAATGTTTATTTTCTGTCCATATTTATTCAATTATGCTTATAGATTTTATTTTATTTTGGTTCATTTTTTATTATGGTTTTATTTTAATTGGGTTCCATTATGAAATTTTCATTTATGTCGGTGATAATTTTAAAATTAATCTTGCTCATTTTTTCCTTTTTTCTTGTTTTCTGTTATTTTATGCATTTTTTGGATATGATAATGTTATGATTTTATTGTTTGAGCAATAATAATGATAGTTTTAGTGATTCTTTTTTATTATTATTTTTTTGTTGAAATGTTTTTATTTTTTTAATTTTTCAGGGTAATTTAATGATTTTAATTGCTTGGGCAGTGATGTTGATAATAATTTAACTGTTATAGTTGTCGCGACGACGATTTTTTTCGCACTTCGCGCCCCGCCATCACTCCTTGATCAGGGGAGGATAACGGCGCTAGTAATACGGTCACTAGAAAACCTATTGGCCTACAAGAGTTTTGAGTAAGGGGATTTATTGTGGAAGGGGAAGACGCATCACCCTACCTAAATGCATTGTTGTTTGATTGTTTTCTAGTTAAATTTGTACATTTTCAAAATACATTTTTGTCGGTGCTTACAATGTAATTTAATAGTAAATTTTTTTATATAACTACGGGTGTACTTTACAATGTAAATTTACATCGTAGTAAAATTTATTTTATCCGCAGGTGTACTTTATAATGTAAATTTACACCCTCATAGATGAAACAAAAATATTTATAATTATTTTTCATATTTTGGCCAAATTCTAACGGATAATCATAAACCGGTTACGATATCTAATTTTCGTTTCAAAATATGAGAAAGATGCAACATAATTTTTACGAAAAATATGTATGGAAAAATCATGGAATTTGGCAGTATGCACAGAAAACAAATACATTTTTTATATTTTTGAATTTTTTTGTAATAATAATAGTAGTGAAAAATAAAAATACTTTTTTTGTCAATTTATATTTTATTCATTTTTAAATTTTTAAATTTTTTTCTGGCTTGGGCTTTCACCACAGTGGGCTGACAGCCCACCCTGAATGGGCTGGGCTTCCAGCCCTCACGGGCTGGAAGCCGAGAAGGCTATGGCTAGGCTGTGAGCCACAGTGGGCTGACATCCAAGTCTTAGTGGATCGTCAACTATGGATCGACATCAGCTAGTGGGCTTCGACTACCGAGTCTTGAAGCCCAGGACATAGATTCGGATTCACCGGCTGGAAGCCCAAAGGATATGGGTTGGGCTTCCATCCATCGCGGGTGGAAGCCCACTCATTTGGGTCTGGGGCACAAAAGCCCGACCCAGCCCACTTTCGCCCGGCCATGCATGAACAGTGGGACGATTACGTCCCACTGCATGAAGGGACGAGGTTGAAGGCGATGAATAGTAAAAAATTCAAATGTGGCGAAAAGTGTACCTGTTGGTATGGTCGGGTAGCTGAGGTCGAGGTGGATGTCTTAGTGGTTATGGTATCGTCAACGGTGGCCGGAGGGAGCTCTTGAAGTGTCAGTTTGTTGCTACTACGCCGAGTGTTGCTGCTATTGTCTTCGCCTGAGACCACGGCTGGGCATCAAGCGTGGAGGGGGGAGTTTCTGGTGATAAAGGGATGATGCATGGTGGTCAAGACGATGGATGGAGTTGTTGTTTTTAGAGAGAGAGAGAGAGAGAGAGAAGCGATCAGGGAGAGAGAAGAGCTGCAACGGGGAGCTGTTACTCCTTTCTTCTTCTTTCTTTCTTGTTACTCTCAAACTTCAATCTTGTTTTTTGCTTCAAACTCTCCTCTCCCATTCTGCTCGCCTCTCCCCCTCTATTTATAGGGGACTGAGGCACTCCTCATGCACATTGCATGAGGCTGTTGCCCTCTGTATTTTGCAGAGAGCTGAGGGGTATATTGTGGCCTCTACAAAAATGCAGAGGCCTGAGGGAATACAGGGCATGTTCCTACACTGTTCAGGTGTTGGAACAGTGCAGGGACATGCCAATTTTGTGTTTGAAAAATAAAATTTGGTCCCTCAATGTTCGATTGGTTCAATCACAACCCCAACTCGTTTTAAAATTTTAATTTTATGCAATTGTATCCTTGTCAAAATTTCAACACCAACCTTAAATGCACACGCCCTTTTTTATTTTGGTCTTTGGTTTCCGATTGTGCGATTTAACCCTCAATTTACTGTTAAATTCTCAATCCATTCAATTTGGCTCCTGATTTTGCATAATTGACTCAAGACTTCAAATCGATCTCCGAAAATTTCATTCTCATCAATTGAGCCCGAATTAAATTCAAGAAATTGATTCTCATTGATTAAACCCTTAATTAATTTGATTTGACCAATTTAAAGTGTAATTAAGCCCTTGCACTTAATTAAATCCTTTAATTGGATCCTAAATTAATTCCCAAACGTAATTACCCTAAATTGGCCCATGATTAAATCAAATTGGCATATGAAAAATATAATTATGATTTTCGGCTTAATTCTTAGCTTGAATTAGTATTTTTTTTCTCATTTTGACACAAAAGTGATACGATTTGGCTCCGAAACTATTCAAAATTTTCACCGTGATTTTTTTACGGACGCCAACCCTTTTTATTTTATTTTTGTCATTTTATTTTATTTTGGGAAGTAACCCAAAAATTGGGTTATGACAATAGTAATGAAAATGATGGTGACGAAGGGATGAATTTTCAATTGATGTTTTTATCTTTTTGTGGATAGAAAATTAACTATTTATTTTTGTTATTTGATTATTGCAAGTCTTTTCACAATTCATATTTTGTTTTTAAATGTGATTTAAATTGAATTGTAAAATGAACTAATATTAATACAATGAATTCAATAATTCAAATATCCAAATCTTCTTGTTTTTTTAATGACGATGATAATTTTATGCTGGTTATTTCGTTGAAACCTACTAAACAAATAAATTTATATCGATTTAAAATTCATATATTTTATAGAAAACTTGCACTTCACAGGAATTTTGCATAAATTTATTATTTTGACTAAATTTATATTATAACAAAAAAACACAATTAATATTTTTTTTGCATTGAAAAAAATATGGTGTTGCCGTTGGCTAGTGTATATTTATGTTGTGTTGTTTTTTCAGTTATGAGCTTTTTTTTATTACTATTATTTTAGTAATGCTGTTTTGGTTAATTATCAAGTTGATTTTAATATTGGATTTAACAATTGTGTTTAAAATCGCTAATTTATGAGTGATTATCACGAATAGATTGTTTAAAATTTCAAATAAGCCATTCACAGGTTTGAAAAACCACATTATTACATTTTGTTATTGCCATTATCAATTACATTTATAATTAACAAATAAAAACAATGTTTAAAAACTGCGCCGTATTAATTTAAGATTATAATTAACGAAGAAAAAATAATGTTGAAATATCACACCCTCATGTCAACAGGCAGTTGAAACTGTACACTTTCTTCCTAACTGCTTTCCTGTCCTCTTAAAGCTCCGTCTCCTCCGCGCCAATTCTCAGATCCTCCTCCGAATGGGCGACCACGCTCAGGGTAAGCTCGCCAACTAGACACCCTTTTCTCACATCTCATTGCTTATTCTAATCTCTAACACTTCTCTACAGACTCCTCCGATTTCCTCACCGACAAATCGGCTAAAATCTTTGTGGCTGGACACCGCGGTCTAGTCGGCTCGGCAATCGTCCGCAAACTCCAATCCCTTGGCTTCACCAATCTTGTCCTACGGTCTCACTCCGAGCTCGATCTCACTCGCCAATCTGATGTGGACTCCTTCTTTGCCGCCGAGAAGCCCCGATTTGCTATCCTAGTCGCTGCTAAAGTCGGCGGAATCCACGCTAATAATACGTACCCTGCCGATTTCATTGCTATAAATCTCCAGATCCAAACTAATGTGATTGACTCCTCATTTCGCCACGGAGTTAAGAAATTGTTGTTTTTGGGATCCTCTTGTATTTATCCTAAGTTAGCACCGCAGCCCATTCCTGAAAATGCACTGCTTACTGGGCCCTTAGAACCTACGAATGAGTGGTACGCGATCGCGAAGATAGCTGGGATTAAAATGTGTCAGGCTTATAGGATTCAATATGGTTGGGATGCTATTTCCGGAATGCCGACCAACTTATATGGTCCGAATGATAACTTTCATCCGGAGAATTCTCATGTTTTGCCGGCTTTGATGAGGAGGTTTCATGAGGCGAAGGTGAATAAGGCGAAAGAAGTGGTGGTTTGGGGAACTGGGAGTCCGCTGAGGGAGTTTTTGCATGTTGATGATTTGGCGGATGCGGTGGTGTTTTTGATGGACAAGTACAGTGGGTTGGAGCATTTAAATGTGGGCAGTGGGAAGGAGGTTACTATAAAGGATTTGGCAGAGTTGGTGAAGGAGGTTGTAGGGTTTGAAGGTGATCTTCTTTGGGATACATCAAAGCCAGATGGGACTCCGAGGAAGTTAATGGATAGTTCTAAGTTGTTGGGTTTGGGTTGGACACCGAAGATTTCACTTAAGGATGGGCTTTTCGATACTTATAAGTGGTATGTGGAGAATGTGGTGGAGCAATGATGCAGGTGATTACTACAATGTTGAATGTGTTTTTAGAGAAGATTATTGGCTGTCGGTCAAATTATTGCTACTATATATGTTATGCTTACTTTGAAATAATTTCAACACTGATTGTGTATCGGTTAACTTACACTGCAGAACGTTATGCATTTGCCTCTGGTTCACTAGTTTTTTTTTTTTTTAAGAACTCCGAGTGCTGCTGCTGTTTCAGTGTACTATTATTTTATGATGGGTAGCTCATTCTGAGTATTATTACATGAATATGGCTGGTGGCTTTCTATATGCTGGATTAGGCATGAATAACATTGATAATCAAAATTCATACGCGTGTCTTTATTTCTTGCCCCGGAATTGCTTGGTTTACTCTTTCTAATGTGGATCTGCCTTTTATCTATGTCAATATGCTAATTTGGTTTTTTCCAAGAAACATGCTTTGAATTCAACATTGAGTTTCCATTTGTTTGCAATGTAGGCAATTTTATGTATTGTGGCAAGTGCTGTGCTGCTTCGTTAGTAACATGATATTATGCTTTCTTGTTTATAATGCCTTTCCCAACTGGTTATGGTTTCCTACCATTAATTAATCTAGCTTCTTTAGAAATCTGGTACTGACACTGTGTGTATTCTGCGACTATTTCATTATAAACTCCTCTTCTGCCTGAGATATCTGATCTTTTATTCTTTCTCTGATCTTCATTGTGTTCCCTGCTTTATATATATTTTATTTCTCGCTTGACTTGTACACAAGCTTGAGCAAGGCATTACAATCTCAACTGATATAGAAGCTAGTGCTATCCTGTTCTAGTTTAACCTTGCTTCCCTATGATCACACACTTTTCTTCATTTCATTTACTTGTCATGAGTTGTAGTTGCTTCTGCCCTGCAATTGTAATCACCCAACATTGAGCATCTGTGCCTGATATCATTGATGAGGTCACTGTCTTTTATATATCTGAAGGTCAGTCACAATGTCAAATAAAACTCAGTCCAATAGGGAAGCTCAGCACAGTGTAGATTTTAGAGCTAATGGAATTGTAGGACAGGGGAGACCAAAATGATAATACGAAATGTATTTACCAGAAGTAACAAAAAGAGATCGTACGGAATTCTCTGTCTGCTTCCTTTGTGTTGAACATTTCCTTTCTTCTGTATTATTTAGGACCAAAAAATGAGGATATGATGATGTAGAACAATATGGATCTTTATCTTTTGGAATCAAGAACCTATATTGCTAGTGTTGATGTGATTACCTTCTCAGTTCAATGCTTGGACCCTGGATAATATAGTGTTGTTTTTGGGACTACCAACTTTGTTTTTGATTCACTTATTCCCTATCCATGATTTGCCTGCACCAAGGTATCAATTCTGGGATTTTATTTTTCCAGTATACCTTTTGGAAGGAGCTATATGTAATTCTGAAAATCTCAGATAAATGCAGATGTGCATCTTTTCTTTTTCTATGATGGTTTTATATTAGATAATGTTTTTAATTGGAGTTCAGGATCAGCAAGTACGCAATCCTTGGCAGTCTAAATGCTGGTTGCTAGTGGAGTTAGGACGTTGGCATGCAGATTTCACATAGATATTCAAATGTTTTATTTTCTATTTAGTGTAGCAGTTAAAAGTTTTGTTTGATCTGTGATGTTTGGCAGTGCCAAAATTGATACCAATTCTGAACAATATTTGATAACGAAGTGTGTATGACTGATGCTTGTAATGTTGAAAAATAGAGTTCAATAGTAAGAATTAGTAACATATGGAACACTTGTTATTCACTCAAGGCCACTGAATCCGGATATTAGTCATTTATTATTAGGGGCAACTCTTCAGCTTGCTACTTACGAGTTCTCTCTCCTTGAGGGTCTGTTTTTATTCAGGCTAACTGTGTTTCCAATTGATGACTACGTGTTCAGGTTTAACACAAAATCCTGGCATCGATCTAGTGATAGACCATGTAAAACTCCAGTGCAGGGAATTTGGTCTATAAAGCTTAATCTTCAGTAGTATGTTAAATTGAAAACTGCATGTTTAGATACATTCATTCCTCTCCCAGGACGCTGAATCCCAATTTAACATTTTAAAAGAAAGTGGAAGTGGAGACTGAAAGTACATCTCTGACATTGCCTTTTGTCCTTTTCCATTGCAGAGGAACTCTCTTATAACTAATAGCCTTGCTATTGAGTTAGTCTCTTTGATGGATAGTCTTGAATTTATTCATTATTTTCCTTTTGAGACCTTTAGTTGTAAGATATGTGTGCATTTTGAGAGTTGGTTTGAAGGTGTTTCTGTGAATTAACTATCATATCTGTTCCCAGATTACTGGCATTATGAAACACATGCTCCTGTCCTATCTTATGTTGACTCTGATGAAGAATTGGGGCTTGTTTGAGCTCATGACTTCCATTCTAGTTCCCTTAAAACTAGTTTGATTGCTAATTGAAGGTAGCTTTTTCTGTGCTTATTCTGGTACATTAGCACTGAATTATGTTCTGAAGGTCTGGTGCTTTAACACTGCTTTTGTGTGATTACTTCTCTGCTTAGATCAATTTATCATAGAAATTAAGTCAACAAAAAGAAAGATGGTGGCTTAACCACTAGCTATCACTTCTGAATCATGCCGTTAATTGCTTGGGGAAGGATAATGAATTTGCAATGTCCAAGTGATGCTGTTTCAAGACAGCTGGTCCACCGAATTTTTGTGAGCTCTGTCTTAACTTGTCTACAAGTTTGGTGATTTACTTCTGTTACGATAACCTAGTATATGTATGCCTTTGTTCACTAGATATAGGCTTGGAACATTTGATTTCTAGATAGTTGATTGAGAAAGGAAAAATAATTGTGGTTAACATATGACTTGTATTCCATGAATACAAAATAATGAATATCCTGAACTGACAGAAGATTGTTTTAATCCAAGGTAAGGAGTTTGATTTTTGTTTTGTGGAATTTATGGATTGCTACCATATCATACCTTTAGATGCACACAAGATTGACAGCTTGAATAACAGTCATTTTTTATTTGTGGAATTTCAACGTGCCAGTGTAACAGGGGAGGATATGTATAATGAAACCAGAAACACACTTCATAGAGGACATGACAGGGAATTAAATTATTTTTGTTGCTTTGAATGGAGCCTGATTGACCAGTAGGAGGATAGCCGAAGTGGTGTGGTGTGTTAATGCGCTTTCATGTTATGTGATCACTTTTATTTTTCATAATTTTTTTCTTCTGGGTAACAATGGAGAGAACTGGCTCCAACCTAGGATATGGCTGTCAAATCCTCATGCCTTCACCACCTAACCTAGCACTAGTTGGCCCCCGAATTCATGGAAACTGAAAATTGGCAAGGGAAGAGTCCCATTGTTCCTCCTGGTTACAGGTAATCGTGAGAATGAAGAAACCTGACTTGAGCTGTTGCAGTTTTGAATTTTGATTGAACAAAAATTCATGGCTTAACACGAGTTTATCGTCATTCATTTACATAAAAATAAAATAATCAGAGGTTATGATTTCCTGGATAGAAGAACGAGGGGGTTGGAGTGATTGGGGTTCAACCGGGCAACCGATTTTGTCGAATCAATAGGTTTGATAACACCGTTTATCTGAGAACAAGTTTTGTTTGATAACGTTGTTGCCTTGCTGGAATGAAACAGTGTCTTTGTCATTTTCCTTTCAGAAACTCCATCCGAACAAGCTTGAACCCGGCCAGCTCCTTCCAAGCAGCTTCGCTCTGGCCTCTTATGAGAAGACCCTACGGATGCTAGCTGGCTAGCTAGCTAGCTGCCAATTCCATCCCTCTTGATCTGGTCCTCGTGAATGAGGGTACGAGAAGAAGAAAAAAGGCACCAGGTGCTGTTGGGATGGGACCTAGTCTTAATTGCACCTGTTTGCTGATATATGGAGCATGTAAAAAGAGAGATTCGGAGTGTGAAGCAGACTAGGCTGGCCATGCAAAAGAAAGAGGCTTCCATTTAAGGTAGGTATGGATAAGTTTTGCCTTGTAAAAGTGAAAGCGTTCTTTTTTAGGCTTGCAAACAAACCAGAGAATCTTAACATAGGTTGCTGCTTGCTAGCACTTCTAGGATCATATTATTAAAGTGGACGATCCACCCACTGCTGGGTAGCGGCCCGGGGCTTGAACAGGAAACTGCCTGTTGTTCTCCATGAGGAGCAAGACATTCAGATAACTACAATTCAGTTGTTATTATTCACGACACGGAAGCCAGAATTTGGTAGTATCGACTATGATCATATTCAATTACACTATTGATGCAAATCCCATAAAGAATTTACCATGAAAGCTGTCTTACGTTGGCAACAAATGTTCACGGGTTCATCAGAAATAGTTTTAGATTAATGTTACAAAATACATGGGATTTGGGACAGTTGGAAGTTGAAAACTTAGGTTGCTTATTGTTAGTGTGATTTCCCAGGAGGCCAGTCTTGTTTTATTTATTTATTACTAATCTAATATGAAAGCACATTCCAAGTCCATCAGCCTCTGATATATATATATATATATATAGCTAGTGTTATGCCAAAGCCTTTTTCACTTTTCCAGGCCTCTTAGGTCCCCCTCCCACCCCTTCAGGGCACTGATCTTGCTAATTAAGCTATTAAACAAAACTCACTTCACATGCAACCCTAAACCGGATGCAGCTATGCGGGCCATTCCTAGTGTCGTCCTTATCAGACCTCATGCTGCCTTTGTTTTTCCTGCTCCTTTCTCTTTGAATTCATCCAATCACACAGAAGCTACACTATGATAGAGCATGCCGGACTCTAGGGGCCATAGACAGCCAGTTTCAGTGTGCTCTCTGGAACATAGAAATGATGTGTTGTCACCTCACAATCGAAACCCAAAAAACATTATGAGGAACGAAACTAAACAGACCGAGGAAAGTTCATTAATAAAGTTTTACTGCATAATTGATGTTTTCTCAACTGAATGTACACTACACACAGATGAAGGTGACATATCAATTCCTTGAGGATTTGAATATAAAATATCCACTATCAAGCCCCTACATTTCCCAAGAAATATTAATTAACAAAAGGGACAGCAGCAAAGACTGACAACGAAACAGTGCTGCAACATTGAAGTCTGTAGCTTTAGGGGACCCTAGAATTTAAAGCTCTACTCACCAATTTGCTTCAGATTAGGTGCCCTCCATTTGCTGCGATTATACTTTCTCTCCTTTCTCTATGGGGTTTGTTTGTTCTACGCTTTCACGAGCAGTCAAGAAGGCACAAAACTTGGAACACCAAAAAGGTAGGAAGAAATCATAATCAAACGGTACCATGCCAATTAACCTGTTGTTGCACTTCCACAAGAACATTTGGATGCCAATTACATCTCGACAATATTATCAGACGAAAAAGAAATACAAAGAAAAGCTAGTAACAAAAGTGAAAGCAAGAGATTAGTAAGTAGTCCTATATGATAACAATAGAGAGATTGAGCCTTCTAGCCAATATCACCAAACCCCAACACCATTTACCAGAGCCAAGGAAGAAGACGAAAAGGAAGAGGAGAGTTCTTTGCAATGATTGGACCAAAGAAATGATTTTTCTTGTGTATCCAGACCAGCTGCCACTCAAGCCTAAAACTCCCATTTGCTTAGCAAATATCCTCATGACAAAGGCCACACATGCCTCGGCGCCCCAAGTGAATACAACACCAGCATCCATAACCATGCTCCACCACCACCACCAGCATTATCCCTAACCATGTTCCACCACCACCAGAAGCAGCACCACCAGCAGCAGCATAACCCTATCATTACATAAAGCGCAAAACCAATGAGGAATGATCTGGTATTTAAAACTTTACCACTACAAAAAAAGAAGGGTAAAAGAAAAAGAAAACAGAGAAAGTTAACTAAAGCAAGAAATACAGTTTGTGAGTGGGTGCAAATGGCCAAAAACAAGATGGATGAAATCAGAGAAGAGTGACAACATGGACGTAGGATTGGTTGTCTGTACGTTTTTGCTTGTAATTTCTTCTTTCCTCGGAGAAAATCCCTTGCCGGGTTCCCTTGTCCTGTCTTAAAAAGATAAAAAGACGGAACGCGATGGTCCATAGAAGCCGAGAAGATGAGGGCCCTTGCGAGCACATCTACTTCCTGGCTACAGTAGTTAGTGAGAGTCTTGTCTAAAACATAATGTGGCCAAGAAGTAAAGAGAGCGGTGTGTTTCTTGTACGGTTTTCTACATGGGATTCTTAATCGCAGTAGCATGCACTTCACTTGCTTGTACCTGAAGCCCGGATTAGCTTAGCTAGATTTGCTCCAGCAATCTCTGCCCTCTTTCTTCCTTTTCCATGCCTCCTCTATATTTTTTCAAGATTCCACTATTGCCCTTCCTCCATGTTGGATCCATGACTTGAGCAAAGTAATTATTTTTTAATGCACCCCACCCCACCCCACCACCCCCCCCACACACACACACCTACACCTAGCACCCCACCCCACCACCCCACACACACACACACCTAGTTTATTAATGTCGAGCTAAGAGACCTGAATCTCCTGACCAAACAGGCACCAGGGTCGAGGTTAAATTCCTCGAGACAGACACCAAACCCTACACAACGGTGCTTCTAGGCCTAACATTCGTTTGTGGGTTCTAGGCGGTTACGTTAGCCAGCTTCTCTTCCCTGGGGTCGTGAGAAATAAATTATGGTAAACACAATACTGTAGATGAGTGGTGCTTTCATCTTTGACCCTTTGGTCAAATATTGCTCCTCCAATACTGCTTTTGTGGGGTCCCGTTTCTACGGCTGAAAGGCAGCTCCTTCTACAGCTATTTTGCGAGGGCCAGCAGGGGTGCTTCGGTCATTTGGTCCAAGAAGGGTAAAAGTACCCCGGATTTTACGTCTCCATGTTAACAGAAAGCGTCATGTGATGTGAATAGCTCTTCACGGAGGTCTTTTGCAGCCTTACTTGCAATGGCTGCCAAGATCATGCCCTAACCAAGCCCCGTTCCGGTGCGTTGCAACAGAGCGTCCTGTGTAAGCTTTAGTGCGCCTTTTCGATTACAAGTTCAGAATGACAAGATTGACCTTCAGTATGTCCAAGTTCAAGGATTTGGGGAATCACAATGCACGGTCCATGCACAGCAGACCAGTGTACAGGAAGCTGGGGTGCGGGGATCAAGCTAAATGGTGGGTTCGGGCACGTGTATGGTGATGGGGTTAGGGCTCATCGGGAGTTCAATGCAGCTTCAAATGGTACATGGAGTGTGTTTTGGCGTCTAAATCCAGGCTCTGAACCATCTTAAAGAGAAGCAACAGCAAGAGACAGAATGTCTGAGGTAAGGCCAGACATCAAGAGAAACGAGGGCAGGTCTTAAACCAGACAAGGATGATTAGAAATCTATGATGATACGGTCCTCATTAAAGAGAGAAAAATACAGCCATATAAAAACGGCAGAAATATAAATATAACCCATTTTTTAGCAATCACAAATTGTAAAGTCCTTAAAAGGAAGACAGACTTGGAAATATTTCAGCTCTTTTTTACTGATCAAGGATAAAAAGAAGCTTACGATATCAATCGTTATCAACAAAGATATTCAAATATCATACTGCAGGTGCTTGTTTTTCTTGGCATTGCTACTGTGACCGCCTTGACAGAAGCAGAAAAAAAATAGCTTATATCTACCAAATTGATTCACTAAGCTTGCAAATGACAACTTAAACATCTTTGCTCTTTTGAGAGATTATCAGAGAAGCTGTTTTTGCAGTTCAGTGCAAGTAAATTCCGCTTCAAGACCCCATCTTCTTGATATATTATTGCTGAGTGTTGTACTCTCTCTCTCTCTCTATCTATATATATATATATATATATAATAGGTATCAATGTTTTCCCCATGCCAATATATATGTATATATATTATTATATAATATATAATATAATATAATATATTGTGTGTATATATATATATATATAATAGGTATCAACGAGCTGATTTGCCCGCTTCGCTGGTTTTTTTATCTTCGTAGAAAATTAATTGATTTTATAAATATTTTATTTTGTAATTTTAATATTTAATTAGTATAATTATAATTGATAAAATTCGTTAAAAGTGGTTTTTTCAGCAAAAATGTGATTGAATATTGTTATTGCTAAAAATGTTTTGATAAAATTTGTTAGAAAATTTGCTAAGAAGGTGAAATGATTCATTAGAAATCTGTTGTCACGGATACTTTGGTTTAAAAAAAACCAGGTTAAAAAAGAACAACTGATTTGGACAGTAAAAAATAAAAAATACATGTGAAAAAAAGATCATCGTTTCTTAAAAGGAAAAACAAGACTCTAAAATATAAATTTAAATTCCAAGCCTTTTTTTTATAAGACTTATTCATCATTTTATTATATTAAATATATATAAGAATGTCGATATTAATTTTTTTGCAAAAAATTGTAGGTTATTTTTTTTCTCTTTATATATTTTTAGGCGATAATATTAAATAAATATTAAACACATATATTTAGTCTCGCATACTATATAGTGTGATCGAAATGGAAAATGATTTTTATAGTTTTTTAATTGTAGATAACCTAGATAAATTTGTAAAAAAATATGAGTTGTCTGTCTTCTCCATTAATATTAGATATGACATATTATAAATACAAAAATTGCAATTTTTTGTAAAAAAAAGAACTATAAAATTTTTGTGTGTTGTACTAATTTATTTGCTGTCTAAAAAGAACAGTGTAGTCGAAACGGAAAGTGCCTTGTATATTTTTTAATTGTAGATAATGTAGGCAAATTTGTTTACCTTTTGTTTTTTTGAGTTATATTTTTTTCCGGGTAATATTAGATCTTAAATATTAAAAATCTATTTTTTTTAAGAAATGAACTTGAACAAAAGAGCACAAAATTAAAATTCACAACAAATTTTTTTATAAGATTTATTTATCATATTATTATATTAAATGTATTTAATAATGCTGGTATAAATTGTTTTCCTGCAAAAAATCTGAGGTCATTTTTTTTTCTCCTTATATATTTTTAGGTGATAATATGCAATAAATATTAAAACATATAATAATGACTTGTTTGTCATTTCAAAGAAACAGTGTAATCGAGACAAAAATGACTTGTATAGTTTTTTAATTGTAGATAATCTAAGTAAATTTATCTAGTTTTTTGTTCTTGAGTTGTCTTTTATCCCCAGTAATATTAGATACAAAATGACTATTATTATGATTGCAAAAATAATAAAAATCATCAAATTATCCTGAAAGAAATATACTCAAAAACATTAATAAAAGAGTAAGCAAGAAAAATAATATATTATTATTATTATTTTTATTATTGTTGTTATTAATCTTATTATTATTATTATTATTGTGTTAATGATGAATAAAGAATAGAAATAAATAAAATAATTTTTTTTTAAAAAAAAACATAATTATCAGGGGGGGAAATTCATCTAACTTGAAAATAACAACAATAAAACCAATAAAATAAATAAATGAAAGAGCACATAAAAAATTATAACAGATGATAAAACTAAACAAAAAATTATTAGCTGGAAAAATTTTCAAAATATATGTTCTACGTTGCGGGTCGAGTAAACAATTTTTATAGTATTCGCTGGATGCAAATAAAAATATAATAAAATAGCTCAATACCCCCTAGTATAACAATAGTAAACTTTTATTTATGCAAAATTTAATATAATAAAATAGCCCAACACCCCCTAGTATATTAATAGTAAAACAAAAGTTTGAAAATCTAAAATTATCATTGCACGGAGGATAATTTTAGTCATGGTACACGTAAACTATCATCGATACCCTAGTTTTAAAAAATAATAAGAATAAGAATAATAAAAAAGCAATTTTTACAGACAAATATTTTTAAAATCAGCATTGTAGAAAGAAAAAACAAAAATTATCATTGCACGGAGGATAATTTTAGTCATGGTACGCGTAAATTATTATTGATACCCTAGTTTTAAAAAAATTATAAGAATAATAATAGTAATAAAAAAAGAAAGCAACTTTTACAAACATATATTTTTAAAATCAGCATTGTAGAAAGAAAAGACAAAAATTATCATTGCATGGAGGATAATTTTAGTCATGGTACGCGTAAACTATCATTGAAACCCTAGTTTTAAAAAATAATAAGAATAAGAATAATAATAATAAAAAAAAAAAGCAACTTTTACAGACATATATTTTTAAAATCAGTATTGTAGAAAGAAAAAACAAAAACATGGTAGTTTAAAAAAAATAAGAATAATAATAAAATATTTGTAATAAAAAAGGGACAGTTTATTTCCCAAAAAACAAAACAAAATAATTAAAAGAAAAAGAAAAAGAATTATAATAAAAAAAGAATTATAATAATAAAAAGAATTATAATAAAAAAAAGGAATTATAATAAAAAAAAGAATTATAATAATAATAATAAAAAAGGAATACTCTTCACCTGCACAAATCGCAAATGTGCTATTCGAACCCAGCACCTGCACCACTCTAGCGTGTAGGGTTAGCCGCTTGGCTACAATAATTTTGAACACTTTTCTCAACCATAAAGATTATAAAACGAATCTCTGTGAAAAAAAAAAAGGTGTGCACCTACACGTGCGGAGCAAAAGCAAAAAATGGCCTGTGGACTGGCCGATCTGTTTTAGCTATATAGTAATGTTTCCCCACGCGAATATATATGTCAATATATATATATATATATATATATATATATATTCTTTTGGTATTTTTTTGGAAAAAAATAATCTATATTTTATGTATTTGTATTTTTAGATTTTGTTTTTAATTTTTTCATTTATTTTGTGTACTTATCGTTCTGAAATTTTAATTTATGTATGTTATATTGTATTTTATTTTTATGTGGCAATCTACAGTGTTTTTCTTGCGCCATGATAAAAAAAATATATATATATAATTAACTTCACAATAAAACGCGTCCTGGTTTTACTGTGCTAATTGGTTTTACTGTGCTAATCCACAGTAACACCTACTATTAATATATATTTTCGTGAAAGACAGATGGTTGTTGAGGTAGCCGAGATGGTCTAAAGAGCGTCAGATTAAGGTCCCTTCTGAGGGCATGGGTTTGAATCTCACTCTTGACACATTTTTTTTAGCGAATCCACATTAAAATTAGATTAAATATATATTTTTGAGAAAGATGAACGAATTTTGAGGTGGTCGAGCGGGTTTATGAGGCGGGAGACAAATTTCGTTTGAGAGGTTGGGGGTTCAAGTCCACTCTTTGACAGATTTCTATTTTACTTAAAAATATGATTAATTTTTTTAATGATTATGATATTTTTCTTGCTTTTTTAATGATTATGATAATTTTATGTTGATTATTTCGTTGAAACCTATTAAACAAATAAATTTATATCGATTTAAAATTCATATTTTTTATAGAAAAGTTGCACATCATAGGAATTCTGCACAAATTTATCATTTTAACCAAAAATATATTATAAAAAAATAATTACAAATTTATTGTGTTGAAAAAAATATGGTACCGCCCGCGACGAGGCGCGAGGCATTGGCTAGTGTGTGTGTGTGTGTGTGTATAATTGCATGTTTATATATAAACTTGAATAAACAGTAGTTTACTCGGACGCTCAATCAGAAGAAGAATCCTAACGCAAGATATAGTCCTATACCAAAGTTAACGACAATGTCATTCTATTCGTGGAAGCATTCAAGTTTTTGAGAGCAAGATAAACCCCCCTCTCTTTCAGATGTGATGACCAACTCAATCGCATGCCCATAAAATCCACTACTAGAAATTGAAGGGGAAAATACAATAAAAACATGGAAAAAAATATAAATTTTTAAAGGTTTGCTTGTTGTTTGAGGTACATTGTGAAAATCTGTCGACTCACAACTCTCTTATGGCTAAAAGCTAATTACACTATTCTATGATGAACTGGAATTTTTAAAACTGACCCTAATCGGATATCCACAATTGTTGATCTTGATTTATTACCATAAACATCAAAAGGACAAAAAAAGGATATAAAGTAATTAATGAAGAAAAAGGCTTCGGTGAATCTTCATCTCCGTTCTGACAGTTGTGGCCGCCGTTGCGGCCATCTTCTACTCCTTCTCTTGAACCAGGGATTGCACAACTTCCAACTCCATGTTCATTGGCACCGCCTGATTTTCCCTTCGGGGCTCGAAATTTGTGCCACAACATTTGAAACACTATCATTGCTACCATATCCAGCCACGCCAGCTTGGCTAGCAGTTGCTGCACCGGCATTGCTTCCAGAAGAATAATTTCCCTGTTCTTCTCCTTCACTGACCTTAACAAGAGCAAAGTAGAGGTCATTTTCTACTCGGAAAGACCAAACCTGAATTCTATCGAACAAACACAAATGGTTTCTTCTCCTCAGAGAATTCCAATGTGTTATGAACATGTACGATGAACTGACACAACCCTTCTCCTTGAACATGTTCCACTGCTTGAGATTCATGTCACTAACCATTTCCAGTGAGGGTTCAAGAATCTTTACTTTCAGACAATCACCATCTATAAGAGCCCTCTTCTCCTCATCTTTCAAGAATTTTTTGGCAATAGCTTGTGTGTGTGTGTGTATCTGTGTGTGTGTGTGAGAGAGAGAGAGAGATAGGATAAGCTTGCCTAGCTTCGTCGCGATCGGAATCATATATTTTTCAACACAAATAAATATTAATTTTGTGAGTTTTTTTATAATATAAATTATGGCAAGATAATAAATTCATGCAAAATTCCTTTGAAGTGTTCTTATAAAATATATGAATTTTAAATCGATATATTTTAATTGTTAAGAAGGTTTCAACGAAATCACTAACATAAAATTATCATCATCATTAAAAAAAAGCAAGAAGATTCGGATACCTGAATTATCGAATTCACTGTGATAGGATTAGTTGTTGTTCACGGATTAAGGCAACAATACAATAAATAATGCAATCTTAAAATTAATTACTTTAAAGTAAAGAGATAAGAGAGAGAGATTGCTAACTCAGTTTTTAACGTGGTTTGGCAAGGCTACATCCACGACTCAAGTATCAACTTGTACTTGAGTATTGTACTCTCTTACTAATCCAAGTAACAAGATTACAAATTCTGCTTGATGAATCCACACCAAGACTTTTACACCACTTGAAGATATGCCCTCTTCAAGATTTTCTTTTTCCCACTTGAAGATGTACCCTCTTCAAGATTTTTTCTTGGTGATGTTCCCTCACCAATACCAAGAGTTTTATACTCAACTCTCAAGAGTTTCACAATGGTTGTTTTTATAAAACAACAATACACTCTTAATAGTGTAGATATTACAAATGAAGATTCTATGATCTCTTTATCTCACTTAATAGCACTTAGAATGTTTGAAGGTGTTTAAGTGTAGTGAGAATGAGAAATACTCTTTGTGTTAGGATATGAAGATTTAAACACAAATATGAGTATTAATGAGGATTGATGATATGAAGGTGTTTATGCACTACTAATTGCCTCACTATAAGATATAGAAGTTGTATGTACTTAGTTTTGCAATTAAGAGGCCTATTTATAAGTTTGTAAAAGAAACTAGCCGTTTATAACCGTTTTAATGCAACTGTCATATCAAGCGGTCGACCGGTTCACAACGGACAAATCAAGTGGTCGACCGGTTCAGTTCAAAAGACAATTGGTCTTCAAGCGGTCGACCGGTTCACAACGGATAACCCAAGCGGTCAACCGGTTCAGCTCGAAAGAAATTTTGTTTTCAAGCGGTCGACCGGTTCACAACGGATCACCTAAGCGGTCCACCGGTTCAGCTCAAAAGACAATTTATCTTCAAGCGGTCGACCGGTTCACTTGGTATCCCAAGCGGCCGACCGGTTCATGCAGAAAGGCAATTGTGACAAATTATTTTTTCTGAATTTCTTGAACCGATTGATTATGACTTAATCCTATAATCATCAAATCCTTTTAATGCATGCAATGTGAAGTGTGTGAGTTCATTTTAATTTGTGCTATCAAGTTAGAAATTGAGATTTACATAATTAAAGCACTAAAATGAAAACTTCTTCTTTGTCTTCACTTGCTTGCATCTTGGACTTCTTGTAATGATTTCTTCGTGTACTCCATTATGCTTGTTGATGTATTCTTTGTATAATACTTGTTTATAACTTAATCTCATCCAAGCATATTATTAGTCCATTTTCTTTTTATTGTTATCATCAAAATATATAAAGCATATAAGTGTGACATTATATGTCAACATTAGTTTATTTTATAATCTAATTTAAATTAAACACAAGAAACAAAATATAAATTATGAAAAAAATGTAATAATCAAATAACAAAAATAAATATTCAATTTTCTATCTACAAAACGAAGAAAACATCATTGAAATACATCTCTACATTACCGTCATTAACATGACTATAGCAATTAAAATTATTATCAAAATTATTGTCCAAACAATTAAAATCATTAAATTGCCTCCAAAGAATAAAAAAAAATATATCGTTATTAACATGACTATAACAGTTCAAATTATTATCAAAATTATTGTCCAAACAATTAAAATCATTAAATTGCCCCATTAAATAAAAAAAATATTTTTACAAGAAAACAACAAAAAAATAATCACTAAAATTATAATTATTAGTGTGCAAACAATGAAACCATAAAATCATTTGATCCAAAAACACAAATAAAAATAAAAGAAAACACACAAAAAAAGAACAAAGAGAAAAAATGAGAAATATTAATTTTAAAATCATCACCAACATAAATAGAAATTTCAAAACTACACCAAATAAAAATAAAACCTCAATAAAAAATAAAATGAGAAAAACTTAAAATAAAAACTAAAAGAATAAATGTATAAATACGAGTAAAAAATAAACATTGTCCAAGAAGGACCTAATAACCAAAGGAACTAATACCAAATAAAAAATTAAAAGAATAAGGGTCAAAATAAAAAAAATGCAATTAATTCCAATCAAAGGATAAAATTAAAAAAAAATAAAAAACCCAGGCCGAAACAAATAAAGGTATTTTTAAAACATATTGCAGTGTAATTTTGTTATAAAATTAGAAGAATAAGAAATGAAATGAAAAGTAGCATATATGACCAATTTTAATTGAAGGAAATAATTAAAACAAATTAAAATTTGTATACCAAAAAAAATATAGGAACCTTAAACAAATAAAAAAATCAAAGACTGAAATGAAAACAAACATATATAATCAGTTTCAATTGAATGACAAAATTGAAAAACATCAAATTTTCCATTGAAAAAATCAGGAATAAAACTGAAATTAAAAGAACAAAGACTAAAATAAAATAATAACAAACATGAAGGATTTACATGTATTTTCAGGTGGCAAGAGAGAGAAAACTAAAAATCATCCATCGACGATTCATCAACTACCGTCACATAACACGTGGTGCCCCGGGAGACAAAGGACATGACGGTGTACCAGGTGACACAGAGATCAAACAGTTTCCACGGTAAAGGACTCCTCACGAGCCTGAAAGGCCCGTGTGCGTGAACCATTAGTGGCACGTCCATACATCAAAACTGTAGTTTTTTCAAAAAGAATATTAACTAAAATATAAAACGTTTCCCGATTTTACTGTGCTAATCCACAGTAAAGATTACTGTATATATATATATATATATATATATATATATATATATATATATATATATATATATATATAATGTCATGAATGTTAACCAAGATGCTGATGTAGTTGAGGTGGTCAAAGATGCGAGAATAAGACTTTCTTCTTAAAGGTCTTGGGTTCAATCACACTCTCCACATCTTTTGCGCAAATCCAAATAATAGTTATTATTCATATAGAATAGCGTAAACAATGATAGGCATGCTAGGTAGCTATGTTGGTTAAGGCGCGAGATTAAATCATGTTTTTGAGAGAGCATGGGTTCGAGTCCCACTCTCCAAGCATTTTTATTTGCTTGGAAATGAGATTATGTTTTAAAATATATTAAAATAATATTATTTTTTTTTATCTATTTTAACATCGTCACATGAAAATGATCTAAAAATATTAAAAAATAAAAAAAAATACAATATTTGGACAATATTTATTTCCTCTCTGTATTTATTTGGAAATTTGATTTATTTTTAAAACAAAATATTTTTTTTAAAAAAAATATATTAAGATGATATTTTTTTAAAATATTTTTTAACATTAGCACATGAAAATGATATAAAAACATTAAAAAATACAATGTTTGGACAATGTTTATTGTTTGTCCGTATTTATTCATTTATGTGTTTAAATTATTATTATTATTTATTCATTTTTTTGTGGGAGTTTTATTTTAATTAGATTCCATTCTTAAAATTTAATTTATGTTGGTGATAATTTTAAAATTAATATTGCTATTTGTTTCCCTTTTGTTTGTGTGTTTTCTGTTATTTTACCTATTTTTTGGATCATATAATTTTTTGATTTTATTGTTTGAGCAATAAGAATGATAATTTTAGTGATTATTTTTTTATTAAAATGTTTTGATTTTTTTTTCGGGGTAATTTAATGATTTTAATTGTTTGGTAAGTAATGTTGATAATAATTTTAACTGTTATAGTAATGAAAATGACGATAACGTAGGGATGAATTTTCAATTTATGTTTTCGTTTTTTTGTGGATAGAAAATTAACTACTAATTTGTTATTTGATTATTACACGTCTTTTCATAATTTATATTTTATTTTTAAATGTAATTTAAATTGAATTATAAAATGAACTAATCTTAATACAATTCAAATATATGAATCTCTATCTTTTTCAATGATTATGATAATTTTATGTTGATTATTTCGTTAAAACTTATTAAATAGATAAATTTATATCATTTTAAAATTCATATATTTTATAAAAAACTTGCATTTCACAAGAATTCTACACAGATTTATTATTTTGATTAAATTTATATTATAATAAAAAAACATACATAATTAATATTTTTTTATATTGAAAACAAATATGGTGCCTCCCGCGACAAGGCGCGGGGCATTAGCTATTTATATATATTCCTTGAAAAGTATCTAAAATGCTCCTGATTCAAAGAGTTAATTTTTTCAACCCGAGTAATAAAATAATAATTTTAGTATTGAGATATACCGTAATACATGTACGGATCCACAAGGTACACAGTGGAACAGCCGTGACTTGTAGTTTCTCTTTTTAATATATATCAACGCATAAATATTATAAACATTGCATTTAAGTACGAAATTAAAAAAAAAAGAAAAAAAAGCACCGTTCGTTGAGCAGGGTCGTCAGCAGTGTTTTGCAGAGTAGCTGATCATCACCCTATTTCTTCTAGTTTTACTATAATGTAAATATTATATACATATTAAAGTCATTCTTTTTTCATAAAAAGAAATTATTTATTCAAATGACAGGCTCCATCTTACATGCAGTCTTAAAAAGCAAAAGGTCTGCTCTTTACAGTGGCAGTTCAATTTCATAAAATTTTCTAGAGAAGCTTTTGACGTCAGCATTCTTTATGTTGATAAAGTATTAATTAATAAAGTGAGGGAGGACTGCAGGTGATGATTAGAAAATGCAAAATCGTAAATGGGGTAAATTTTATGAGAAAAGCAGGTGGTGCCGCTCTCCCTTTCTTCTTCTTCCAGGGACCCCATGATTTACGAGGCGAAATTATTGTTCATTCATTCCAATCCTTGGTTGAATGAAAACTCTTGGACCCTTTTTCTGGCTCTAACTACAGAGACTGCCACCACATTGCTCTATGCTGTTCTTAATTAAAAATTCCTACCCCAAACAGAAACAATGATGGTCGAGGCCGGAGATCAGCTTAGCTGAGCCATGACCGAGCCTTAATTCTGGGTTCTGTGATCGGCTTCTGTGCCCACTATGCATTTGCTGCTAGTTTTTCCTGTAATTGTTCCAATTTGTTTCCAAAATGTAAGATCATTCCTCCATCCTATTGAATCTTTCTATTCAGATGCAATTATGTCAAAAACTCAAACCCAACCCAACGTGTTTTATTATATACAACACTTCTTTTTCAACGCGAGAAAAAAACATATTTTATGAGTCAGATAAACAAGTAAAATTACAATTATTTCGGAGAAATGCTATAATTCTTCAAGCCAAAGGATAGACACAAGGCAGTGAGATAAAGTAAGCAAGAGGAAGTTGGTGGAGAGGAGAGGAAAAGTGAAGTCTGATGAGCCGCTGCGGAGGCCAAAAGGAAAGGAAAGAGAAAAAAGGTGCAGTAAAAACATTCGGAGAAATGCCTGGTTGGGCCACGAGCCTCCATGGTGCATACTCCGATGGCAGAGGCAACCTTTATGTCTTTCTCTCACTAAGCAAAAAATAAAGATTTTCTCATGATGAGACCACGCTGTGGGGGAAATAGGGTCTTTTCCAATATTTTTATCATAACTTATTTTTTACCCTCATTTTCAAATATTTTTTATTTTTAATAATAATAATAATAAAAGAAAAAAAAGACTAAAAATAAACTATAATCCCATATCAAGCCATCTATCTATAGAATTAACTAGTTTGATTACCCGCATTTCGTTGCGTTGCGGGTGTAGCAAACAATTTTTATAACTGTTCAGATTAAAATATAATATTTTTACATGTAAATTTTAATATAATAAAATAGATCAAAATACCCTATCATAACAACAACAACGTTGAAGTGTTAACTTCTAAAATTATCATCACTATTACTATCAAAACAATAAAAATTATTAAACTACCCCGAGAAAAAAAAATAGCAAGTAAGAATAAAAACTAAAATTATTATTATTATTATTAATTTTATTATTGCATTAATAACAAAAAAACAAAATTAAATCAAAGACTAAAAGAAGTCTTAAAACAATAACAAAAGAGAAAATAAAATAAATAAAATAAATGATAAAACAAAAATAAAAATTATTACCTGAAAAAAAAATCATTTGACTTGAAAATTAAAAACATTGACCGCACTACGTTGTGGGATGAACAAATAATTTTTATGATTGTTGGGATTAAAGAAATTATTATTATTATTATTATTATTATTATTATTATTATTATTATGTTAATAATGAATAAAAAACAGAAATAAATGAAAGACAACAAAATCCTAATAACTTTAACAAAAGATCAAATAAAAAAATAAAATCAAAATTATCAGGTAAAACAAATTCCTCTAACTTAAAAATAATAATGAAAAACCAATAAAAAAAACTAAACGAAAGAACAAATAAAAAAAATAATAGATGATAAAACAAAAATAAAAATTATTATCTGAAAAAAAAAATCATTTAATTTGAAATTTTAAAAAAATATATGTTCTACGTTGCGGGCTGAGTAAACAATTTTTATAGGAATTTCTAGATCAAAATTAAAATATAATATTTATATATGCAAAATTTAATATAATAAAATAGATCAACACACCCTATTATAACAATAGCAGCATCGAAGTCTTAAAATCTACAATTATCATTGCTATTACTATTAAAACAATAAAAATTATCAAATTATCCTGGAAAAAAAACACTCATAAACATTAACAAAAGAGTAAGCAAGAAAAACAATTAAATTATTATTATTATTATTATTATGTTAATAATGAAAGAAACAATTATTATTATTACTATTACTACTACTACTACTACTATTATTATTATTATTATTATTATTATTATTATTATTATTATTATTATTATTGTGCTAAGCACACTTATATATACATGGACAAAAATAGGGATATTTCCAGAAATATAAAAAAAATAAAAGGATTAAAATCAAAAATTAAAAGTATAAGGGATGAAATGATAATTAAATATAAAGGGATTATAATCAAAAATTAAAAGTTTAAGGGCTGAAATGAAAATCACATTTATTATCAATTTCAATTAAAAGACGAAGTTGAAAAAATTGAAACTTCTGTACCGAATATATTAAACTATTTAAATCCAATCCAGAAATTAAAATAAGGAGGACCCAATTAATTGCCATCGAACCCAATCACACTAAATCAAAACTTATATAATAGAAATCAGGAGCATACACAAAATTGAAAGTTGAGGGACCGAAGTGCAAAAGTCAAAAACACGGGGTCTCTCCTGTACTTTTACATGCATGAGAGAGAGAAATGGGTCCAGCTGCTTTCACCGTCCATCGCCGCGTCAACGAACATCTTTTGCGGCAACGCGCCGCACCGGGAGGAAGACCACGTGGAGGCTCATCGACAGAGATGTCGGTAGCCTATTTTTAGTCACCTTATGACGCCTCACAGGCCACCTGAACAGGACGTGAGGTAGAATATCATCGGTCGCGTTCTCCGCAATGCCGACAGTATATCGAAAAAAATAATAAAAAATTATGGTCAATTACCTATCTACCCCTATGCCAAAGTCATCAATTTTGTCTTATTAGAAGCTATATCCGTCTTTAGCCAATTTCAGAAAATAATTAAAAAATCTGAAATGCGGTAGACCGGACCGGGTCAGACCAAAATGTGTAATTACCGCGAAGCCCCTCAGCCGAGGTGGTGTTTTTTGTCGTTTTCAGGGGATAAATTCGTTAATACACTGTTCATTCACGGGAAAAACAAAAAAAATGGCGCATGTATGCGCACGTAGAACGAAAGATAGATATCCACTCCACAGTGCGCATGAGTCTACTTCTATAATGATTTCTTGATGTCTTTTAGTATATTGTATAATTGTTATGGCGTGTGAGACACATGCACCATCTTCGTCATATACAACTTTTTTTCGTGCTTGTGAACTATTAGTGTATGATCTTCACACGCCACCATTTCTCGGTTCAGTTCCAAGTTATTATTTATAAGAAAAAAACAATTATTTTGGAAAAATCAAGATGTTGATTATTACTATTATTTATTATGAATATTAATCATTCGGGAATATTAATCAAAATTTGTTTATTTATTAATTATTAATCACTCTTACTTTAAAAGTTAGTAAAGAGCAGCCATGGGAAATGTAAACTTCATGAGCAAAGTAGAAAACAATTGAAATTACAAGACACAATTAGAAATTCCAACCAACCTAGATGATACAATATTAGCTGTGGAAAAGGTCACCATGTCTCAGTTCAAAAACACTTCTGATAAAATTTGATTTTTTTGTTATTTTTAATTTTTATTTTAAATTAAATTTTTGATGTTTTTAGATCATTCTCATATGCTTCATATGCTGATATGAAAAAATATTTTTAAAAATAAAAATTATTTTAATACTTATCCAAACAAAAAAACATTTCAAAAAACAGTTGCTCACACACTACCAACAATAACTTATTTACAAAAGCAAGTTTTCAAATGTGCATTCAAATATCATAAACTAAAAGTAAAAAAAAACGATCAACACTAAGGAATTGTCTAACCCAATTCCGCCTTAATGTACTGCAGCTCTGTTTGAATCTGCAAAAACGCAGAAATGGCTATCAATCCAGGTTTTGATTCCTGAGGCAGCACGAGAATTCAAGCAAAATCCGCATGTTTGTTTGTTAATCATTCGGGAAAATGGATGAAACCCAAATCAATCGAGTGAATTTGGATGACCTAACATGTAGAGAAGCCCCAGAACATGTCTTAGATCGAACAAGCCTGCACTCCTAGGCCATATACCCTTCTCTTCTGCAAGAGGCAAGTGTTGCATCATATACTTGCCAAGAATTTTGGCATCAATTAAGTGATAGAAACTTTAAGGGATAGGGTTTCTTTTTGGTTTAAAAATGGTTTTTAAACCTATTTTCACCCTGGAACACACATGTATTAAACTCCATTAAAACCTCCTCCCAGAATAACTAGATGCATTCTCCTACCATGATCAGTCTCTTACCCTCATAATCTCTAATAAAACTATTATCACCGAATAACTAGATGAAGACACTCAAAAACTCGAACGCTATAACGGGACCTCGTTACAAAAGGTTACGAAGCAATTGATATTAGAGTTCCAGCTTTAGATGATGGTGAGGGTTGGGCCCAAAGAATTCCTCTAAAGCTCTGAATCCCACTTCCATGTACTGGGATAGCGATACTTCTGTGGTTCAAATTTCTATTGTTGTGTATAAACATTACTCAAATTTTCCCGTTTGAAGTTCATTCTGATTCTCCCCTGAGATATCTAAGGGAAGATCTTGTTCACACCAAAACAGAGCATAGTTAACCTAAGATTATGTCAAATATTCTGTCATCAATGTTATATTGTAAACAGCAGCACTATTTCAGCCTTACCTTTTCATGCTTCCTAAACGAGTTCTGTGAATAGCTATGTATACATAATACATGATTCCTATCAATAACATTAAGGCAATTCATTCACGGAAATCACAGCAACTATTGATTTTTATAAGATAAGTATTTATTTGTATTAAAGGGCCTCTTTTTTTCAACTTCATCTTCTGATTTATTCTAAGGTTGCATTGAAAACATTGACGGGAGAAGATAATTAGCTAATAAATTGATGAGAAGTGTCCTTGTTCTAACTATAAATAATAATATGTGTACTCCATCTACAACAACTGATAGACATAGATCAAAAAGTTTGTCCTAGAAATGTTTTTCTATTATTTTGAAGCTATATTGTTGCCGCATTGAGAATTTATCGTAGCTTGAGCAAAACATGGTTGAAGATATTTATAATCTAAATTTTCGTTGCTATATATATATATATATATATATATTTAACATTCGGTATAACAATAACAACATTTTCGCCCACTTGCTTGCAAGGTATACATCTTGGCATGCCACTTCTGCAGCCAGAAGGAGCAGCCATACACAATAGCTTGATTCATTATGCCCTTTCAATAGTAAAAGTTCTATCTAAATCTCTGTTATTAATTTGTTCTGATTTTTCTTTCACTGACTCACCTCCCTTTTATGGTATTTCTTATTAGGTTGCAAGTGAAAGTGTTAAGCTAGTCGTTGCAATTACTGATGGAATTCTCAATTTGTTCGACAAGGTGACTTTTGTATTCCTTTTCCAGTTAGACCAGACCTAGTTCTTTCCGTCAGTCGAAACAGTACTGATGGAAGAGAAGACTTTATTTTGACGCAGTATTTTGAAATTTATTAGGGTTCTTGACATTTATAAGAAGGCGGAGAGTCAGGTATATACACTGTAATGCATGGCCATCTGTTGTGTCTTGCCAAACATTTAGCTTTCATGCAACATTAACATGAACAAAACTTTATATTTTTCTTTCAGGGGGAGAAATCAACTGAGTTTTTTGAGTTCTTCAGGGGCCTAGATTTTGGACTAGGGCAGAGTTTCGTTAAAATTGAACAGGTATTGAATCTTATGATATTTATTGCCTTCCTTTTCTGTGCCTTGAATTGCTTTCGTTATGACTGACGTAGCCTTATATGTACAAGCGCAGCCGCCTCCATCATTTGTTAATGCCATGGAAGGTGATGTGACAGAAGCTCCACATGTTATAGCACTTCAATGTACAGCAGTATGATTTTTCAATAATTTATTTTGTTAAAATGGCTGTCTTCTTCTCTGATCCAGGAATTTTTTTTGAATAATACATTATGCAATTTTTGAATAATTTTTGTAGATCAGAGTGCTTCTCTGTTACAAAATGAACGGAGAGGGTGGGAGATAGCAATTTCTTCAACCACTTAATCAAGCATTACATGATCGAAAATCTATACTTCCACAGCCAAAATATGAAACTGCATCACTTGAAAACGAAAGATGTCCCCTTGCGCATTTACTCCTTTATAAACTCTGTCCAGCTTGTATTCATAGATTCTGCATGCAAACTAAAGTATTGGGATTGGTTTTTCCTATCTTTTTTTTCAGACAGCCTTCATTCTTCCGACATTCTTTCTTCCAGGAGCTGAGGATGTTGTCCTCGTTGCAACAGACCCAGACAAAGATTAACGCTGGAATGAAATGGAATAGGAACCAGTATTCGGATCTTGAACAGCTTTGAAGTTGTCAATGTTCATGCCAAAGCGGCCAAGCAAAGAGTTTCCTATCTCTTTCAGCTTTCCTGCTCACAAGGAAAAAAAATTCAAATTAGACGCACATGAGTGGTGCATAGTGGAGAAGAGAACGAAGTTTATAGCCAAGAATGAATTGTACATAGCCAAGAAGAGGAGAGGATTTCACACAGAATAAAGCGTATATAGCCAAAGACAAATACAATGGCGTGACTCCACGACTATAAAGCACCTAAGCTCCTTTAGCAAAATAATTGCGTGCTCCAGGATTTCAATAAAAACAAATCTTTCAAGATATCATCACACACATTAAATATTTTCTTATTCACCTTGCTTGTATTAAGCAGCCAGAAAAGAAAAAATGACAGACTAGGACAAGAACAAAAAAAAAGTGTTCATGATGAAACTTAAATTTAACCGTGAAACTCTTTTTCATTTTAGATGCTCATGTGGACCAAGTGTAGCCTAAATCCAATGTATACACTATCATGTCTTTCTATCCATTTTATACTCCTTGCTTCTTGCCGCATCATAAGTGCACATTACCTCTCCTGGCTTTGGTATCTATCCATCAACATCAGAAATTACGAAGGCAAAACACACGATAACACCGTTGGGTTGATATAGTCACCAAGAAAAATAAAAACTGTTGACTTTGTGGCTCATAGGTAGATGCTCAAGTGGAACAACTTCTGCCTCTCTAGGATTTATTTCCGTTGCAAAGGACGATTGATAGATTAGGGGGTGCGGGGGCAATCCCCGCAATACAGCAAAAAGGTATTAGAAAAAAAATATTAATTCTCCTTGGTCGGTTTAGGGTCTACTACAAATACATGCCATATAATCCTATTTCAATATAGTGAAAATAAAAGTTGCTCCGATGGATGTAGGCACATTGCCGAACAACATTAAATTTTATGTTCTTTCTGGTTTATCTTCCATTGCAATATTCATCAATAATTGCTGCAGATTTTTCACAACAAAAACATTGACATTATTATTTAACAAATGATGGACAATTGAAGAGATAGTATCTAGCTACTGCCTTGCCACTAGTAGTTTCAATTGTTTTGAAGATCTTAGGGGGGTAAGGGGAGTTTTAACCTCAATGTTGTGTTTATTTTTTTTCTTATTTCTTTTACTTTCTATAGAAGGCATGACCCTATGATTGTGAGTATATGATGATGGGAAGAGTAAAAGGAGGAAAGCATAAGTTTTACCCTCTTGAAAATGAAAGAATCATCTTCCAATATTCAACCTAAAATTGGTGATTGCAGTATAATTTCAATTAAATACGTTTCTATCAGAAGAGAAGGAAAAAATAAAAAGGGTAGTTGCTCGTTTCAGCTCACCAATCATCTCTTCCTTCATCTTTTCCCGCTTTTGTGCAGCAAGTGGCTCCAGGCGGCGAATGGTTTTTTGTGCTTGGTCATTTGAAGGATCGAATTCCAAGATTTTTTTCATATCTGAAAATACAAAAATATAATTAAAGTTTTTCCTCTCCTGAAAATAGAATCTTGTTTTCAATGAGAAGATAACAAGTGTAAGAATCCACACTAACCAGCAATAGCCTCCTCAAAATGTTCAAGCTTTTCATGAGCCTCTCCTCTTCTAACAAGGGCTTTCATGTAAGAAGGATTCAGTTCTGACGCTTTTGAGCATTCCTTGATCGTGTCCTCATATTTTCCCTAAGAAAAATATTTAAAATCACGCAATTACCATCTTGATTAAGCTTTAATAGTTGCAGCATCGACACATAAATTGACAAACACAAGAAAATACCAATTTCAAGAAGCAAACGCCACGATTGAAATGGCAAATAGAACGCAACTCGACGGATGACGGCACGTCCTGAGGGGCAACTTGTAAAGCAAGTTCATACTGTAATAATGCCTCCTCATACTGCCCATTTCCAAACAATCTATTGCCTTCCGATTTTGCTTCATTTCCTTGCTCTACACCTCCCTGTTTCACAACCAAATTCGAAAACCCAAATAAATAAATGGACAAGTAACATCAATTTTGCCTCGCTATTCAGCTGATTATAAAGAGAGAGTGAAGAACCTGAATCAATTGGGCGTCGTTTTGAGTATGTTGTTGCTGAAGATGGTCCTCAGCGCTGTTTTCGGGGTTGATTTCCTTATTGACAATATCTTCATCTTCATTGTCGCTGACTCCGCGCTCGCTTGCCGTTTCAAACCCATCGGAGTCGCTTCCGTTCACTATTGGTGCTGCTTTTGTTGTGGTGGTGTCGCTGCTGGTGGTTTTTGATTTTGAAGCTGTTGGTCGAGGCTTTGGTAGATTATGGAGTGCGGCCTCTTTGTTTTCTTCTTCTGGTTGGATCACCACCATCGTTTTGTTTTTACGAGAGAAAGAGCAGTTATGATTATTTTACTTTATTTGATCGACTCTCTCTTTCTATCGACCCCCACAAGGAAGGAATCAAAGCGAAGCATCCAAATGTTCTCGAACTCTCTTTTTCAATCATTGTAAGTTAACGGCGGTATGAGTTTTTTTCACTTATTTTAAAAATATTTTTTAAAAAATTAAAAAAAAATTAATGTATTTTTAAATAAAAAATATTTTAAAAAAAATCTCAATTATATTTGGAAATAGACAATCAAGGTTTTCGGTACTCTCAAAATGCTAAGTTGATTATATTTTATATTTTTAAATTGTTTTTATGTTGGTATTAAATATTAATGCGATCAATTTTATTGGTATTATACATTGAAGGTGTGTGTATTAAAGGAATATCGTTTCATATCCTGGTCTAGCCAAAGTACCTATCAAAGGAATCGGGTTAAACCCATCATCCATAAGAACCTTAATTTGACCAAATACATCCTTAGGAAAACCCGGGTTGAATTATATCAATAGCCAATTCTAACCATATCATTTAATGCTCATCATAAGGAATCCAAGGTTGAACCTGAATTATATCAAAAACCCTATTCTCCTAGCCATGTCCATCGATTATATACTCGTTATTATATACTGGTTATAACACTTACCTTTCTTCTAGAACCCAAACTTAGAAAAAAACAAAGTAATACTAACATTTTGTCCTAATTTGTAAACCTCATACTTGAAGTATAACCATGAATTATGAACCAGAAATGTGTAATGAAATTAAATATCCTAAGAGATAATAATAGATAAATTGTTCCTTAATAACATAGTTTAAATAGTATACTTGCTTATAAAATAAAATATGAGTCAAGTTGAGGTATTTAAAGACAATGAGAAAACAAAAGGCAACTATAGTAAATGGATAAAAAATCACAAATAGCAACTACTATAAAAAGGGAAAAGGATCAATATGAGTCCATTCGAGCTAGTATGATAAACATGTAATTTGTGGATTAAAGGGCAAACCAATACAAGTTAACCCTCCGAACATGCATTCTAAGCCAGAGGTTGAGATAAACCAATACAAAAATAATTGGTAAAAACTACAAAGCTGTTTTTATATATATATATACAATGTTAAGCGAAAAAATGGAAAAAGTAACGTGCATGGAAAACTCATGAAGTCCAATACTCAATAAATGAAACGCTGAAAGACAAAAACAAATCACACAAAAAGACAAAATTAAATAGCAATTAAAAAATAATTATGGTTAACATCGAAATAAAAATAATTATGTTGAATTGAAAAAGAATAATAACCTTGACAACATGATAAAAACAAAAATTAAAATAACTATAACAAAATTGTAAGAAATATCATACCTTCAATTTGGATTGAATTGTGTAATTAAAAATCAATAAAACTTGTATGAAAAGGAATACTAATTATAAATAAAAATAAGGATCAACATAAAAATATTATGATAAAAAATAATTAAAAAAGGTTGTTGGTTGTTTCGTGTAAACTTTTCAAACATGTGACTCAGGTAATGATATCGCAATTACCTGATAAATCATTTTTTTCAAAACCTAACCTGACTTGACGATTTGACCTACCTAAGTTATCTAGATCCAAAGTTGAGTTGAGTTTCAAAATAAATAGGAGGAGAATTAACATGATTTGATCTAGTCAAAACACAAAGTTAAACCTAATTAGCCCAAGGAAAACCTAGTTAAAACATGACCTTTAAAAAAATATTAATGATATTTTTTTTTATAAAATAAAAAAAACTGGGTTGTCTTGGTTAACGAGACCCAACTCACCTGACATGTGTTACCTCGAGTCAACCCACATGACCTCTAACAAACAAATTAGAGAGAATAAATTTGATTTAAGGATGAAATTAAAAACTACCAAAATCTTGACAAAAAAAAACCCAATGAAGAAATAAGAAATTAAAAAAGGATTAAATTGAAGAATATTATATACAGCAAATTAGAATTGATGATTAAATTGAAAATAAATAAACTTTTCTCAAAAGAGTAAAGGGAAAAAAAATAAAAAATAAAAATAATATCAACCGAAATGGAAAAAAGTAAAATATGTCAAATTGGGATTGAATGACTAAATTGGACAAAAAAAAAAATCCTATCAAAAGGGTAGAAGAGAGGAGAGGAGAGGAGGAAGAAGAAGAGCACATGATGCAACATGAAAGAGCTTATTTGACCATCCAGAAAACATCGCATATATACACCACCACGTGCCTAAAAGGTATAGAAACCTCCTACTCCTACGCATGAACACATGATCACAAGCATGCCTTGACAGCTTTATTGGTTTAAGAATAGAATTTAATAAAACAAGACCACATTACTCTCATGGTTTCATGGCTCATTTCTCTTTGGCTACATGGGCAAAGTGGATTTTTTAATGTGTTTTAAAAACAAGAAGACCAAAATACAATTTTTCAATATATAGTTTAATTTCTATTTTCTTTTGATGTGAGGGTGATCAAGTCATGTAGTTGTTTAAATTGTTTGGAAAATGATATTCATAATTATTAATTAGTACATGATTAATGAATCACGTAATATTTATGATTTTTTTTTCAAATATAATGAATAGTTTCAAGCAAAAAGATGTTAATTTCAATTTCAATAATTTGCCTTGTGTGTCCTTGCTCTGTTGGGTATCTGGAATGAATGCTTTCTCAGCTGGGTGAAGGCCATGTGATCTTCCGTTTGTTAATTCTCACAATGATGTATAATACTTGCTGTATACTCTACGTCGAGGATAAGTTATTTGAAACACAAGTAGATTGCCTACTTGCAGCAAGATCAAAGTAATAAAATAATAATGGCCTCACAGGACTCCTTCAAATCGTTAGGTTCGTGGTTAACCAAAACAGCAGCAGCAGCAGCAGCCTCCTTCTCTAGGGAGCCACTCCTTTCTGCTGCCCGCATCGTTTTCCCACGCTAACGCTTTGTTCAACCTTTCCCTAGTTTTTTCCAAGAGTGGATTCCTTGCACGTACGTACACCTTCAACATTATATATACACACACACACACACGCTCACGTTACTGAAGTTTAGGGGTTAGTTTGAAAAATGAGCTACTGAAGGTATATATAAATGTTCAGGAGTTCATTTTTCAAACTAACCCTAAACTTCAATAACGTAATCGAACCCCCACGTAATGAGGCAAGGAATGCAAGATACTATCATTTGAAAAAAGTGAAGTCAATTGTTGAAGATTAACACAGTAGCAATATAAAAACAAAGGAGATTAGTTGTAGCTGCGCATTATAGTAGTACTCTTGGTGATTAGTAATTGAGATACAGAATTGTGTAAATAAACCAGTAGACTCATTTCTTACAAACTGTGTAAACTTGGTGGAAGTTTATTTGAGTGGCGAAGCTGATGCCGCTAGCTAGCTCCATCCATCCATCAGAACAATGCGATTCAGATGTAGAAGAGACTGACTGTACGTGTGCGGGGTTTGAATGATGCCCGGACCTCATTCCTCCAATTAATTTCAGAATCAAATGGGATGAATATTCTGTGTGGCCCAATTATTCTTTAACAGATTCATGGTCACAAGTCGCCTTGTGCTGCTGTTATCACCTAGGTATATAGCTGCGCAGCGCACATGGTCGACGACGATTAGCAAGTCGACCAAAGTTATAACATTGTATCACTTCATCAGCCCACGTTTTGTCCCTACATGTGACCCTTTTTGCTTACCTGTCCAACCTTAAATTCAGTAGATTCCTGCCGGACACAAGTTCACGTTTTCCACCAACTAAAATTAAACCATATGCTTTATAATTTATTGAAACCAACAAAAAGTCATTAGCAGCCTTTGAATTAAGAATTTTTTATCATTCGTTTCTGAGCTAATTACTTGATTTGATTCAATTTTCTGTTAAAATCAAACTAAGTTTGATTCAATTGCTAACAAAACTAATACAGAAACTCAATCAAGCTAAATAATAATTAATAATTATGATGATATAAGAAATTAACCAGACATGACTTTTACTTGCAAAATCCCATTATGTAGAAAAAAACTGATGGTTAAAGAAAATTAAGGGACTAGTAATACAAAACTTATGATTCAGTGACGTCTATAATAACATTTTTTTTATAAAAAAAATCGAGGGCTTTCGTGCAGTATAGCCTTGATGATATTCAAACAAAGAAATTAGGTCTTTCAAGGGAAATGATGGCGAGTAGATGGGAACGTGTAGGAAAATAGTTCACCAACTCTTCTTCTATTCTCACCTTCGCTTTCTCCCATAAACACCGCTTCATGTGTATATAAAAGCTCATTAAAGGAGGTAGCAGCATAGATTAACATTAACGAAAAAGAAAGACACTGAAAGAAGGCTAGAATGGATATTGAGGAGCTGCCCTCAGTTTGTGTTCTTGATGCCTCGACCTATGTGGGTTATTGGATTCTCAAGGGACTGTTGAGTAGAGGGTACACAGTTCATGCAGCCATACAAAAGAACAACGGCAAGCTCTTATCTCCATTATAATATTTATCTGCTGCATGTCTTTGATGATTTTGTTAGTAAGGTTTTTTCTGTTCTGGGGTTTTGTTCAGGAGAGACTGAAATAGTGAAGAAAATAAGGGAGATGAAGAGAGAGGAGGAAAGATTGGTGGTGTTTGAAGTCGATGCTTTGGATTACCATAGCATTCTAATTGCTTTGAAGGGCTGTTCTGCTATGTTCTGCTGCTTGGACAGCACAGATGGCTACGATGTATATATTGAACTTGCTAGCTTCATTTTCCATCGCGTGTCGAAGATTAATCACATATTTTGACGGCGAGTGATTGTTTTCATGGTTGATTTGGGCAGGACAACATGGTTGATTGGGAGATTCGAGGAGCAATCAATGTAGTGGAGGCATGCGCACAGACCGATTCCATTGAGAAGATTATATTCAGTTCTTCACTAACCGCAGCAATATGGAGAGAGAACATTTGTTCAGACAAGGATGTGGATGAGAGGTCTTGGAGTGATCATGAATTTTGCAGGAAATTGAAGGTTTGGATATTTCTGAAAGATTTTAGTTACTGTTTTGATTGTGCTTAATGCCTATGCATGACGCTATCTGCCCTTCTTTTTCTCCACCGTCGAGCACTTGAAAAATTCTCATCATGTCCTCCCCTGCTTTTCTAGGAAATATAGAGAGAATAAAATCAGAGAAACCCTTTATATATAAATTCTTTTTACAGGGTGGGGGTGAAACAATATTATTTCTTTTATTTCTATTTTAAGAGTAAATTTTTATGTATTAATATATACTTGATATTTGTAACTCAGTGTGTGTGTATTTGTAGTTTTCAACATGTATATTCAGTGTGTGTATTTTAATTTACAGTTGTGGTATGCTCTGGCAAAGACACTCTCTGAACAGGCTGCATGGGCTCTAGCCATGGACAGAATGCTTAGCATGGTTTCCATAAACGCCGGCCTGGTGCTGGGTCCTGGTGTCTCGCAGCAAAACCCTTCATCAACTATGTCATACCTCAAAGGTAAACATGTATGGCATGACATATTCATTAAAAAAAAGGACATATCACTGTAAGATTCTGAGATGATCCTCAATCTGTTTCAACTTCCAACCATGGAACAGGGGCAGCTCAAATGTATGAAAATGGGGTGCTAGCCTCTGTAGATGTGAACTTCCTGGCTGATGTCCATATTCGAGCTTTCCAGGACCGGTCCACATGTGGCCGATACTTCTGCTTCAATCAGACGGTCAACACTGAGGACGAAGCAGTCAAACTTGCACAGAGCTTGAACCCTCTAGTATCATTACTGCCAGGGTAATTGTGTTAAAATGATGGGTTTTTGTTGACTCAAAAGCTTGACCATTTTGAGCTCATTCTGCGCTTTGATTAATCACTTACAGGAATGAAAACCAAGGTAATGAAGTGCACGCTGAGAGGCTGAGGACAGAGAAGTTGAACAAGCTGGTAGAGGGCACTGCATAGACTTCTTGTTCATGGGCGAGGACAGGTCGGGCTTACATCAAGCCTGGTTTATTCTTGCCTGCCTCTGTTAGAACAGCGTCAATTCTTCTACCATCTCCGGATCGAGAGTGTTTGGTTTTAGTATTTGGATTTGGCGTGGATGCTGTGATGGTAATTGTTTTTTAAGAATATATATATATATTTTTCATGTCAACAAATTGGTAGAAAAAATTATAACACATGGGCAACCATATCATGTAGAAAGTGTATTTGATGGTTGATGAAATTACAATCTAGATAAAAAAAACCTAGTTTGTTAAACGAAATTCGGGACCCTAATGAAATCAGATAGAAAAAACAAATTGCATTTGCTCATTGCCTCATCCATTCACAAGAACAAGCGAGTGCATGTTTGTGCCAACACAGTTGTAACCAGAATTTTTGCCACTCCCATGCTGGGTAGACATGGACTACCCGCTGCTACTCGCTAGCGCAATTCATGGAGGTTAAGATGGGATAAATGGGAGGAAAAGGTAGGACCTGCAGTCTTATTGGTCAAACTGAAACAAATGTTCAGGCTGTATAATTTTCAGCAACAAGACGAGGGGAAACTATGGAGATGATTTTCCAAATATAATCAACCCACGGGATCTAATTCGACAATTTAAGGTCCAAGAAACAAAACAAATACCGCAACAACTGAAAATTTCAAAGCTAGAAACTAGCCTTCCTTTCTTCTTCTTGATGCTATCTCCAGGGCCCATGCTTTTCCCATTTCAGTCTGGAACTTCCCTGCAAATTTATTGAAATAATTGATGAGGCCGTGAAGCTGCGCATAATATAGTCTCAATCTGCAGTAGACTAAGAAACTTGCACAAAAAAAGGCAAGTCCTGGTGGGCATTTACAGATTGACAGTCCTATGATCTACAAGACTTGGAACTCACGTAATAATAATTAAAGCAGTGGAGTTTTGAGAATTTACAATTTCAATCCCTTTTAAAAACACACATACACGATTCTCTCCTGAGGCATAAGATGAAGCCAGAACTGAAATGCATTTAAATGTATGATAGCATGGCGCCCCAAGAAGGAACATTGTGCACATTAGAGTATCACCTCCACTCCCAAGAAAACAAATTGCCGCATTGGAAAACTTGATCATTGAATATATACCCAGTCTGTATTTTTTATGATCCTCCAGCGACGCAGTTTATGAAATTTGATGGGAAACTGTTATTACTGCAAACTGCTTCATGATATTCTACGAGTCAGCTGGGTCCTCTACATTACCACTTTAATTAAGCCCTTTCCTCGCTATTAACCCATTGATTCAGCAACCAATTTCTTTACTCATCTGTCTTCTTGCCCAAACCTAGCCCTTCTTTGGACAGCACCCAAATATAAATAAGTCTTTTTTTTTATCTCAAGGCAATTACTGCCTCAGACCTTACCAATAGTATTTAGTAGAGGTTCCCTTCAGAAAAAAAAAAAAAATTGTTTTACTAGATTCTTACAGCATTAATGCTTACTTCAATGAAAAAATGAATACTTGTTATTTTTCTGTTGTCCATGAAGAAATTCAACAAAGGACAAAAAAAAAAAATAGAAATGGTTCTAGCATATGCAAGTAGGTTACATTTGCTAGTCAACATTACCCGGGTTAGCTTGGAGTTAGATTTAGCTCATCTCAGAAAAAATGAATCCACCATTAAAATCGTATAAAACATATAAAACAGACAGAAGATGAGCTCAAAAATCTCCATACCAGCGGTTGACTGGAAAAACTCTTCCAAGTCTTTCCCTTGCTCTGCAGAAAACCAGAAATAATATCCATTCAATTAGGCTAATGGTTATGATATATATACGCTATGTAAGACAACTACATGTGGCTACTCGTATTTTAAATACAGAAGAATATTTGACCCTACAATACAGACTGCTACGCAAATGAAGGCCATTGCCATATAGCTGTAAAAACAAGACACTAGATTTATCTAAAACAATTCCCAGATCCTTATGAACAATAAGCAGGTGTTAGATATAACTCTGCACTTATGAATACATGAAGGAAAGGGAGACAAGAAGCCTCACCATTTTCATATTCTAAAGCTTGAAGGATCATCTCCACCTAGGTAGAAACAAATGGAAAAGAACAGAATCAGAACTACCGTTGTACAAATCCTTGGAAGCACCAGTAACAAGCATAACTCATCTAACACAGCACATATGAAATTCTAATTTGACATTGGCATTTACAGTACAAAGAATAAAAATCATGATTTTTAAGCTACAATATAGATTCCTTACAGATTGATATTCCTTCCCAGCAGATTGTTTCTTGCACAAAAATTGACAATATACAAAATAATTTCCACATTAACTAAATCTCAAAACACTCCCACAATAAGGACGTTAATAAACGCTAATACCTTATCAAAATCCTTAACAATTTTAGCTTCTGGTGTCGAATTCTCCTCGTACTCATTCCACAACTCACTCATTTCCTTCGCTACAAATTCAAAAAACCAATTGGTTCGCCATTAATAAATAACACAACCAAAGAGAAAATATAGTAATAAAACAAACTACAACCTCTTGACTCTGCGCCAAGCAATTTGCACATATGCTCCAATGCTTCCCTCTCTTTTCTGCTTTTTTCAGCCTTCGGAACCCCATCCGAAGGCGTTATGTCCCCAACAATTGCTTCAGCAATATCATGAACTATCGCCATTTTTATACACCTAAAAAAAAAACCAATAACTATCAACTGCAAGCAGTCCCCCGCCCCCACAAAAAAAAAAAAAAAAAAAAACTAACTTGTCACGATCAATGCCGGGAATATCAGGAGCAATCAGAGCCATTAATCCCATTCTGTACATATGATCTGATATTGATTCTGGTCCTTTTATGTCCCTCTTTACCCATCCTGCTCTCTTCGTAGTCTATTTATTTCAAAGAATCAAAACAAAAAATTATAGTACATACAAACAGAACTACTTTTTGAGCCATTTAGTAAACATTCATTGATTTATATTGATTCTCTGTTCTTACCTTGAGGCGGTGACAAAGAGAGAGAAAATCCATCGCCGAGGAAGGAGAGGGCGAAGGAGAAGGAGAAGCGGTGTCGTTTGTGGTGAGGGAAGAGGCAGGTTGGGTTGCCATACTGCGTCGTTTGGAGGGAGTGAATGAATTGAAACGGAGTTGAGCTGAGGTTGAAGACGGTGAGAGGAAGAGTAGCGTGGATGATGATGATTTACAGAGTAAATTTCGGCTCCGACTTCCCATTTTTTGGATTTCTTTTTCGGAAATTGTAAATAATAATAATAATAATACCGTGTGAGTATTTTCTTTGGCCGAAACAAATAGAAAAGATAGACGGAGATTCCGTATATACCACACTACATCATGGCTATATATTGGTTTAAATCTTGATCGTTCATGCTGCCTAGAGATGATACTTTTAACTTTGCGTTAATGGTTTAGATTCAGTCATTTGGAATTCTAGCAATTAGAAATATACTATATTGGTGGTACTGCCAGATCAATTTTTTTTTAATATAAAGAAATACTTAGGTATTATTTTTAAAAATAAAAGAAAATTTTGAGACTTGATTAATTTATTAATAAGATAATTAAAATAACTATAGGAAATAAGCTAAACAAAAAATGACAATGAATGTACCATAGTTCTCAATACTGCTTCGATCGTCGTTCGGTTTTCGATTGAAACGAACGTTCCGAGTTTCGAGCGCTTTCGATTGTCAGATCGTTGTTCATATATAATTATATATATATATATATATATATGAAAAAAAATAAAATATTAATTTAACAAGTATAATTAAAATTTGAATTCTTTTTTATTTAAAATATTTTGGTGTTTTTAAATTATTTTGATGTATAGATGTCAAAAATATATATTTTTTTAAAATAGATTTTAAACCCATAACGGAACGTCCGGAACAGAATCGAGGCGTTTCGGCCGGAATTTCCGGAACATACTGGAATTAAAACCGGGACAAAAACGACGACGTTTTGTCCCGGTTTTATAAATGGAACGAAACGTTCTGGCCGGAACGGATCTGGAACGGGCGAAACGGAACGGATCTGATAACATTGGAATGTACCCTAATGTTTTTAAAATAATTTAATGATATTATTTTATAACAAAGTAAAAGGATAAATAAAAATGAGATAACATCATATAAAATATGTGTAATAAATATTAACATAAAAAAATAGTTGAGTGATGGTAGGATTTTTAAAAACAAGTAAGAAAAATATAATATTTGAATCATTAACTTGACTAGGTTTAATAAACTCAATTAATTTAATAGTATGATAAAAAAAGATAATGATAGTAGATGAATCAAACAAAAAAAAAATGACAATGATCAACGACAAAGAATGAACTGTCAATATCATGAAAATGTATCCTCCCAATATTCTTACAAAAAAAACTTAATGATATTATTTTATAACAAAGTAAAAAATAAATGAGAATATGATAATTCTATATAAAATGTGTGTGCAAGTATAACTTGAAGCTCAATTCCTATCAAATCAAAAGTTGAATAATAAAATTAAAATAATACTAATAAAAAAATAAATTAAATTAAATCAAATCAATCCAAGCTAACTTACCAAATATATGATCTAATGGTAAAATCAAAATAACTTCATAAAAAATTCTTAATATTCAAATAGGAAAATATATTGAAATTAAGGTAGTACTAGAGGAACAAATTAGTACAAAAGGGAAAATATTATATAAATTAATGCGAATGTATTTTAAACATCATATGGTTTTCGACAAATCTATATATACGGTTCACATGCAATGTTATATGTTAGGTCACTCTTATTGCTCATTCTTGGGACCATATATACTATTATTTTAAAAATATAAATTTCATTATATATATATATATATATATAATTAAACAAAAAGATATTAGGTCAATTCAGGCTAACCCATGAAATTCATGACTTGGAACATGAGATGAGGCAAAAATGAAAAGGAAAAAAAAATCATAAAGTTCATTATATAACCTACAAAATATTAAACAATACCCCACAAAAGGCAAATTTGAAAAAATCACCAAGCCAATATCTCAATTAACAATCTATTAAGAGATAAAATTGGAAAAATATGAGTAAAAATAATATAAAACAATATAAATAAAATCAAAAGAATAAAAACCAAATTTGATATAAAAATGAAATGAAACCAAATATCAAGGGTCAAGATTGAAAATCATATTCAGTTGAAAAAATAATTAAAAAATCTTAATTAAAAGAATAATGGTCAAGTTTTATATAAAAACTAAATAATGGTCAAATTTTATATATACCAAATACTAAGGGAAAAGTTTGAAAAAAAATCAATTAAGAATTTATTCAAAACAAAACATAGAAAATCAAAATTTAAAAAATAAACAATGTTAGGATACTTTTAGATTTTGACATGCTTAGCTTGAATTTTGGGAAGAGGAGAGAGAAAAATAAAGGAAAAGAAGACAAGGAAACAAAAAACTCATTGTTGATTTGTATTGGACACACGCCTGACCACTAAACAATGCTCGCTCAAATAATTCTATCACCCCTGTAAAAGGCAGAACAATGACATGAAATAAATCACATATATTGCTAGAGTGTGAAGACATCTTCCAATGCGCCAATCAAGTTTCCTCTCCTATCGTTTTCAATCCATGCTATTTCTTTTTAAAAAATGGATACCCCATGATAAGAGTCATCGTGCAACACCACAACATCCATTACATGTGCTAATTGAGCCTATTACAAGGTCAATAGTTAAAAAAGTTGAAGAGACATCCAATGGGTAATTAAAGATTTTTGGGTCTTATTTTTCAGAAGACTTGGGGATTTAACTTATTTTCCTACTTATCAACATATTTAGCCTATTTTTGTAATATGTAGTTTTGTGTTAAACATACTTTTGGATCCTATTATTGGATTTAAATGACATTTTGATTGATAATTCTAAGGTTTTTAATATGCCATAGTGTCATCTCTTATTTCATTCCAAATTGATAATATTTCTCCAATATGTTATTCTTGAGAAAACCTTATCTCCCATTTGGAACTTCAAAGAACTTTTTTTGATTGAGTATATACTTTTATCTATCTTGTGTTGACTTCATTCTATCCTTGATAATCCTTACTTTATCCATGGTAATCTGCACTAAAGTAAGCCCTATAAGCTTATGATCATTAACTTTCTCCCAACAAACTAGAGTTTGGCATCTTTTAGCATATAAAGTATCGTAGAAAATAATAACCTGATAATTGTTGTTACACATGAATTCTACCAAACACAACAAATCCTTATAATTTCCTTTAAATTCTAGCACATATGCTCCCAAAAGGTTCTTGTCATAACTCAATCTCTGGTTACTCCCCAATATAACAAAAATAAATTAAAGAGGTCGGTGTCTGTAGGAAAATCAATGTGGAAATTTTTGTTATTTTCGAGAATCTGATCATATCTTTTGTGTACCAAAAAATAAAGGAAATTACAAATTTAAGGCAAAAATAATTTATCATTGGATAATTCTGTGTAACCCATTCTCTCTTTCATCTCTCCTTCTCCCTAACCTTCATCTCTTCTCCTCGTTAGCCAACCTCCTAGTTTCCCCTCACCATCGTGGTCGCCCAGTGCCGTCATCCACCCTTCCTCTCCTGTTGGTCGTGCTAGTCAACACCACTAGACAAGAGCCCCCGCTTCTAGCCTACCTCTGCTAGATACCACAATAATCCCACTCACATTTCCTCTCTGCTTCCCTCCAGCAACTGGTCAATCTCCATTCCCATCAGCTCCCCGATGCCGAAAGCCTCCCTTCTTTTCCCCTTTTGGCAGCTCTATTTGCCTCCAGCCACCAGTTGCTTCCCCCTCACCAACCATATTGATCATCCACCAAAGCAAGCTAGCCTACCAAATCTACACCTAGCTACCCTCCATGGTGGCTCTCTCTATTGCGATGTGCAATCGCGCAAATTAATTACCCTAGCTTAAAATAAATCAAACAAAATAGTATAAAGCAAGGGGTCAATCCCACAAAGACGTTTTAGCTCAGATTATATGCTATATGCTATGCAATTGTGGGGGGGGGGGGGGTTCAAAGTTGTCTAGGCTAGACTAAAGCAAACTAAACGAAAATTATATAAAGCAGGAATCTATCAATAAAACAAACCTTGGTCACAAGTCAACATCCACCAACAGAAATCAAAACTGATCATGAAAATGACATATCAATTTATCTCTTCATAAAATTGGTTCGTTAACAGATCTGCAATATAACCTACCCTAACCATCAAACAACCATAGTGTTCGCACTAGTAATTTGATTCAATGGAAGCATTAAAAACTAGATAAATTGATCAATTAAAAAACACAATTGTCTGCAATATATGTTAAATTTGATTAAATGTTCTACCTGAGATTAATAATGTAGATTCACTACAGTTATTAACCTAGTTGCTTCACAAGTTCATATATCATAACTCTGGTTTTCATATCAAACTTAGCAATAAACTTTCTACAATAGTAACTTTGATTCCGCTCTTAGCAATTAAATAAACAATCATAAGAAAATAAGTAAAGGAGAAAAAACTGAAAAATTAAGGTAACAATACATCTCACAGTTCTTGAAATCCGAAGTTTTTTGTGTCCTTGCAACCAAGCAAAAGAGTCTAATCTTGCATGTTTACTGAACAACTAAATAAAATGATGAAAGCAAACATGATTTAGGGTTTGGAGGAGGAAGAATTTTGTTTTCTTTCATATTGGCTGAAGTCCATTGTTGTCTCTCCTCCTTTATATATGCTTAGAAACCCTAATTTCTATTTTACAAAATAGTCCTTCCTTAAAAGAATTTAGTTGTCCCTTATAAGACTCATGTCGCTTTCATAACACATCATTTTGAGCTGAAATTTGGATCTTTTATAGTACTGTGAGTCATGAATCCGCAAAATTGAGTTTGTATCAATCAAATTTTTGTAGCTCTAGATATTGAAGTTGGAACAGACAAAGGTCGACATAGACAGATTGCAAGATTTGACTTTGAAGGATGCAATTTCCATACTCTTCCTTGTTTTAGTTCTTTTTCCTTATCTTTCCATAAAGTTATGGATGTTAGCTTTTGAAATCCTACTGGAATCACTTCATTTTGATCTCTAGAGCTTCCGCTCTGCATAAAACATAGACTCGAGATTAAATCTGTCAATTAGCTTCAATTACTTCCTCTTTGCATTTTTCATCCAAAAATGCCTTCAAGACATAAAATAAAAAATATCAAGACATTTTATACAAAAAAAACATATGCAAAACATTAGGTAAATATGGATGAAACTGTCAAACAATATGGTAGCATCAATCTCTCTCACAGCTAGCCTCTGTCTCTCTTTCACTCTTGCACCAACTCCTCTCTTAGCATGGTAGGCCAATTGCAATTTGAAGGAGAAAAACACAAAAAAAATCTAAGACCTGAAAAGGTTGAAACATTGATTGTGTGTTGTTGTGTTTGTGTGTTTGCCTTTGTGTTTGCAAGTCACCATGAAGGCCTTCACCGGCGAGAGAAGAAAGGGAAGAGGCAAATCCACTCCCCCCCTTCCTATTTCTCCACCAGTGATGAGGGCGTGTGAGCTAACGCGCCACCAGTGCTCGTGAGCTACCTCCACTATCAATAGTGTTCCCGAGGAGGTTTGTATTGTATTTTTTAGATGTTTATAAGTTTGTTTAAATTGTTATTATTTTTTTATTTATTGTAAATGTTATATGGTTTGTAAAATGTAATGAAAAACTAATGGAAAAGAGAATGGGTGCGTGTGTTGCATTCTTAAAAATATAAAAATAACATTTCAAAGAGAAAAACAAAAACAACAAAATGTGTTGTTTTCATGCATATGGCCGGATTTCAAAGTTTTTCCCATCATATTTTTTGTAAGAAAATAAGTTGCTTTTTTCTCTTGTTTTGAAACGAAAATTGAATATCATAACTGGTTTACAATTATAAGTTAGAATTTGGCCAAAATGTCAAAATAATTTAACAATTATTTTGTTTTAAGTATTGCGATGTAAAATTACATTGTAAAGTACACTCGCAGATTGGGGTTTTCAAAATGTAGTGTAAAATTCTTTTTGGTTAGTCTTTCAAATCGCAATGAGGTAGATATTCTCTCACAAAAAAAGATCTATGTCAAACCTTTAAAAAGATCGATAAAAAATGACTTAGGAAAAACAATAAAACAACAATACAGCTTACCTTAGGTAGGGTGCATTGGAGGTGACATGTCTTATCCTTGCACAACAAGCCCCTTACCTAGACTCTAGCAGACTAATAGGTTTCCTAGTGACCGTAATACTAGGTGGCGACTCCTTGAAAATTATAGTTGTAATTTCCATGACAATAAAACACATCCCCTTCACCACACATCGTTGTCTCTCCAATCTACAGATAGCGGGGCGCAAAGCGTGAAAAAAATATCATCACGACAAATGGACACTCCATTAGGGACATTGTTGGACTAAGCTTTGTTGTTTGATTATTTATTCTTTAGTTCATTTTTTTACATGCATTTTTATTGTTTTAGCATGTATTTTATTTTCAATTCATGCATAACATCTCATTTGAACTAATGTCATCATGCATTTTAATTTCTTGAATAAACCCAATTGTAGGTTAAGTGAGAAGTAACGGTCTGTCCCATGACTTTTAGTCGGGGTTCAAATTCATTAAATATTCATCTATGAACTGTGTGTTTACCTGATAATGACAATTACATTGTATCCTAACTATTGCTTGTAAACAACATAATTCCACAAGACCTTTTGTTAACCAAGCTTTTCTTTCTATAAGATCATGTATTTATGGTGTGCTCTTGTTTTATATTTAAATATGTCAAGAACACCTTATACCTTTTCATCCAAATTATACATGATCCCATAATTTCATAAAGATTTTTGGCAAATCAAAGTCTATTACACAAGAAAATGTCAAATTGATGTTTGTTTAACAAAATGATAGGATTTCATTGAAAGATCATCTCATACCTCCAAAAACCCATATAATAAAGTTAATCTCTTTAGTATGGAAAATCATTTTGTATGGAAAAGCAAAGCTTACCGATCTTGGATGCATGTTTTTGAAATGAGAAGAGGTCATCTTTGATATGCCTTCACAAAGTCTCAAATAACCCTTGTAGTCTCTATTTTAGCCTAATAAACAAATGATAATTAAGCTTGACAAAGATCACACCCTAGACTAGGATGCAATTGCAAAGAAAAAAAACACTTTCAATCTACAAAACAGTCATCAATGACAAAAGATGCCCAAACAAAGCTGCAGGGCAAAAACTAAAAAAGTTTTAGTATACTTATAGCAAATCAAGACAACATGATGATAGTGCTAAAAACCCATGAAATAACCCGAATAAAATACTAGGAGCATGTCAAGTCAACCCATTTTTTGTCTGTCTATTTTAAATATATTTTTTTAAACAAAATTGTCCAGACCTTGCCGGAAGTCATGTTGCACACATGCCCACAACCATGCCTGCATATTCCCTCCTTTGCCTATAAATAGTAGGAGGAAATAAAGCAACATGGGAGAGGATGGTTAAAATTAGGGGAGAAATTTTTTTGACCAGGGAGAGACCATCATGTTAACAGGAGGTGCAACACAACAATATAATACAGAAAGAACATACACAAACACAGGAAAATTAGCAGGTGAGGAAGATGAAGACACAATGACAACGCTCTCCATCTTTATCGTCAGCCACGACCGACGACCATTCCTCCATTGTAGACACAGCAGCAACCTCGTTTTGCTTCAAAAAACAATACTAGCTTGATCATCTCCCTCGCAAGCCATGCATCTGTCAACCCTATCTCTCTCCTGCCCTGCAAGCAACTCTCTCTCCTTCCTTCGCAACAACTCCCTCTCTCTTATAAACCAATAGCCAATCGACCACCTAGCACCAGACCCTCATCATAGGTAGCTTCACCTCAGCCCAGGCAACCTCATCGTGACCTCCAGTAGGCCTCTAGTGACGCCGCAATGAAGAAGCTTAAGCACATCAACCCTCTTTTGTCGCTCATACCGTCCATCACAGACCACCATTTTTTACGTCACCACCACATATATAACCACCTCAACCTCCTCTATCCAGCGGCAGTGGCACGTGAACCACTCGTCACCTTCGATCACCCTCCATTTTACTGTTCACGTAACATGTGAACAGTACGAGAGAATCAATTCACTACACTGCTCACGTGTTTGATTTTTTTTCTCTCTTTTTTGTACCATCTTTTGTGTCGGCCTTGACCCAGCCAACTAGGTCTGGCGAGGCCCAAGTCCACCAGAGTTAGGCCTTCAGTTGGGCCAAGCTTAGCTGATGTTTTTTTAACAAAATATAAAAAAATGCATTTAAAAAATAAAAAATATGTTGTGTTTGTGCATACGACTAATTTCCAAGATTTTTCATGTTTTTAAAGAAAATTAGATATTATAACCAATTTATGATTATCCGTTGGAATTTGGCCAAAATATCAAAAAAAAAATATTTTTGTTTTAATTATTGGGGTGTAAAATTATGTTTTAAAGTACACCTGTAGATTGGGAATTTTTTTTAATTACGATGTAAAATGACATTCTAAAGTACATTCGCAAAGAGTTAAAAATAGGGTTTTTAAATGCAATGTAAAATTCTTTTTGGTTAGGTTTTCAAATAGCAATGAGGTAGAGATTCTCTCATAAAGAGAGATCTACTTCGAATGTTAGAAAAGAAAAACAAAAAAAATCAAACTTAGAAAAACAATCAAACAGTGTAGCTTACCTTACGTAGGGTACACTAGGGGTGATGTGTCTCCCCCTTGCACAATAAGTACCCTTACTCAGACTCTCACATACCAATATGTTCCTAGTGACCTTAATACTAGGTGACGACTCCTAATAACTACAATCATAATTTTTTATGACTCTAAAACACATATTTTCACCGCGCGCTATTGTCTCCATAATCTAGGGATCGCGGGGCGTGAAGCATGAAAAAAACATCATCGCGACAAAAAACATGGAGTCATAAACATAAAAAAGTTTTAGTACATTAGAAAAAAAAATCAAGTTAACATGATGGTAGTGCAACAAACCTATGATAAAAAGCTCAAGCACAAGAGGGTATGTCCAGACAAAAGCCCAAACAAAATATTAGGAGGCATGTCAAGACAAAAGCCCAAACAAAATGCTAATGGGCATGTTCGGTCACTATGCAAATCAATTATGAGGAATAAAAGGATTTTTAAGAGGTAGAACTCGTGATCCTTAGTCTAGAAAACCCTTAAACACCTTTTGATCCTACAATCTTTTTTCCATAGCAGTAAACCTAAGCCTACATTACAAGCTTGGTAAAGCCTTTTTTGATAAATATAGACAATCTAGATCGATAAACAATGTTTTACCATTTGAAACAAACCTTACAACTGCTTCACAAGACTTGATTAGAGCTCTTTGACATGCAAGACATGAAACAAACATCATTTCACAATCTTATCAAAATCAACATAAAGCCTAACAATGAGATCGCTTGAATTCTTCGATAACAAGTTTATTTGAACAAATATCAAAATGGTTTTTGTGATTGGTATTACTTTAAAATTTCAAAAATCTTACATGAAAACAGTCTTTGAAAATAATAAGTTGTTTCCTGCAAATAACCAACCTTTTCCTGTAAATATTTTTAGCTTAAAACACTTGTGGAGCATGACCAGACTAGGAGGCAAATTAAAAAGTTTCATCATTCCCTTCCTGAGAAGGCAAAGAATGTTGAACAAACCTAGGGGTCGTTAAGCAAAGGGGCTTATATGGATATGGTAAAAATCCATTATCTCTAGAGGTCAAAATTATAAGTTGTGGTAAGTAAGAAGTTGTTAAAGTCAAAGATTCAAACCTCGATGAGAGAAGACCATGAAAATGAAAAGGGATCTATATTTTTCAGGTAAGTATACATACATCATCATGCATTGCATCACCACTAATAATCTAAGAGATTTTTTTGGAGAGATTGTATTTTACAAATCTTCATTCATTATTTTTGTGTATGCCTTCAAGCTCACCTCTTTCATTTCCTTGAGTGCACTTTCTAGCCTTTTCTCTTTCATGAATTTGGGTGTTATCATGCATTGCATCTCTATTGAGAATCTAGAAAATGTTTTAAAGGTTTTGTAATTTACGAACTTTCAGTCACAATTTTTATGTGCACCTTCGAGCCCCTTTCACTTTCACTTCCACTTCCCTGAGTTCGTTTGGGAGTCCTTAATCAAAGAGATAGTAAGCTGAAATGTTTTTTAGCTTTCCTCTTTCCTAAATCTGGGTGTCATCATACGATTGCATCCCTACTAAGAATCTAAGAAATATTTTGGAGAGATTGTAATTTACAAACCTTCATTATTCATTTTTGTATTCCCTTTCGAGCCCTCATCACTTTCACTTCCTTAAATGCGCTTACGAGCCCTTCATTAGAACAAATAAAGTGTTTTTTCAACCTTATCTTCTTCGTTTAGTTGCATTTCCTAGCCATCGATCAACCCTAATAACGTGTTCTCAACTTATCTCTCTCATCCTTATTCAAAGGTGCTTTAGCCCTCAATTGACTTAAATAGTATGCCTTACAGCTCAATCCCTCCTTTTTTAGTGTATTTTTCAACCCTTAACTATAAATTAAAATAATATGTTTTTCAACCCTATTTTTCCTTCTCTTTTGAGTATGTTTTTTCCAATTCTTAATCATCAATCAAGATAACCACTCTTTAACCCTTTTATCTTCTTATTTGAGGGTGTTTTCCAAACCTTAACTATAAGATAAAATAATGTGTTTTCCAACCCTATTTTTCTTCCTTTTTTGAGTGTGTTTTCCAACTCTCGACCAACAATTAAGATAGGGCGCTCTTCAACCATATCCTCCTCGTTTGAATGTATTTTCCAACCCTTAATCATGAACTAAAATAGTGTGTTTTCAACCCTTTTTTCCTTCCTCTTGAGTGTGGTTTTCCAATTCTAACCATTGATTAGGATAATGCGTTTTTTAGTCATATCTTCCCTCCTTATTTGAGTGCACTCTCCAACCCTCGACCATTGATTAAAATAGTGTTGTCTAGCCCTATTTCCCCCTCTTCGAGTCTGTTTGTCAACCCTCAATCATCAATTAAGATAGTATGCTATCTAACCTCCAACCACCAACTTAGATAATGTGCATCCTAGATATCAACTAATTCAAATAGTGCTCTTTTCAGCTCTCAATTATAGATCTTAGATATTGTCGCACCTCAAAAATGGCTAAGAGCGACGCAGTAGCGACTAGTCCCCATGAGCGGGAGCGATTATTAAATGCCTGGGAAATCATTTAGTTTTTGACAAAAGGAGTCGCCACCTAGTATTACTGAGTTACTAGGAAACCTAGTACTTGATCTTTCAGAGATTCTAGGGTAAGGGACTGGTTGCGTAAAGGGAAGGTTTTAGCACCCCTAGTACGCCCTACCTAAGGTAAGCTGCTTGATGTTTTTGTTTGTCTTATAATTGCTAAAATATATAACCAAAATATTTACATGTTTATGCCGAATATTTTGGATAGAATTTATCCAAAACTTCAAAAAAAATAATATGAATCACCGAAAAGTTTTTTTATATTTTTTTGAATATTGGCCAATACCCTTTGGATTTTACAAACATGTTGTAAAATCTCAAAATGCAAGAAATAATTTTTCTTTTAGCAAAATCCATGCTAAAACTCATTTTTCTTCAAAACCCAAGATAATATATATATTTTTTTAAGAAAACAATTTTTAAAATATACTAGTGTATTGGCAGTATGCAAGAAAAATAACACATTTTTAGATTTTTGTATATAAAAAAAACATTTTTATTTTTATATTTTTATTTTTTATATTTTTATTTTTATTTTATTATTTTATTATATTATTATTATATATATATTATTATTATATTATATATTATTTATAATATTTCCGGGTGAGTGAGTTGCCACTTACCGATTTAATCTGGTCGTGACCAGTGTCTTCGAGTGCCGACCGCACTTCTAGAAGTGCAGGCCGCGACCGGACGTCATCTAGTCCGGGCGCGGCCAGACGTCATCGAGTCCGGCCGCGGCCAGACGCTAGCGATGTCTGGCAGTGGCTCAGACGTTCGATGAGTGCAGGCCGTGGCCTGATTTGACTCGATCCGATTACCCTCAACGATAATCGGGTTTCGTTTCGCATGAACAATTTGATGAAGATGTACAAGAAATTGCAGGTTTTCCAAGTATGAAGAAAAGAGAAATGGCTAGTACCTGGATGTGGAGGATGTTGTGGGGATTCTTACGGTCGTGGTGGAATCGAGAATGGTGGTCCGAGCTCGCCGGAAATGGAGCTCGAAGTCGCGGGGTCGTGCAATCGTAAGCTTCGGACTGTCACTTTCTCTTTAATGGAGATTATGGATGAGTTTACGTGATCGAGGGATGTCCGTGGTGACGAGAAGGAAGGACAATGGTGGTAGCTGGTGGTTCTCGGAAGAGAGAGAGTGACGCCGGGTTGCTTGTTTTCTTGAGAGAGACCAACGGTAACCGAGAGAGATGCTACTTCATTCTTCGTCCGAGAGGTGAATGAGCTGACAGGTTTGAGGGTGGCTTAGTGGTGATGATGAAGAGCAATTGATGGTGAAGTTTCTTCACCGAGAGAGAGGAGGTGATCGGGTGGTCTGTTTTTACAGACCGAGAGGGAAACAGAGAGGGAGACGTTGCTCGAGAGCCGGAGGGAGGAGTTTTAGTTTCGATGCCCGAGGAGAGATGATGATCGAGAGGGAGAGGAGACGATTCGAGAGAGGAGCGGCCCCTTTGATGGATGGTTGTATGGTCCTTCTATTGTCTGCCGAGAGGGAAGGAATAAGAACACAGTTTTTTGTGTTCTCCAAGGGAGATCCAGAGGCGAGAGAGAGATAGTGACACTGAGGTTTTGTTGATGGGTCCACCAGAGGGGTGATCGGCGATGGTTGTTTTTTTTTTTTAAAACTGAGAGGGAGAGAGGGCGTCCCCCCTTTTGTTCTTTCTTTTCATGTCCTAGGTTAAACAAACGGGATGTTTTTTTTTCAAAACATGGTTTCGGGTGGCTCAAGAAAAATGGGTAGCTCAATGTCTTTGTCTTTTAATTTCAAAATCCCATGTGGATGGTGGAGAGTTTTGTCTTCAAAGTGGGGTTTTTCGGGTGGCTCAAGTTTTGTTGTTTTTGGGTATACAATACAGTTTGGTCCCTCCATTTGTTACTCCTTCAATTGCACCCTTAATTGAACTTAAACTTACGATCTTGTGCAACTATATCCTCGTGAAAAATTCCAACATTAACTTTATTTTGTGCACATTTGGTCCTTGATTTTTATCTGTGCAATATAATTCCCCACTCGACCGTAAAACTCCTATTTTTCAATTAGGTCCCCGATTTCGCTTAATTGGCTTGAAAAAATTCAAATCGACCAACGAAAATTCAAATATCAACACTTGAGCCCAAATTAAATTTAAGCACTTGATTTCTTCTTGACTAAACCTTTAATAAAATTAATTTGATCCATTTAAAGTATAATTAAGTCGTCAAGCTTAATTAAACCCTTCAACTGGACCTAAATTAATTCCTGAATATAATTACGCTTTTACATTAACCGACGACTATATCAAATCGGTCCACAAAAAATATTATTATATTCTGTGACTTAATTTATACGCGAATTTATCTCATAATAAATTACTTTAGCTTTGGATCCGCGTTTTTTCATTTCTGGGCACAAAAAGGGTACAATCAATCTTTCAAAAATGTTCCAAATTTTAACTTGATTTTTTTTTTTTACCGACACCATCCCCATTTTATTTTATTTTATTTTATTTTATTATTTTTTTATTATTTTTTTTTTGTTATTTTCTTGATAGTTTTGGGGCATGACCCAAAATTGGGTTACAACAGTTGCCCCCTTCTTTACAACGCTTACGACTAAAGTCCTTGTAAAAGACTTTAGCTTAGTAAGTGTTGTAAAGAAAAACCCGAAAATTATCTCATTGCAACGCATGACTTACCCGGGTCTTATTATGACGGGTGACCATCCCAACTTAGAAAGGAAAGAGGTCTCATTTTTGCGGGTGACCGACCCGAGTTAGTGAGGTTTCATTTTTCTGGGTGACCGACCCTGGTTAGTGAGGTCTCATTTTTCTGGGTGACCGACCCTGGTTAGTGAGGTCTCATTTTTCTGGGTGACCGACCCTGGTTAGTGAGGTCTCATTTTTCTGGGTGACCGACCCTGGTTAGTGAGGTCTCATTTTTCTGGGTGACCGACCCTGGTTAGTGAGGTCTCATTTTTCTGGGTGACCGACCCTGGTTAGTGAGGTCTCATTTTTCTGGGTGACCGACCCGCGTTAGTGAGGTCTCATTTTTCTGGGTGACCGACCCTGGTTAGCAAGGTCTCATTTTTCTAGGTGACCTACCCGAGTTAGTAAGGTCTCATTTTTATGGGTGACCGACCCGAGCTAGTAAGGTCTCATTTTTCTGGGTGACCGACCCGAATATCATGGTCTCATTTTTATGGGTGACCGACCCGGATATCATGGTCTCATTTTTATGGGTGACCGACCCGGCTAGCATGGTCTCATTTTTATGGGTGACCAGACCGGCTAGCATGGTCTCATTTTTATGGGTGACCGACCCGGATATCATGGTCTCATTTTTATGGGTGACCGACCCGGATATCATGGCCTTATTTTTATGGGTGACCGACCCGGATATCATGGTCTCATTTTTATGGGTGACCGACCCACATCTCATGGTCTCATTTTTATGGGTGACCGACCCGGCTCGAGGAACGAAACAACATCGATTCTCAATTCATTTAACATGGTTCGTCGACTTGAGATTTTGTTTCTTCATATCCCTCATGACTCGAAATTGCATCAGCTTTCACCACAATTTTCCTGTCAGGTTAATGTTATGACAATAATATGCATGCTTTGTTACCTCTTTTGGAAACATAGGTCCCCCCTCTCTTCGTGGTGGCTTTCCTTCATAGGATGTGTTCCCCATGCCATATCTTTACGCTTGGCGGCGAGACTCCTTTGTTATCTTTACACAGGACCCTTTCTCGCTCCATTATTATATTTTACTCATGTTTCAAAACTCAAAACGATATATAATTGAAAAAATTTCAAAACATGGTTTTATTTGTAAATGGACACTTTTAAAGCAAATCACTATTTAAATAATTTTGCCCCAATGTGGTGCACAAAATATATCAAAAATAGATGATAGAACGCAAATAAATATTATAAAATCATATGCTTTGGAAAAGACTTCTTGCAGCAAGAATTCATGGTCGAATTTTATCTATTGAGGAAGGTTACAACACATCAAGCATAATATTTCTTTACTGAGTCGGAATTCACGAGGCCTAGCTAGATCTTCTCCATCCATTCTAGACAATAGCAAAGCTCCTCCCGAGAATGACTTCTTCACCACATATGTGTTGAAATTCACGGATTAAAGCAACTATGCACCTAAAAGCGGAATTGGTGCAAATACAATAATTATAGCAATCCTAAAATCAATTACTTGAAAGTAAAGAGATAAGGAAAGAGATTGCTAACTCGGTTTTTAACGTGGTTCGGCAAGCCTACGTCCACGACTCAAGTACCAACTCGTACTTGAGTATTGTACTCTCTTACTAAACCAAGTAACAAGATTACAATTTCCGCTTGATGAATCCACACCAAGACTTTACACCAATTGAAGATATGCCCTCTTCAAGATTTTCCTTTCCACTTGAAGATGTCCCTCTTCAAGATTTTTCCTTGGTGATGTTCCTCACCAATACCAAGAGTTTTATACTCAACTCTCAAGAGTTTCACAATGGTTGTTTTAGTAAAACAACAATACACTCTTAATAGTGTGGATATTACAAATGAAGATCTAAAATCTCTTTCTCTCACTTAATAGCACTTAGGATATTTGAAGGTGTTTAAGTGTAGTGAGAATGAGAAATACTCTTTGTGTTAGGATATGAAGATTTAAACACAAATATGAGTATTAATGAGGATTGATGATATGAAGGTGTTTATGCACTTCTAATTGCCTCAATATAAGATATGAAAGTTATGTGTCAATTTCGTTTTGCAATTAAGAGGCCTATTTATAAGTTTCAAAGAGAAACTAGCCGCTTATAGCCGCTTGAAACTAGCCGCTTGAAACTAGCCGTTAGAAACTAGCCGCTTATAGCCGCTTGAAACTAGCCGTTAGAAACTAGCCGCTTATAGCCGCTTGAAACTAGCCGTTAGAAACTAGCCGCTTATAGCCAGTTAGAAACTAGCCGCTTAATCATCAAATCCTTTGCATGCAATGTGAAGTGTGTGAGTTCATTTTAATTTGTGCTATCAAGATAGAAATTGAGATTTACACAAAGCACTAAAATGAACACTTATTCTAAGTCTTCACTTGCTTGCATCTTGGACTTCTTGGAGTGATTTCTTCTTGAACTCCATTATGCTTGTTGATGTATTCTTTGAATAAAACCTGTTTATAGCTTAATCTCATCCAAGCATATTATTAGCCCATTTTCTTTTATTGTTATCATCAAAATATATAAAGCATACAAAGTATGACATTATATGTCAACAATCTCCCTTTTGATGATGACAATAAATAAAAACTTAGATAAAAATGAGTCTCCCCTATATTTTGTAATCCAATATATAAGAGACATTGAGCATTTTTAGCAATTTAATCTAAGTAAAAATATCATATGCAATCTCAAGAAAAATCCATTTTCTCCCTAAATATATGCATATATATTTTTCATTTTCTCCTATTTTTCTCCCCATTATTGATGCATTTGATATTTTCATCATATCTCTCCCTTTGGCATCAACAAAAGAAAATTAACATTTTAGATAAATAAAGACATAATATCTAATAATAATAAATATCCAAAATGAAATTATTTCTACCAAAGAATTCAAGGGGTGGTTCCTTTGGAACCCAAAACATTTTAACATTCTTATTTTTCTTCATAGGACATGCATAAATCAAATGTTCTAATTTTCTACAATAATTACATGTTTGATTTGGATCATAAGAATGTTTAGCTTTAACAAAATAATTCTTTAAGTATTTTTGATTTATCTTAGGTTTATAACCTAATCCTCCTTTGTTAAACACACTTCTTTGGCTTGAAAGCATTTTCTCAAAAATTTCTGAGCCTTGTGTGAATTTTGAGATAATTACATTTAACTCATCAACTTTTTCTTTTAAAGATTTATTATCTTCTTCAAGTTGATTAGTTTTACTACTCTTGTCATTTAAATCATATACTTTCTTTTCTAATAATTCTTTTTCCTCAATTAAGCATATATGATTTCTTTTGAGAGTACTATATTTAGAACCTAACTTATTATATTCTACATACAAATTTTCAAGTTGTTCATGTAATTCAATATAGGAAGAGTCAGATTCATCATCCGAAGATTGTACCTCATTTTCGCTTTCAATTGCCATGAAGCACATGTTAGCCACATGTTCTTCTTCATCACTAGAGCTTGAGTTCGAATCATCGCTCCATGTCGCTTTCAAAGCTCTCTTTGAAAGCGATTTCTCTTCTTCATTTGAAGATGGGGACAATCGGGTTTGATATGCCCCAACTTGTTGCATTTATAGCACCTAGGAGTTTCTTTACTTGAGTCTCCTCCTTTTATATTTCGAGAACTTTCTCTTGTCATTTTTCCTTTTAAGAAAGTTTCAAACTGTCTTGTGATTGATGCTACATCTTCTTCAAGATCGTCATTACTCGTCTTCATCATTATCATTTTCCTCGCTCGATTCGATGAGCAGTTTTAAATGCCAAATTTTTCTTTGGCCTTTCTTCTTGATCTTGATTATCCATAGATATCTCGTGTGTCATTAGAGAACCGATGAGCTCCTCTAATGAAAGTTTTGTGAGATCTTTAGCTTCTCGTATAGCTGTCACTTTAGCTTCCCAAGCTTTTGGTAGAGATCTGAGAATCTTACTTACGATATCTGCATTTGAGTAAGTTCTACCAAGAGCATGTAAACTATTTGTTATGCTAGTCATACGAGTAAACATGCTTGTTATGGATTCATGTTGCAACATTTTAAATAACTCATATTGATGAACTAACATATCAATTTTTGATTCTTTTACTTGGTTAGTTCCTTCATGAGTTACTTCCAAAGCATGCCATATAGCCCTTGCATTTTTACATGAAGATATTCTATTAAATTCACTTCTATTTAATGCACAATATAAAATATTCATTGCTCTAGCATCCATAGAAAGTAATCTTTTATCTAGGTCACTATATTCTATCATGCTTTTTGGAATCTCAATACCATTTACAATTTTGAGTGGTCTATGAGGTCCATTTTCAATAGAAAGCCATAAATTAAAATCTATAGATTGAAGATATATTGACATTCTAGCTTTCCAATAAGCATAATCATCACCATCAAAAAATGGTGGTCTAGAAGTTGAAGCACCTTCATTTCGGAGATTATTGCATATAGTTGCCATTCTACTCAAAGTCTAAGCAAACTTAATAAATGAGAACTAAGCTCGATACCAATTGTTGAAATTCACTGATTAAAGCAACTATGCACCTAAAAGCGGAATTGGTGCAAATACAATAATTATAGCAATCCTAAAATCAATTACTTGAAAGTAAAGAGATAAGGGAAAGAGATTGCTAACTCGGTTTTTAACGTGGTTCGGCAAGCCTACGTCCACGACTCAAGTACCAACTCAGTACTTGAGTATTGTACTCTCTTACTAAACCAAGTAACAAGATTACAATTTCCGCTTGATGAATCCACACCAAGACTTTACACCACTTGAAGATATGCCCTCTTCAAGATTTTCCTTTCCACGTGAAGATGTACCCTCTTCAAGATTTTTCCCTGGTGATGTTCCCTCACCAATACCAAGAGTTTTATACTCAACTCTCAAGAGTTTCACAATGGTTGTTTTAGTAAAACAACAATACACTCTTAATAGTGTGGATATTACAAATGAAGATCTATGATCTCTTTCTCTCACTTAATAGCACTTAAGATATTTGAAGGTGTTTAAGTGTAGTGAGAATGAGAAATACTCTTTGTGTTAGGATATGAAGATTTGAACACAAATATGAGTATTAATGAGGATTGATGATATGAAGGTGTTTATGCACTTCTAATTGCCTCAATATAAGATATGAAAGTTCTATTAATTTCGTTTTGCAATTAAAAGGCCTATTTATAAGTTTCAAAGAGAAACTAGCCGTTTATAGTCGTTAGAAACTAGCCGTTTATAGCCGTTTGAAACTAGCCATTTATAGCCGTTTGAAACTAGCCGTTAGAAACTAGCCGTTTATAGCCGTTTGAAACTAGCCGTTTGAAACTAGCCGTTTATAGCCGTTTGAAACTAGCCGTTTAATCATCAAATCCTTTGCATGCAATGTGAAGTGTGTGAGTTCATTTTAATTTGTGCTATCAAGATAGAAATTGAGATTTACACAAAGCACTAAAATGAACACTTATTCTAAGTCTTCACTTGCTTGCATCTTGGACTTCTTGGAGTGATTTCTTCTTGAACTCCATTATGCTTGTTGATGTATTCTTTGAATAAAACCTGTTTATAGCTTAATCTCATCCAAGCATATTATTAGCCCATTTTCTTTTTATTGTTATCATCAAAATATATAAAGCATACAAAGTATGACATTATATGTCAACAATATGGGCTTTCATAGTTTGGGGCCCATTTACTCGATCTTGCCCTGGTACAAATAATATCTTCTTTAACACCAAATCGCCTTCGTGGAATTTTCGAGGTCTGACTTTCTTATCATATGCTTTGGCCATCCTTCCTTGGTATAATTGATGATGACAGATTACGGCTAACCTCTTTTCACCGATCAAATTCAATTGCTCATATCCGACCTTTGCCCATTCTCGCTTCATCTAGTTCTGAGTCTATCAAGACTCTTAGTGATGGGATTTCTACCTCTAAAGGCATTACCGCCTCCATCCCATACACCAACATGTATGGAGTGGCTCTGCTGAGGTCCGAATCAGCAAGATCGGTATGCATGAAGAGCAAATGGCAACATTTCATGCCAATCCTTATAGGTGACTACCATCTTCCGAACAATCTTCTTGACGTTCTTGTTAGCAGCTTTCTACAAAGACCATTCATCTTGGGCCTATAAGGAGAGGAATTTGAATGTTTGATCTTCCATTTAGCACAAAGTTCTGTTATCAACTTCCCATTGAAGTTTTGGGCATTATCGGTTATAATCTTTTCGGTGGCCCATACCGACATATCGATCTCTCTCAATAAACTTCTTCACCACCTTCCGTGTTACATGAGCAAATGACCCGCCTCTACCCATTTTGTGAAGTAGTCAATTGCCACGAGGATGAACTCGTGACCATTGCTGGCTTTTGGGTTGATAGGTCCAATCACATCGATCCCCACATTGCAAAAGGCCACTGAGATAACAAATTAAATAGAGGTATCGGAGGGGCATTCATTTTATCCCCGTAGATCTGACACTTGTGACATTTGCGGACATACTCAATGCAATCCTTTTCTAACGTCATCCAAAAGTAACCAGCTCTTTGTATTTTCCTTGCCATCATATGTCCACTAGCATGGGTCGAGCAGATCCCTTCATGCACTTCTCGCAATGCGCTTCTAGCTTCAACCCCGTCTAGGCATCTCAACAAAGTCCCATCAGATGACCTCTTATATAAAATTTCTCCATCAAGGTAAAAATCCATTGTCAGCCTTCTCAAGGTCTTCTTTTCGAGGTTGGATGCCCCCATGGGATAAGTCTGACTTTGGATGAAGTTCTTGATATCGTAGTACCAAGGGTTTCCATCTATTTCTCCTTCAACTGAGCAACAATGAGACGAGTTATTTCTGATGTCGATGTGTATCGGCTGTAAGCTTTGCCAAAGTCTATTCTAGCCATAGAAGCTAGAGTGGCCAAAGCATCTGCAAACTGATTTCCTTCCCTTCCTAGATGGGTGAACTCTATTTCCTCAAACTCTTTAGCAAGTTTAGATAAGTACTCTTGGTAGGGTATTAGCTTTTCTTCTTTGGTTTGCCATTCTCCTTTACTCGACAAATAATTAGCATCGAATCTCCATATACATCTATCTTCTTTACGCCTAACTCCAATGCGCCTCTAAACCAAGAATACAAGCCTCATACTTACTGTGTTATTAGTGCACCAATTGCAGCTTTGGTTGACACTGGGTATTGTTTCTTGTCGGAGATATTATCATCGCCTCGGCTCCGTTACCACATATGTTCACAAAGACCATCAAAGTACATAGTCCACCATCCGGTTTTCCTTCCTCTATCAAAACACATCCTCATCAGGAAAATCAAAGTCTAACGGCTCATAATCCTCCATAGCATGGTCCGCTAGGTGATCAAGAATGACACTCCCTTTCACCGCTTCCTTGTCATATACACTATATCATATTCAGATAGCGTAACTTGCCACCTGGCGATTCGGCCGATAAGTAGGGCTTTTCACAAATGTACTTCAACTGGTCTAACTTAGAAATTAGCCATGTGGTATGATACAACATATACTGTCGCAACCTTTTTGCAGCCCATGCTAATGCACAACACAACTTCTCAATCATAGTATATCTTCACACTCCATGAATTTCTTGCTTAGATAGTAAATGGCCTTTTCCTTCCTTCCCGATTCATCCTGTTGCCCAAGCACACATCCCATCATTGCTTCAGCCATCGTTAAGTATAAAATCAATGGCCTTTTGGTACAGGGGAACCAATAGAGGTGGTTTAAGCAAGTACCGCTTGATTTTCTCAAAAGCTTCTTCACATTCTCGCTCCAAATGCCAGGATTCTTCCTTCTCAACAAACGGAAAATAGGATCGCAGGTTGTGGTTAATTGGGATATGAATCGAGCAATGTAATTTAACCTTCCCAAAAATCCCTTACTTCCTTCTCGCCTTCTGAGTCGGCATACCTCGAATAGCCTTTACTTTTTCCCGATCTACTTCTATTCCTTTGTCACTTACCACAAATCCTAAGCAACTTCCCGCACTTCACCCCAAATGAACACTTTGCAGGGTTAAGCCTCAATTGATATTTTCTTAACCTGTCAAATAATTTCTTCAATATTTGGACATGATTCTCTCCTTTTCCCGATTTAGCGATCATGTCATCCACGTATACTTCAATCTCCTTGTGCATCATGTCGTGAAACAAAGTCACCATAGCCCTTTGATAAGTGGCACCAAGATTCTTTAACCCAAATGGCATGACTTTATAGCGTAAAGTCCCCATGGTGTAACAAACGCCGCTTTCTCCTTATCTTCCTGCGCCATTTTTATCTGATTGTAACCTGAGAAACCATCCATAAAGGAATACACGGAGCTACGAGCTGCATTATCAACTAACATGTCTATATGTGGTAAAGGAAAATTATCTTTAGGGCTAGCCCGATTTAAATCCCTGAAGTCCACACTGCACTCGAATCTTGCCCTCCTTTTGGGTACCACTACTATGTTGGACACCCATTGTGGATATTTGACCACCTCTAAGAAACCAAGATTCCATTGCTTTTCAATCTCCGCCTTTACTTTGATCAAAACTTCGGTGCGTTCTTCTTAACTTTTGCTTAATCGGTCTCGCATCCTCCTCCAATGGTAGCCTATGGACTACAATATTTGTATCTAGACCTGCATATCCTCATAGGACCAAGCAAAACATCTCAGTATAATCTCAAGCAAAGGCAATCAAATCTTCTCTTCCTTTTGCGTGATCAAAGTTCCTACCTTGAGTTCTCTTTGGCTTTCTTCAGTATCCACATTTATGGTTTCAAGTTCCTCTTTAGCTGGTTTCCAAACTTGTTCGTGTTGCTCTAATAATTTTGTGAATTCTTTAATGCTATTTTCATCACCATCTTCCTCTTCTACAACTATTATGTGCTCTTTATAATTCGGCCATTCATTCTCGGCAAAGTGCAAGTGGTGTTGTGAAGTTCCGCTTCGTGGTTCCCAAAGCGGAAAATGAGTGTAAATGCACAAAAATACAAAATAAGAAAAGAGATGAACAAAATGCATGATCTTCATAAAAATGCAGCTCACAACAAACAAAGATAAAATCCGATTGGCCTGTTAGGCCTTAAAACAAAACAAACCAAAACAAATGTAGAAAACATTGTTCATTACATTCTAAAACCAATGGAGCTTCTGGTTTCCCACTCTGAACTTCTCCTTTGACTAACTTCCGAATGCATGTCCAGGCAGTGACTTCTCTACAGTATAGATGGTCAGCTGTGGTAGCTCTTCATCCCTTTTCCTCGATCGAATCTTCTTAACACCGCTCGAACTTCCTCCTTTTCCACAATATTTATGCTCATAGATGCCATCTTCTCAAGAAAGCTCCGTGTCCTGGATCAGAGTTGTATGACATATGTCGCTTTGGAAATGAGAATTTGATCGGAGGAATGACTAAACTCTCTTCTACAAGCTTCCTTCCTCGATCCTCGCCATTCTTTTCTCTCTTCTTGCCAAGGCAACTCACTGGTAATCCTCTTTTAGGTTTATACCCCACTCGAATCTTTGTTCTGCAACCTTCAACCTTGTTACCCCAACCCATTCGAAGTTTCTTCTTTGTCGCTCCAAATCGGACCTGAACCTTGTTCTTTAAGAGGCTTTTAGCGGCCATTTCAGTGGCCCCCGAGATCCTCGGGTTTCCTTATTACGGTATTCTCCAAGCACCCACTCAGTATTCACAACTTCAAATGCATGCAGGTTTCCATCCATACAATCTTCAACTTCAATAAATGGGACCGCTACATTTTTCATCACGGATATGGCTTCTTCAACTTTGACAGAGGACAAGGACACCATTGGCAATGTACTTCAAACGTTGATGCAATGAAGAAGTAACAGCTCCGCGAAGATGTATCCATGGTCTTCCCAACAACATGCTATAAGAAGGGTGAATGTCCATCACTTGAAGGGTTACCAAGAAAGTTTGGGGACCTATGGCTAGCTCAACTTCGATTGCCCTCAACACTTGCCTCGGCAAGCACCATCAGATGCTCTCGCCGTAATCCCACTTGGATGCATGTGAGAAGGATCTATTGGCATCTCTTCCAAAGATGTGTCTTGGCAACACATTTAGGGCGGAACCATTATCGATGAGAACTTTACCGATGAGACAATCCTTGCATCCGACCGTGATATACAAAGGCTTATTATGGCCAGCTCCTTCGGCCCGAGTTCATCTTCAGTGAAATACAAATAGTTTGATGCGTGATCCTCCCTACCAGGTGCTCCATAGTTGTTTGCTCAATATTTTGGGGCACGTAGGCCTCGCTCAATACCTTTGCAAGGCATTTCGATGGGGCTCGTAACTTAGTATTAATGACATGATGGAGATTTTGGCGGGGTTTTCTTCAACTGATCCACCACACAAGACTCACTATGCTTCATCAATTTCAGAACTCATTCGTCTCTTCCTCCGCCACCGGCTTATTTACCTCTAACTCGCTTTCAAGATCCACTACCTCTTTACCCTTGATTTTCCTTTGTTTTTCCAACTCATGAGCGTGAAACAACGACCGCCTCCGGTTAAACCACCTATCTCGGTTTGGCCAAAAGGAACTTCGACGCTTGGGGTAGCAAGATAATTTCCTAAGCATTGCTTTATAGTCCACCTCCTTTGCACATGAAGGCTTATATAGCACCAATCTCGGAGTCCATTAGGTGTTGATTGGATCCTACACTTCTCTATCCCCGCTATCTCCTCATGGTTTGCTCTATCCTCAATCCTTAACTCCCAAGAGTCAACATCCTGGTGACCTTTGACTGAAACTCAACACATCCATCAATGTGATGCCCTCTTTGTTCATGGAATGGGCAAAAGTCATTTTCGCCAATGTCATGTTTAGTTGATCCCATCAAATGTCCAGATTGCACCAACATGTCGTATAATCCGCCATAGTCACCTTGAGAGCCCTTACTTTGTTATCGGCTTCACCGCATTCACCCCACTACTTCCCGCAAAGATGTTTGGGCAAAGGATTCAGGCTCACATTGGGTGGATCCTCAATGGTGATCCATCCGATCTTGATCAGCTTGCAATACCTTTCTCTTAAAGGTCGCACAAGTCTCGATACTATGACCCGCATTACACAAGCATGGTATTCGCAGGTCGATTAGGGTTGTGCCGAGCAGGAAAGGTGGCTTCAAAGGGGTAGTGGTAGAGGAGCAATATGTCCAATGTTTAGTAATTGGGCATATAATTCCTTTAGGTCATGGGCAAAGGTGGTAGTTCTTCGCTTGTGGATAGTCTCTTCTTTGGTAGTTATTTTGATTACTTGTGGGGAATCTTGGGTAGAAAGGTTGGTTTGGAGTGGTGGGCTTGGAGAAGTTGATGTTGGTGGTTTGGGGGTAGGTGTTTGGTAACTCTTGTAATTCTTCTCTTTCCCTTGTACCTTCTTCCACGTTGCTCACCTCCACTTCTTTCTTTTCCCGACTAAACCCTCTTCTCTACTGGTTCCATAATTCTTCCATTCCTGATTCCTCGCTCAATCCTTTCAAAGAATCTGCACCGCATCAAAAAATGTTGAGTCGAACTTCCCATCAGTGCTCATAGTACGGAGCTTTGAACGTGTTAGCAAACAGGGTCACCATTTCGCACTCTATCAATGGAGGTTGCACATTGACAAACTTGGTCCCTCCATCTTTGAGCATAAGTCCTCATGCACTCTTGAGCTCCTTTCTCCATTGTCATCAAGCTTGTCCTATCGGAGCAATTTCGAGGTTGAACTTATATCGCTTCAAAAAGCATCCGCCAAATCACCCACTTTCGAATCCTCGATGTTGTCCAACCTCATGTACCAGCTAAGAGTCGAACTCGTCAGTCGTCCCGAAAAAGTAGATTAACAACTTATCATCATGTATTACCTCCGCCATCTTGTTGTAGTAAGAACGAAGATGGGTTTTCGGCATTCTACCCCACTATACTTGATGAATTCCGGACCTCGAACTTTCGTGGTATCACGATATTTGGCACCAAACATGCCTCACCTACCTCGATTGGGTCGGATAGGTCATTCCCTTCAATCGCTCTTAATCTTTCCTCCAATGCGACCACTTGTCATATCCCGCATGGTCGAACAATCTGAATCTTGCGTTCCTCATCCGTTAAGTCCAATGTAATAGGGATTGAATGGGCCTAGTGGGTTCGGCCGCTTCTGGGTGATCTCGACTCGAATATGGGGTGCCTCTGGCCTTGAACTGCCGGTGGTGCTTCTTCCGTCTGAGCCGACGCTCCTTCTCCATCTCTCGCTCTTAATACCCTTTCGAGCATGCCGGTTAAACGCGCCACATCATTGCGGACAGCTTCGAGGTCCTTCTGTACGGAGATTCCGGCTCGATCCTTCCTTCGCTTTCCATTCTTCTTCTTAGCCGGTGTCGTGGATCTTCGCAGGGGACCTATGTTTCGTGGTTGAGCTGGATGTACATGAATGCATGTTTAATGGAAGATGTATGTAGTAAGATGCAAATGCTTATATGAATGTATATGAAATGCAATGGGTTTCTCTATGAACAATTAATGGCCAAACACTTCATAGACAGGATTTCTCATCACGTTGACGTTAGGAGTATCTGCATTGCAAGTTATTTACTTAAGTTATATTCACCAAAAGACGTAATTTGCAACAGAGACAACACCCTTCTCATTGAATGGATAAGCTTGATACATTGTTTTGAAAAACACAAAAGGACAAGTAAATTAAAATCTTTCTTCCGTCACATCTTCTCCCAAAGGTAGGAAAGCTGAATCCACTGGTTCTCAATTGACTCCAAGAAAGCATCGGTTTCAACTAGATTTCGCTGATACCGATGATGTCTCTCCCCACATTTCTAGCATTGTTCCCGATGACCCGAGCATGCGCGGCAGCTTTCATCCATTTGTCTCGTCCATCCCGACATTTTTTCAAGAAGCGCAAGTTGGTTGTGTTCAAGGAAGTATTATTGGCATCAACCGGTCCTTGTGCTTTTCTATCAATGCTAATTTTTCGGCTTGATGCTTTATCTTTACCCTCTCTTTGTCGAAGTTTCATCTTCGTGAGTTTTTATCTCATCCTCTTTGATCACCAACTCGCTTCACCAACTTCATTCTTCATAAGCTCACGAACGACTCTCGACATCACATATTTCTTGTACAATTCTTCATGCTTTTCGATTCTGTCCATCAACTCGAGACCGACCTCTCGCAAACTTCTCTTGGTAATATTCTATACTCGTCATGGCATTCATTATGTTCAGCCTTCAATATGCTCGAGTTCGTGAGCAACTTCGCACTCCATTTCCGATTCATCTCCGCTTAATTCTTTTCAATTCCCAATCTAGCATTTTCTTCCTCGACTATCTTCAACTCGAGCTTGGCTAGTCTCGCATCCCTAGATTGTAGTTGTTCATCTAGAAATGCTCTCTTTCTATCACCTTCCCACACCATTTCTTCCATCATCATCTTGTCCCTTCCGGTCTTGTTTAGTTCCATCCAAGTTTTTCCACTTGTCTCTTCAATTCTTCTTCATTGTCAACCCTTTTCCTTTTAACAGTACTCTTCACTTGTGGCGACTTCACTTCCCCATTGGTCGAGTCTCAAGCAATCGAATCTCTCCATTTTGTATACCCTTCGCTTGTACTCTGATTCTCCAAACCTTTTATTTCTACTAAAACCAGATAAGCTTCTAGCCTTGCTTGATAGCTCTCATGACTTCTTGCGCAGCGTAATCTTTAAACAAACCAAAAACTCGAGCAACCCTTTTGTCCTTGGAATGAACCGCTTGCCCCCATGTTGCCTTACCACAAGAGTCGGAGCATAACTTACATAACCTCGTGATCCCTACCAATGGAACCCAACATTGTTGCCCACAATTCATTAGAACATCCATTGCCTTGATCCATGGAGCCTTCCATTTGAAACCACCCTTGGTAAGATTTCTAGTTTTTCTAACCAACCTTGGTTATCTAGATTCCCCATTCGCTCTTTTACCACTATTTCCAAAGGTTTTTGGTTAAACCACCAAAAATTATTGAAAATTGGTCTTTTGTCTCAATATGGTCGACCATCCGGATATACAACAACTGTAGTGCAACACCTCATTGCTCCTTTTCCCGCTTTTCAGCAATGATTAAGTGTGATGATAGTCTCGGCTAGAATAGCGGCTACTGGGTTGATCCGAGTGTTCTCGTATTCCACATAAGCAGCAGCGACTTCCAAACTTATTATGCCTATTTGGCTTGGGAATAGCACAAGGCCAAATATGCCCAAGGCAATCGCCTCTCTTGCTAAACCGAATTTCCTTCTAATTCACACTCTAGCAACTTCCATTTCAAACCCGCAAGCATTTCTCTCAAAAACCTTTCCAAACCGTGAGATCCCGAGGAGTTTCGACAATTCATTTACAATATTGTCGCATCTCAAAGGAAAATAAACTCTATACAAGTTATTTGGAAATTCAACCAAGAACCCATACTCCTCCATTGTAGGACATAGATCCATATTCCCAAAAGAAAACGGCGATAATCCTGATCCCAAAAATGGACTAAAGCTCAGATCATGGGGTTTAAAACCTCTACCCTTGCAATCTCCATTAAACGTCCATATCTTCCAAAGAAGGCCTCTTTGTCCACGCTTGAAGATGAGTCATTAGCTTGTTTACTTCATTCAGGGTGCAATTCAGGTTCTTGATTGGTGGTAGAACTTCAAAGACTACTCTTAATACAGCCTCCTTCGGTCAATTGTGAGGATTCGTAAATTTTCCCATATTCCATGATAGAAAGTCTAGTGGTGTCGGCCATTTTGTTCACAAGACCTGTAAAGCTTAAAATGCTTGTTTAGGTTTATGTCATATGAAATGTATTACTGACCAATACACCCTAATGATAGGTTCTAGTTCTTTTATGTGAGACATGAGGTAGGCTTACTATTTGGGCTCTAAAGAGGGTCTCTTGTTGTCCCAGTTGATCACCTTCGTGAAGGCAATATGGGGTCTTAGCAGATAATGGGATGGTACGTATACCAATCACTATCATCTAAGCTCTCAAAGAAAGAGTTGGGGTTTACACAAACTTAAACCTTGACTCAAGTCATAGGTAAGTCGCTAGTCCCCACGTAACTTAAAGTTAGTGTGTGCTCTCAAAATAAATAAAAGTGATGCATGACGAGGCATATTATGATGACAGGATGAAAAGATGCATGCTAAAGCTTTTAAACAAATATATAAATAATTCATAGCAACATGAGAATAAATGAATGAACAAACACATAAATAATTAACATATCATAAACAAACAAAATTATCAAGCTTAGTCCACAGTCCCCAGTGGAGTCGCCATTCTGTCGCACCATCAAAAAATGGCTAGGAGCGACGCCGTAGCGACTAGTCCCCATGAGCGGGGAGCGATTATTAAATGCCGGGGGAAATCATTTAGTTTTTTGACAAAAGGAGTCGCCACCTAGTATTACGGTTACTAGGAAACCTATGACTCGGTCTTTCGGAGATTCTAGGTAAGGGACTCGGTCATGTAAAGGGAAGGTTTTAGCACTCCTAGTACGCCCTACCTAAGGTAAGTCGCTTGATGTTTTTATTTGTCTTATAATTGCTAAAATATATAACAAAATATTTACATGTTATACATTATACGAATATTTTGGATAGAATTTATCCAAAACTCCAAAAAATAATATGAATCACCGAAAAGTTTTTTTTATATTTTTTTGAATATTGGCCAATACCCTTTGGATTTTACAAACATGTTGTAAAATCTCAAAATGCAAGAAATGATTTTTCCTTTAGCAAAATCCATGCTAAAACTCATTTTTCTTTAAAACCCAAGATAATATATATATATTTTCCTTTAAGAAAACAATTTTAAAATATGCTAGTGTATTGGCCTTATGCAAGAAAAATAACACATTTTTTAGATTTTTTTGTATATAAAAAAACATTTTTTATTTTTTTTATTTTTATTTTTTTTATTTTTATTTTTATTTTATTATTTTATTATTATTATATATATATTATTATTATATTATATATTATTTATAATATTTCCGGTTTCGATCTCTTATCGCACATCAATTTGATGAACCGATGTCCGATGACATTGCAGGTTCTCCAAGTATGAAGACAAGAGCAATGGCTAGTCAGCCTGGATGTAGAGGATGTTGTGGCCGGATTCTTGCAGTCGGGTCGGTGGACTCAGACGAATGGTGGTCTGAGCCGTGGCTCAGAATGGAGCTCGAAGTCGCCGGGCTGTGGCTCAGTACGCTTCGACGGATCTGGCCACTTGCTCTTTAATGGAGATTATGGATGAGTCTCGTGATCGAGGGATGTCTCGTGGTGACGAGACGGAAGGACAATGGTGGTAGCCGGTGGTTCTCGGAAGACGAGACGAGAGTGACGCCGGGGTTCTGTGTTTTCTTGAGAGAGAGACCAACGGTGACCGAGAGAGATGCTACTTCATTCTTCGTCCGAGAGGTGAATGAGCTGACAGGTTTGAGGGTGGCTTAGTGGTGATGATGAAGAGCAATTGATGGTGAAGTTTCTTCACCGAGAGAGAGGAGGTGATCGGGTGGTCTGTTTTTACAGACCGAGAGGGAAACAGAGAGGGAGACGTTTGCCGAGAGCCAGAGGGAGGAGTTTTAGTTTCGATGCCTGAGGGAGAGATGATGATCGAGAGGGAGAGGGAGACGAATTCAGAGAGAGGAGAGGCCCCTTTGATGGATGGTTTTATGGTCCTTTTATTGTCTGCCGAGAGGGAAGGAATAAGAACACAGTTTTTTTGTGTTCTCCTCGGGAGATCCAGAGGCGAGAGAGAGATAGTGACACTGAGGTTTTGTTGATGGGTCCACTAGAGGGGTGATCGGCGATGGTCGTTTTTTTTTTAAAAAAAAAAAAAACTCAGAGGGAGAGAGGGCGTCCCCCCTTTTGTTCTTTCTTTTCATGTCCTAGGTTAAACAAACGGGATGTTTTTTTTTCAAATCATGGTTTCGGGTGGCTCAAGAAAAATGGGTAGCTCAATGTCTTTGTCTTTTAATTTCAAAATCCCATGTGGATGGTGGAGAGTTTTGTCTTCAAAGTGGGGTTTTTCGGGTGGCTCAAGTTTTGTTGTTTTTGGGTATACAATACAGTTTGGTCCCTCCATTTGTTACTCCTTCAATTGCACCCTTAATTGAACTTAAACTTACGATCTTGTGCAACTATATCCTCGTGAAAAATTCCAACATTAACTTTATTTTGTGCACATTTGGTCCTTGATTTTTATCTGTGCAATATAATTCCCCACTCGACCGTAAAACTCCTATTTTTCAATTAGGTCCCCGATTTCGCTTAATTGGCTTGAAAAAATTCAAATCGACCAACGAAAATTCAAATATCAACACTTGAGCCCAAATTAAATTTAAGCACTTGATTTCTTCTTGACTAAACCTTTAATAAAATTAATTTGATCCATTTAAAGTATAATTAAGTCGCTGCTTAATTAAACCCTTCAATCGCACTCTAAATTAATTCCTCGAATATAATTACGCTTTTATATTAACCAACGACTATATCAAATCGGTCCATAATAATTATATTTTATGACTTAATTTATGCGCGGATTTATCTCATAATAAATCACTTTAGCTTTGGATCCGCGTTTTTCATTTCTAAGCACAAAAAGGGTACAATCGATTTTTCAAAAATGTTCCAAATTTTAACTTGATTTTTTTTTTACCGACACCATCCCCATTTTATTTTATTTTATTTTATTTTATTTTATTTTTTTTGTTATTTTCTGATAGTTTTGGGGCATGACCCAAAATTGGGTTACAACAGATATCATGCTTTCTAGTCCTATTCTACCCTCATTTTCACTTCTGGATGGATCAACCATTTCTTAGTTTGGTAAATATATTCTCTTTTTCTTTCCAACGCTTATTATCTAAACATTCTTATAGGACTTTAGTCGTAAGCATTATAACAAGGGGGGACAACTGTCATAGCCCTTTTCTATATTATTCCCCAAATTCTAACCAAAATTAAATAAAAATAATAAAAATAAAATCAAAAGGGGTTGGGGTTGGTAGAAAAATCAAGTTGGAAATTTAGGACATTTTTTAGAGTCAGGTCATATCTCTTTTGCGCCCAAAAATGAAGGAAAATCCATATTCAAGGCTAAAATAATTTATTATTGGATAAATTGCATAAAAATTAAGTCAAAAGGCATAATCATTTTTTTATATGTCATTTTGATTTAATCATCAGCCAATTTAAAGTGTAATTATATTTATGAATTAATTTAGGGCTAAATTGAAGGATTTAATTAGCGCAACGATTTACTTATACTTTAAATGGGTAAAATTAATTTTATTACAGGCTTAATTGGTAAGAAATTAAGTTTGGAATCCTAATTTGGGTAGAAAAGAATTTTCATAGACAATGTTTTGGGTGAAATCAAAAGCTGAAATTGAGGAAAAACATTGTTCTTCCTGGTTTTCCCATCGAAAAACTCCTCTTTGTTTCAATCCATTTTTTGACTGTTTATTTTATATTTTTGTATTTTTAATGTTATTTCAAATTTTGATTTTTTTTATAAAAAAAATGGTCTGTCGAGGCATTACTGACAACCATGACGACAACCTTGCCCTGCAACCACCATTTCCTGCACCACAACACATCTCTTGAACATCACTCTCACGCCCTATAACCTGCACATTTGAGTCTATAAAAGAGGAGAAAACTTATAGACTAAGAAGGAGCATGAAATAATACACAAACAAGGGCAAAAGTTTTACAGTAAATTGAGCAGTAACAAAAACACACACAAATGGAGGGCTGAATTTATAATGACGATCAAAGTTACAAAGCACAAAAACAAAACACAGACATTGAGGAAATTTTTTGAAAAATGATAATAGAATAGAGTAAGAAGACAATGCACAATGTGAGAAAATTGTAGCATAAACACCAACAAACAACAACTCTCGACGCCAACAGGAGCTCCATCACTGAATGCCCTCTCTTTCTCCCTTTGCAATGTTGATACTTTCTCTATCAAAAACCAATCACACCAGTAACTCTCTCTCCTACAGCAGCATGCCTCATCCAGTGAGCACCACTTATTCCCTTAGCACCAATGACTTCGCCCCAATATAGAACTGTCCTGGTAGGCTTAACTCTTCTTCTTCAACACTGGTGATGAAGCAGTAGCAGCATGAACTATCCCCTTTATAGCGCTCCTCCCAGCTATGACATCTTATGTCATCATCACAAGAAGAATCACCTAGGCCTCCTCTACTTGGAGATAGTAGTAGGTAAGCCTCTCGTCATTGTCGGCCAACCACCTTATTACTATTCATGTTTTATGTGAATAGTGAAAAGGTAAATTAATTCACCCTGCAATATTCAAGCAATATGTGAATGGTGCAGTAACCCAATTTTCTCTTTTTTTTGGTTGTTTTAACTCTTAGGCTGGACTTGCTCTTGGCTCATCCCAATTGGTTGGGATGGGTTCAGTCAAGTCCAATAAAGTTGGGTAGTTGCCCAACTTGGATGTGTCAACCCATATAGTTGGTCCAGGTTGAACTTGAAATTTTTTATTTCTATTTTAAAAAATATAAAATATATATTTTTTAAATATGTTGTTTTCGTGCATACAGCCGAATTTTAAATTTTTTCAATGCATATTTTTTGTAAGAATCAAGTGCAACATAATTCTTATATTTTGAAATAAAAATTGGATATCAAAACCAGTTTACAATTATCCATTGGAATTTGGCCAAAATATAAAAAATTATCAATTATTTTGTTTCAGCTATCACAGTATAAAATTATATTATAAAGTACACCCTTACCCTTAGATAGTTAAAAAGAGTTTTTTAACTGCAATGTAAAAGTGCATTGTAAAGTACACCTATTGATAGTAAAAAAAGATTTTTTAAAGAATGTGGTGTAAAATTTTTCAAATTTTAAAATGGTCAGGTTTTTGACTCACAATAAGGTAGATACTCTCTCACGAAGGGAGATCTACCTTGATCTTACGAAAGACCAATGAATAAAATTGAGGTTAGAAAAACAATCAAACAACAATGTAACTTACCTTAGGTAGGGTGCATTGAGGGTGATGCGTCTTTCTTTTGAGTTACCTTACCTAGACTCTCACTAACCAATAGGTTTCATAGTGATATTAATATTAGGTGGCAACTCCTAAGATTTATAGTAATGATTTTATGACTATAAAACACTCTTTTTTTCACTGCGCGTCGTCTCCTCTCTAGGGATGGCAGGGCACGAAGCATGAAAAAAATTGTTGCAACAAGGCTGTGACCGCAACTGGTGAGTCTAGAAGAAGGCAATCGGTGGAAGCTGTGTGGGTTACTGATTGAGAGAGGTTGGACAAATATGTTGTTGTTGTGTTATTGAGGGGTGTTGCTGGCAAATGGCCAACATCAACTCGTCTACTAGAGGAGAAGTAAAGCAAGGGAAAGAGGAAGGCTGGACGATAAGGGAGGAAGAAAAGGAGAATTTTTTTTAAAGTTTTTTTTTGTGGTGGGGAAGTCTTGTATCACAACTATATAGAGAGAGTTGGAAATGACTCTTCAACCTCTTTGTTAAAATTCAATAGCAACCTTAAATTTACACGCCTTTCTACTTTGCTCCTTGATTTTGGATTCATGCAATTTGATCCTCAATTAACCATTAAACTCTTATTTTTCTTCACTTTCAACCCCGATTTCAACCAATTAACTTGGTAAAAACAAATTTGGTCTCTGAGAGTTCCAAATCTTCTCAATTAAACACGAATTAAACACTAGAACTTGATTTTTCATCAATTAAGCCTTTGATAAAATTAATGTGACCAATTTAAAGTTTAATTAATTCCTTTCACTTAATTAAATCCTTCAATTGAACCCTAAATTAATTTCCAAACATAAATTACATTTTAGATTGGCTTTAAATCAAATTGGCCCATAAAAATATAATCTTGCCTTTTGACTTAATTTTTATGCAGATCTATTCAATAATAAATTATTTTAGCCTTAAATCTATATTTTCTTTCATTTTTTTGACACAAAAGAATAACAATTTGGCTCTCAAAAATATCTAAAATTTCCATCTTGATTTTTCTACCAACACCAACCCCTTTTATTTTATTATTTTTATTTTTATTTATTTTATTTTGAATAGATTTGAGGAAATAACCCAGAAATAGGTATGACAATAGACATACTCTCACAAATCATTAGATTTTTCTTATGATTATAATACTAAAAAGTGACTCATGAACTCTATAATTATATATTAGAACACGAGAACTAGTGACTTTTTTCTTTCTTTTCAAATTTAGAGATTGAAAAATAATGCAAATTGAACTTTTACATAAAAATTAAAGTGTTTATGAAAGTTGAAAAGAGAAAGGAAGAGGATAAGAATAAATTTAACAAAACTATACTTTTATTTTTTCTTATAAAGATATGTAAAATTATTGTTTTTCTATCTAAGTTAATCATGGGTTGGGTTTTACTGTGCAATTGGACTTGGTTGGATAGTGCCTGTGTGAACTTCAACTGGATTGAACTCAATAGCTGTGTTTGGCGAGCATACTTTATGATTGGACTTGGTGTCAAATCTCGTACTAGCTAGTAGTCCCTTTTGCAGAGAATGCAATCATTGGAACAAGCTTGTTTCCTCTGACGCCACATTCTCCACATTATAGTGTTTTCAATTGAGTCATAATTATTTTTGATAGGAATATTTGGATTTTACTTTTATTTTAGATTTTCGATTAGTAGAAGAAAAAGAAATGGTGCGTACCTTGCATCATTCATTTGGCCAATGACGAAATCCAAAATTTTCAAATTGAATTTTAGCCTTTTTCACAAAAAGTGTGATGGTGTTCATAGAAATTACTTTTTAAATTAGGTTGGCACCCTTCCTCATGAGCTCCTACAAAAAAAAATAATGTCTAAATGGCCAAACATATAAAAGAAAATGGTGCATAATAAAAAGAATAAAAATGTATGCCATCCCTCAATTTTGGGTCATTCGCAAATCTACCCTAAAATAAGGAAAAAATAAAATAAAAGAGGCTGGTGTCAGTAGGAAAATCAAGGTGAAATTTTGGATGTTTTTGAAAAACTCAATCGTACCTCTTTTGTGCCTAGAAATGATGGAAAATGTAGATTTAAGGTTAACGTAATTTATTTTCAGGTAAATCTATGTAAAAATTAAATTGAAAGATATAATTAAATGTTCATGTGCCAATTCGATTTAATCATCGGCTAATTAGAAAAAAATACAATTTCGGGTCTAATCGAAGAATTTAATTAAGTGTGATGACTTAATTGTACTCTAAATTGATCAAATTAATTTTATTAAGGGCTTAGTCAATGAGAAATCAATATCTTGAATTTAATTCGCGCTCAATTGATGAAAATAGAATTTTTGGGGATCAATTTGAATTTTTAAGTCAATTATGTGAAATCGGGGGCCAAATTGTACGAATTGAGTTAACAGCCAATTGAGGGTTAAACCAGATTGCATAAATTTAGTCTAAAAAAGGGGCACACGCATTTAAGGTTGCTATTGAAATTTTGACGGGGATACGATTGCATAAATTTAAAAGTTAAAACTAATTAGGGGCGCATTTGAACCAATTAAACATTGAAGGACTAAATCGTATTTTTACCATACAAATTGTGCATGTCCCTGCACTATTCCGACACCTGAACATTGCAGGAACAACGCTGCAACAGCTCCCTGCACGGCGCTGCAACCCTCTGATTTCCACAAAATACAGAAGCCATAACACACAATATGCATGCCTTCATCTCATACCCCGTTCGCAGCATGCAAAGAGGAGGGGGGAGGAAGGAAACAAAAACGAAAAAGGAAAAAATGTAAAACAGAGAAGAGATTTTACGTGTGAGAAATAGTGTTAAAAATGCAGAGAAATAGGGAGAATTGTTCTGAATTCATCTTCTTGGCTCTTCCCAACATTTTTCTCTCGTTTCTCCTCTTTCTCTCTCTCTAAAAAACAGACCTCTGTCTCCCTCTCCCTTTCGCCTCAGAGCTTCGACCACCAGCTCAGGCCATCCCAACTTCAACCTTATCCCCACCAGCTTCCTCCCCTAAACGCCAACATCTCAGTCATCCTCCAGGAAACGATGACAGAAGCCATAGCAAGGACTGCAACGTAGCACCGATAGGCTTTCGACGCTAACTACGGTCACCACAGGCCACCATTCCCGACGAAACAACGACCAGACGAACCACCTCGACCTCTTTTACCCAACAATATTAATAGGTACACCGTTCATCTAGATCGAAAATCTTCCATTTCACTGTACACCTTCGTTTTATGCATGCAGGGAGTGAAATAATTCATTCCCCGCTGGCCGGTCGAGCCGAGCTTTTGTGCTCGGCGTGACCCCTGATTAGGAGTGGGCTGGAAGCCCAGTCCAGATGGATTCTGGGCCACCAGCCATCTGGGCTAGCAGCCCAGCCTGATGCAAGGTGGGCTGACAGCCAGCCCACCAAAGAAGAAAAAAAACGAAAAAATATACAAATTTGCAATTAAAAAATATTTTTAGGAATTTTTTTTGAAAAAAACAAAAATATGTTGTTTTCTTGCATACGACCAATACACTAGCATATTTTTAAAAAAATCTTTTTGTTTCAAAAAAAATATATTACCTTGGAATTTTAAAGAAAAAAAATGTATTTTAGCATGTATTTTGCAAAGAAAGATCATTTCTTGCATTTTTGGATTTTACAACATGTTTGTAAAATCCAAAGGGTATTGGTCAATATTTCAAAAATTATAAAAAAAACCTTTTTTTGTGATTCATATTATTCATTGTTGGTATGTGGATAAATAAATCCTAAAAGGGTTAATATCCAAAATATTCGGTGGGGATAGTATGTTATTATTCAGTGTTGATGTTTAGATAAATAAATCTTAAGAGTTTAATATCCAAAATATTTGGCGGCGATGATATGCTATTATTCACTGTTAGTGTTTGGATAAATAAATTCTACGGTGTTAAGGTCCAAAATATTCAGCAGGGATAATATATCATATTTATTTAACTAATATATTTTTTGAAAAACTCAATATCATAGCAATCATAAGACAAACAAAAACACCAAGCAGCTTACCTTAGGTAGGGCGTACTAGGGGTGCTAAAACCTTCCATTTACCCAACCAGTCCCTTACCCTAGAATCTCTGAAAGACCAGTTTAGGTTTCCTAGTAACCATAATACTATGTGGCGATTCCCTTTTACATGAAAATAAAGATGATACCCCAAACATTGAAATCCCTGCCCACGGTGAGGGTCGCTGCGACGCCGCGCTCTCGCGATGGGCTACGACAAAAATGTATGTTGTGATTTTGTATAGTAGTTGCTTACCTTAGGTTATCTCATAACTTTATGTATTTATTCATAACCAGTTTTCAAGCTAGTGTCGTAACCCAATTTTTAGGTTACGACCTGAAATAAAATAAAATTAAAAACTAAAATAAAAAGGTTGGCGTTGGTAAAAATCATAGTGAAAATTTTGAATATTTTTGGAGAAATATTTTCGGAGATGAATCACATCTCTTTTATGCCCAAAAATAAGAGAAAATTTAATTTCAAGGTAAAAATTAACTCAAAAATTATAATTATATTTTTTTATAGGCCAATTTGATTTAATCATGGCCTAATTGAAAATATTATTATGTTTGGGAATTAATTTAGGATCCAATTGAAGAATTTAATTAACTGCAAGGACTTAGTTATACTTTAAATTGGTCAAATTAATTTTATCAAAGGCTTAATTGAAGAAAAATGAAATTCTTGATATTAATTCCGGCTTAATTGAGAAGATTGAAATTTTTGGAGACCCAATTGAACTTTTCCAAGCTAATTGTGCAAAATTAAGGGGTCAAATTGAAGTTTAATGGTTAATTGAGGGTCACATTGCATAAATCAAAAGTCATGGACCAATATGAAAAAGGCGCCCAAAGTTAAGGATAATGTTGAAATTCAGACAGGGGTACAATTGCACAAAATTACAAATTTAAATCCAATTAGGAGGTGCAATTAGAACAATTGAAAATTGAAGGACCAAACCGCAAGTCACCCTTATCCACTGCACCCCGCCGTTGTCTTTTCCACCTTCAATTGCGCCGTCGACAGCCCACCAGCAGCAGCCACCACACCGTTGTTGTAGGTTGCCACGTCACCGACCAACAAGCCACCATAGCAGGCTAGATTCTTCTATAAAAGGCAGCCATGAACGCCGCAAAGGAAGGAGGAAAAACTGGAAAAAACACACAAAAGAGGAAGAGATTCTAGGATTTTTGGCATCAAAAACATGCCCAACAAACCTGAAGGAAAAATATCACCTTCTTCTTCATTAGGATCACTCTCTCTCTCTCTGGTTTCACGTCTCTCTCTCTCTCTAGTTGCCGACTCCTGTCTCTATCTCTCTCCACCGTTGGCAGTCGTTCAACCACCCCAAAACAACCTCATCATCACTGGTTACTTCTCCTTTACACCAGAAACATAAACACACATTCAGGTGAGGCCCCCGGCGACAGTTTCTGCAACTGCAACGTGAACACCACGACTTTGGAGGCTTCTTCTGGCCACCACAGGACACCATTGACGACGCCACCACCACTGGAACAACCCCCTCAATCTCCTCTACCTAATGGTACTAACAGGTACAGCTTTCGTTACACTCGAAAAATTATTGTTCAATCATATTCCTCTCGCCGGTTGCATGAAATGGGACATAATTTACATCCCACTGTTCATGCAAGTTGGGCCGACATCTTGGTGGGCCAGGCTTTGTTCCCAGCGCAAGTTCTGAGGAAGGGGGCTTCCAGCCATGTATAGTGGGCTGGCATTTCGGCCCATTTTTAGATGGCAGTCCGGCCCGTGAGGACTGGAAGCCCAGTCCCCTCAAGCTGCTCACAGCCCAGCCCATAATAAATAAATAAAATATAAAAAACATTTTTAAATATTTTTGAAATATATATATATATATATTATTGTTACAAAAAAAAAACAAAATATAAAATGTATTTTTGTGTATACAGCCGAATTCCAAGATTTTTTCCATCATATTTTTCATAAACAAAATATTTTGAATCTTCCTCATGTTTAAAAACAAAAATTGGATATCGTAACCGGTTTATGATTATTCATTGGGATTTGGCCAAAGTATAAAAATAATTTTAAATATTTTTGTTTTATCTATTAGGGTGAAAATTTACATTGTAAAGTACATCCATGGATAAAAAAAGGTTTTAACTATGGTGTAAATTTACATTGTAAAGCACACCCGTAGATAAAAAAAGTTTTAACTACGATGTAAATTTACATTGTAAAGTACATCCGTAGATAATAAAGATTTTTGCTACGACATAAATTTACATTGTAAAGTACATCGGTACATAATAAAAAATATTCTTTTTGAAAATGCAGTGCAAAATTTTTAACTTAGAAAAACAATCAAACAACAATGCAGCTTACCTTAGGTAGGGTGCACTGGGGGTGATGCGTCTTTCCTTTGCACAACAAGTCCCATTACCTAGATTCTCGCAGACCAATAGGTTCCTAGTAACCTTATTACTAGGTGGCAACCCGTTGTTCCCCAATACGAGAAAAATCATCGTCGCGACAACTAGGATCACTCAAAACAGCATATCAATTGGATATTAAAATTTTGATTTTTCTTGCAGTAAAAAACTTATCTTAGATTTGTTTTGTGTGATTTATATTTAGTATGATCATTAAACATATCCTTTTCTTTTTCTTTGAAAATTGAAAAAACTACTTTATTTTTAAAAGCACTCTATATATAATTGAATATTGTTTTTCCAAAATATGAATTTTACATATGAGTTAAGGAAAAACTTTTGAATCACTTTTCTATCATACAATATATCACTATCCTATTAATGGAGTTGTCTTCGACATGACAATATTAAAAAAAAACACTTGTATTCATAAAACTAGATATATTTTTTATTGCTTCAAATATTGTTTTATAAGTTTTGATGATATAATCCAAGAAGCAATCTTAAAATATAATCTATAAAAAGTAGGGGGTTATAAAATAGAAAATTAAATAGACACTAGAAAACATTATTAGGTAGTTGTGCAGTGTAATATATGCATGCCACTATTTTTTTCTCTCACTTGCATGTTGTTCAATTAAGCTAATTTAGAGATTAAATTGAAAAGTTATTGAAGAATCAATGACCAAATGGGAGAAATTTTTTTTTCCTTACATGTCTAATTAAACAAATTTAGGAACTGAATTGAAAAGTTGATAAATAATCAAGGTGTAAATTGAAGAAAAGGAAGAAAGTAGGTTGACACATGTAATGCAAACACTAACATGTGAGACACCTTATTGTTTTTGCTTGGCATATATGGCTTTATCATGTCTAGTCTTCATTGGTTTTGTTGGATTCATCTAAACAAGATCTTACTTTTGGTCTAAAATTTGTAGTTAAAAGAGTTACAATGATGTTGTGGCTATTTGTCATTTTCTCTATTTTTTTCCCTCTCTCTTATCTTTGGTTTTTGAGTTGGTCTTGTATTTTTTTTATTTCTTTTTTCTTGGATAACTCTTTTTTATATATATAGGCATAAAAAATTTTATGCTTAGAAAAAAGTTGTGTATTGGCGAGTGTTGTGCAAACATTAATGAATGTGTTAATACGTTGTCCTCAGGTGCCTTCTTTACATTAGGGCTAGGTATTATACTAAGCCTAAACAGAAAATAACAAGCCTATTATTTTTAGTAGGAAAAAAGTTCATAGAGAAATTGCCATGATAATTGTTTTGGAAGATCAATATATAGAGACATGATTATTTCAATCAGAATTATAAAGATCTTTCATGAAGATTAAATGCTTTAAAGAGAATGTCTAAAAATTAAGCCAGACAATCATATACTTGAAAAAAGATCACAGTGTATGAGAATAAGCAATTTTAAGTGCCAAAACAAACTATTTGTAATTGAATAAGTTATTTATGCTTTAACTATAAATCATTTGGAGAACTCATCTCAATATATAAGAATGAATATATTGAGAAAAACATTTGAACACTAATCATAGAAATAATATTCCATTTTTTCTAGAAAAAAATATAATTTTGCTATGTAGGTTGAGGTATGATTCCTGAAAAATTACCTCATCTTTAGTAATGCATTAAAGAATGAACCAACCTTTTTTTTGTTTGGGATGTATTTATTTCTTGACAAACTATTATAAGGACCCTTAACAATTTTATCTTTTTATATCATTGATCATGTAACGACCCAGATTTTTTTTAATATATATATATATATATATATATATCTAACACATATGGTACCGGAAATCAGCGAACCTGATTACCTCACATCATCAGAATATCATCCATAATATATATCTAACATTTCATTAAAAGTGGATCTTACATAAACATGTAGTATTATGGTTGCAATCCTATACTACTAATAGCCATTACGAATTTACACAAAAGGGTCTAATAAAAGTTATGTATTTTGTACATTGATTCACATAAAATACATTGTGATTTAGAATGCATCTACATGGTTCCTTGCAAAAGTTGGTTCCCGTGTATCGGGTTCCTTAGACATCTCGTGAATGTGACGTCCCTACAACAATATAAAACATTTAAGAAAATGTAATTACTTAATGATAATTATAATGGTAACTAAACGGTCTGGCAGTTACAGGAGGCATTAACATTTATAATTTCTTCATGTACTTGGTACAATAGCTTGTAATGCATATAAATGCATTAACTTAACAGTAACATGTCTTGAGACAATAAGATGTCTCAAGCACTAACAATGAATGAGTCAAACGATACCAATCAAGCGATCGAATCAAGCAATAGCGGTATGGAAACGAATGAACCCTTAAAATCAATCTCAATCCAATCATCCTGGGTCTACAAAATTTAAACATCGTTCTCAATATAACCATAATTAATAACCCGTCTATCCTTTTAAGGCATATTTACTGAGGTTAATCGTTCATTCACCCCGGTCATCCTTTTCAAATGTCATTAGCCAAAGATAGTCAATCATTCATTCCGGTCATCCATTCGGATGCCATTAGCCGAAGCTAATCAATCATTCATGCCGACCATCCATTTGGATGCCATTAGCCGAAGCTAATCAATCATTCATCCCGGTCATCCATTGGGATGCCATTAGCCGAAGCTAATCAATCATTCATGTCGGTCATCCATTGGGATGCCATTAGCCGAAGCTAATCAATCATTCATGCCGGTCATCCATTGGGATGCCATTAGCCGAAGCTAATCAATCATTCATCAACATTTACACTCTCAACAATCTGATATAGGTTCTTACACAATAGAGTAATATTCATGTTAAAGTATTTCCTTATTCAATGTATGAAAAAGAAAGGTGCAAGTCACCTACCTGCTCCACCCGTGGGTCGTTCCTGTCTCGATGACCGTCCAATCCCGACAGCACCACCAGGCATCGGCGCCAATCTACAACGGACTTCTCCCATAAACTACCATTCAATTAAAGACGAGAAACAATCGGCTTACGAGGGCTAGGGTTGAGAGTGCACCGAGTGTCAGTGTCGGTAACTCTTATCTTGTCGGCCCAAGCTCCTGTGAAAAGGGGCTTTTGGATTAGAAGCCATGTAAGGACACAAACAAATTTGTTGTCAAGATAGCACCCAGTAGTAATTGTAATACCAATAAATCACAATTACCTTGACAAATACCAAATCCCAATGGTTAATATGTAGCAATACCCATTATATAAATATATTCAAATTTCACGGTATTTCAACGGTTGGATCTACCAAGATCGGAGTTAAACCGGAGACTAACCTTAAACTGGAGAGCTACATATATCCTTTCTAGACTGTCAATTTCTCATCTCCACTGTTCAAAACATTAATCACACTCAGTAGCACCACATACTTAAATTTTAGCTTTATCCAACGGTGATATGAAGTAAAAATAGCAGGCGGCTCTGACTGGCAGAAAGAAGCAGATTTTGCTATTTTCTTCAAAAGAATACTCACCTCTAACGGAGAAAAACCAGGAGAATCCCTTGGGTGAATATGTATTAACAACCAAGGCGAACACAATACTCAAAAATAAGCTTGATCCAACGGTATGAAAACTCTAAACTCAGTCGGCGGCGCAACACATTTGAAAAGAGTCTCAACAAATTCTAGAATTCATTCAAAATGCAATATCTCTCAAATGGTACTAGATATTTAAAATCCCTACGGTCATCATGTAGGTTGTATAATGAAGTACAACTTACCAAAACATCAGAGTAATCCAACGGTGGACGGTGGAGAAACTGTCCGGCGACTCTGACGGGTTTGAGGGGGGTTTCCAGAAATCTTCAGATGATCGGATTTCTCAAACGGAGGCAGATAATTACAATCCCTCCGGTCAGATGCTAGATAATAGTGAGCGTCCCAACATATCCAAAACGCAGCCTAATCCAACGGTGGCCGGCCGAGATATGGCTGTCGGTGCACAACCCCTTCTTCTCTTTTTCTCTCTAACCTCCTTCTAACTTATCTCCCCCCCATCTCCTTCCTTTTTTCTTTTCCCCCACCTCTTCTCTTTTTATAATTTAAATCATAATCTTTTTATTTATTTCAATTTCACCCTCTCCTCAACTTATTTTATTTCTCTTTTAATTTAACACTTACATTTATTTCCCGGGGTTTACAGATCATGTCCATTGTCATATTAAAAAAGATAAAATTTATTATAGCTCTATGTGTTCATAATGTACATCATATGAGGGGGATATTGCACAAAATATCTTCCTTCAATGACAACCAATACCTTAATTTGCTTGGTGTTTATAGGTGTGGTCATGAGTTCAGGAAACATCAATTGATTATGAATAGACCTTTTTGGATTCTTTTTAAATGCTATAGGTTTTATACGAGAGTAGTGGTGCATGAAAAAAAAACAATTTATTTGTTGTTAGAAACCAAAAGTGTTATTGTTTGGTCATACTTACCTCTTGTACAAGGATGTTGTTTTTGAATTGATAGCTTAACTTAAAGGAGAGTTTGATTAGGTAGACTATGTAGTCGTTTCCATATAATATAGTCATTGAATTGATAGCTTAACTTAAAGGAGAGTTTGATTAGGTAGACTATGTAGTCGTTTCCATATAATATAGTCATGGACCCTTTTAATTAGGGGCTTAATGACAACAAGTTTGAGTAAATATTTCATACTAAGCATTTCTTCATAAAAAAAAAATATGCTCTCATCTTCTTATTGTGTGATGATGAAGAATGCAAATATTATCATTTTAGATAGTATGTTAATGCTAAAGTAGCACAAGAGTTTGGTGAAAAATGTCCATAATAGAGTTGAACTTTAGTTTATGGTATCATATCAAGTAAACCCATATAACATTATTAGAAATATTTTGTATATAGCATCATTATCTTCTATTGTAAACTCTATATAGGTTTATGTATTTTTTACATGTTTTATTGGATCCATAAGCCCATCATAGTTGTTTAACTCCTTTATAGACATGAAATTTTTAGAAAGAAGGATGTGTGTCATCCAATTAGAAAAATGGATAAGCTTTCACTCAGTGTGGCAATATTTATTCATACAAGCTCATATCATTATTAAAAAAAACTCAAAGATGTTTCACAATAGCACTGTATTATGGCCTTCTTTTCTTTTATCTTTTTTATTCTTCTCTTCTTAATGATTTCTAATCTATTTTTTTTTCTCTGTCTCTCCTTTGTCTCTACCTAAACAACTCTCCTTCCTTCTTTTTTTGTCTTTCCTTTTAGCCATTTTCAATCATAAGGGAGATAATGTTATTTCTCTAAGGACTATATCAATTTCCATGGCATTGAAGTATTTTTTTTTTCCATTTTTTTTTGTTTCTTGTTGTGTTACGTTAGGTACTACTTTCATCTTTATTTAAAAAAATTCATAGAAATGATAATAACCCTCTACATGTGATTCATTTTTCAAGTTCATTAGTGGAAAAATGAGAAACGCTATCAATCTTCTTGATCCATATAGTTTTTATTTATTGAATTTGCCGATTCATACTTTATAGTTTTCTTAAAAATTTGTACTTCATTTTGTACTGAAGCTTTTATAAAATGTCAAATCATTAAGAGATTACACTTTAACTATTTATGTTTGTTATAAATCATTAGAATTATCAAGTACATATAAATACATAGATAAGTTACAAGATGTGAATTCATAAGAAATTAAGTATCGACTATGCATGTTTAATAGTCATTACTACATATTTTTGTATACATTGATATTATTTTAGCGGAGAAATTAACATGTGTGGATCATGAAAATTATTGATAAGTTTTACCAATTAGGTGATATATAATGTCTTTATTATCTATTACTGTTTTTCTTATTATTATTAAATGACATTATAGCATGTAAAAAGTCAATATCTTATGTAACATGCATCCTCTTGTAATGTTATCATGGTAAAAGTTAGAATTACATCAATCAAATATACCACCTGAACAACATCAACATTGTAAAGGTTTTTATTAGACAAGTGTGTTTTTTTTTTCTTTTCAAATTAAATAATTTTTAAAGCCTGAAAAATAAACCCGTATTAAAAAAATAAAAAAAAATAATAAAATATATACCAACAAGTTCTTACTAGGTACTTTTTCATGACCGATAAACAAAATCACTCATTTGGCGTGCTTGTTGATCAAACCATGAGTTTCTTCATTTCTTTTTTGAGCCTTGGACCATGTGAGCTCTTTATAAAAAATATTGAAATCTAAATTGGTGATGTAATGCCAATTATGCTCTATGATATGCCTTAGTTTAAATAAATAAATAAACATTGATGACAACCTATTTCACCAATAACTTGAGTATTTGCTTGCAATTTGACAGGTCAGTGATGCTAATAAAATTATGATAAATATTTATTTTATTTCATTGCTGCTTTCATATGGAAATACTAATTTTCATATGTAAACAAAAAGAAATAAATTATATTGGTATTTTCATTTTTGCTGTAATTTCTCGGCCATGCACCCCTTGAAATGGATGTGTGGTTTCTTTTACTAGGAAATCAAATCTAAACCATTTCTCTCTCAACTCAAGGAGATCAAACGGGGTCCTTGGACATTTTTCCAGGATTATCATTTCAAAGGCTAATAAATCTCCTAAACACCACACCATATAAAAATAAAAATAAAAATAAAAATAAAAATAAAAATTCAAGATTCAAGGTGCCCACGTCTTTCAAAGAGTTCTCAAACTTCGTCGGTGGACGAGATGACTTCACTACTATCCAATTAGAGAAATAATGGTCTCCCAAACAGTCCCTCCAGCTCAAAACTGTCGGTGGCTTTTCTTTTATTTCATTCTCAGTAGCCAGCAATTCCCACGTCACACGCACGCTGTTTTTCAGCCTTTCATTGGATTCTCCTTCATCACTACAAAGATCCAAAAGAGCTGCGGCTATCATTGTGATGTTGTTTTGTCACCACGAGTAATTGCTGTCGATAAGGATTCTACAGACCTCCAAATTTAACCGCTATAATAATAAAGATAATAATTTTAAAAAATGGTACAGCGGAGAAAATAAGCCCATCTATCAGTCGCATCATTGTCGGCAGAGTTAGCAGTAAGTCTCAGCTGGGGCATCGACCACTACAGGCCTTACAGCTGGATCCCTCCCGCACGTTGTCATTTACCATGTCCCCGCTGCTTGTCTTTTCTTATATTATGTCATGTTGTTTTACTTCTTGCCTTTTTTTTTTAATATTGATTGAAAATCACAGTTTTTGTTGTTTAAAGAGAATTATTAAATGAGCAACCAAAATAAGAGAGATAAAAATACTACCAGTAATATTAATTAAATAGCAATTATTTTAACAATCTTGCCACCTACCTGCTACTATATGGTGGTTCCATCTCACCAATCAAATATTTTTCTAAAATTCCATTATTTCGTGAAAAAAAAGATAAAAGAAATATTACTATCGAATGTGTCAAGTGAATAAACTTCCTTTACATACAAAAAAATAAAATAAATAGAGGTTTGCCCCCCTCCAAGGAAAGAATAACGTGCCTTTCCCCTTTTCTTTTCTTTTTTTTTTACTTTTTTCGAACTTGTCAGATTTTCTGTTCTTTTTTTATATATGGAAAACAGAAAGCAGCCAAAAAAGTAAATAAAAAATATTAATAAATAAATAAATCTAATTTACATCTTTCCCATGATTATAGCCGTAATAAGAGAGGTACCACTTGACAAACTTCTTCAACCCGGTTGCCAGATCAGTAGTCGGTTTATACCCAAGTTCTCTTTGGGCCAGACTAATATTTGCATGAGTGAACGGTACGTCACCGTTTCCAGGCATATCCACAAAATTCCTTTTCGCTTTAACCTTCAAATGCCTCTCCAGTATGCTCACGAGTGTGGGTACCGTCACCGGTGACGTGTTACCCAGGTTAAAGATCCGATAAGGAGCGGGTCCCCGTTTCTTCCCGCCAGACCCCGTGCTTTTACCCGAAGTATCCAATGACCCAACACAACCTTTCACAATATCATCAATAAAAGTAAAATCCCGAGCCAAGTCAGCCCGATCCTTGCCACGATAAACAGTAATCGGTTTCCCTTGTAAAATGTTTCTCGTGAAAGAAAAGTAAGCCATATCGGGTCTTCCCCATGGACCGTACACAGTAAAAAACCTCAGACCAGTTATTGACAGACCGTAAATGTGATTGTAGGTGTGAGTGATTTCCTCGCCGGCCTTTTTTGTAGCCGCATAAAGACTAGCGGGCTGGTCCGTCCGGTCCGTCTCAGAGAAAGGCACCTTTTCATTTAGACCGTACACAGAACTTGATGAGGCCCAGACGACAGACGGTTGAGGGTTAGCCGATTTGCAAGCTTCAAGAAGAGTGACCAAGCCGGCTATATTAGAATGCACGTAAGAGTGCGGATTCTCCATGGCGTATCTGACTCCAGCTTGAGCCGCCAAATGCATCACGTGAGTGAAAGCCACGGTATCAAAAAGCTTAGCTATTAACCGCGCGTCGTTTATATCTCCTTCAACGATAAAAATCCCTTGGTTGTTAAGGAGAGATTTTCGGGCTCTCTTCAACGACGGGTCGTAGTAATTGTTGAAATTGTCTATCCCGACGACGCCGTCTCCGCGTTTATGGAGAGCTAAAGAAACGTGGCTTCCAACGAAACCGGCTGCTCCGGTAACAAGAACAGACATGCCGTTAGAGCGGTGTATCTGAGCAGAGTGGCGGATTTGTTTCTCCCACTGAATTCCACCCCAAGAAGCGGTGAAATACCGGCTACCGGTATAGACAAAAGACTGGAAACTCAAATACGACGCCGTTAAAGCAACCAAGAAAAGTGCCCATAAGAACATGGTGCTCGTGGAAGCGAAGCATCGGTGGAACTGGCGATTCATGGTGTTGGCTCGATCGATCTTGAACTTACCAGGTGTTGAAGGGAATAGCTCATCCTCTAGCGATGGCATTTTCTCTCGATCTCCTTGGGGGTTCTATTACGTGATCCTTGGTGTTTCTTGAAACAGGTATTGGCTGACTTGATTTGAAAAGAAAATCGGCTGGCTTTGATGTTAAATGGAGAAGATGAAATGACAACAGTAATCAAAATACAAATGGACAAGTACAGATGCAGAGAAAATAATGGAAACTGCACCTGCTAATGGAAGGAAGGGGAAGAAGGGATATCAATCTATATCTATCTATCCATCTATGTACAAAAATAGATAGATGGATAGATATAGTGGTAACCACAAAGAGACGACTAGTAGCACGCGTTAAGGGACGGCCGGATTGGAATAGAAAGAAACAGGGCGAGAATGTAATGAGACAGAAGAGATAAACAGCAAGAGATAAATTGTTAGCTTGTATTTTGTGGAGTTTTGGTCTTTTAACAGAGAGAAAAGTAGATAACGAGCGACCACACTCGAAAAATTGTTGTCGTAGGGGTGCTTGTGTGAACACACCGTTTGGGAGATTTCAGAGAGAGTAAATTGTGTTGAAAAATGAAATGGTAGTGGCAAATAATTCGAGGAATTTCGTTGCAGTTATAATAATAATAATAATAATAATCATAATAACATGGACGGGAAAACATTTGATCAATGGAAGCATATAATTCGTATATTGTTTAATTAGGAGTCTTAGTTCATACCATTTAATTTGAATATAAAATTATTTATATAGAAATAGACTATTTTATATTGTGATAATATTTTTCTTCTTTTTTTTAGATATATATTAAAATAATAATTTTATTATTCTCTTAAATTTTATTTTTAACCAGCATGTCAAATAATTTTAAAACATTCCAAAGACTTTTTTTTTTGTATGCTGGTGTACTTTACAATGTAATTTTATACGATATTTACAAACCTTTTTATCTACGGATATATTTTACAAATGTAAATTTACACCGTGTCTGAAAATCTTTTTATTATCTATGGATGTACTTTACAATGTAAATTTACACCGTAATTAAGAATCTCCTTTTTATCCATGGATGTACTTTACAATGTAAATTTACACCCCAATAGATAAAAAAATAGTTATCATTATTTTTGATATTTTAGCCAAATTCCAACGGATAATCGTAAACCGGTTACAATGTCCAATTTTCATTTTAAAACATGAGAAAGATACAATATATTTTTTATGAAAAATATACATGGAAAAATCTTGAAATTCGGTTGTATGCATAAAAACAAATACATTTTAGTATTTTTGAATTTTTTGTAATAATAATAGTAGTAAAAAAACATAAAAACATTTTTTTGTCAATTTGTATTTTTTAATTTTTTCCATTTTTTATTTTATTTTTAGTCTGGGCTGTCAGCCATAGTAGGCTGACAGCGTACCCTGAGTGGGCTGGGCTTCTAGTCCTTACGAGCTGGAAGCCTAGATAGGTGTGGCTTGGACTTCCATTCCTCGCGGGCTGGAAGTCCAAATGTCTTTAAATATGTGGGTCTGGAATGAAGCCCGACCCGCCCATGTGAACAGGGAGACGCAAATTGCGTCCCGCTGCTCGCATGCACGAGGAAGATAATGAACAATCGATTTTTTGACTAGTAGGCGACCCTACTAGTACCGTTAGGTAGAGGAGTTCAAGGTGATGATTCCTTTCGTGGTGGCGTCTCAACGGTGGCCTGTGGTGGCCGGAGGGAGCTTCCAAAGTCACCGGGTTTGTGCTGCAGTCGCTGCAACCGTCACCGTGGCTTCGAGAGTATGGATGGAATGCTGGTGTGGGGGGAAGCTTACGGTGATGATGAGAGAGGTGTTGGGTGGTCGGGTTGCCAGTAACGGTGGAGAGAGAGAAAGCTCGACGAAGCTGGTTTTTAAAGAGAGGAAGGATCTGCAGACCGAGAGAGAGAGAAGAAGAACTTGTCGTTGAGAGAGATGATGGTGAGGGTATTATTTCATGTGATTTTCTATTCTTCTTTCATTTGTTTTCTTGAAAAATTTCAGAATTTCTTCTCTATTTCCTCTCGTTCTCTCGGGTTTTTTTCTCTATTTTTTACTCTCCTCCTCTTTTCTCTACATGTTGTGAATTTATTGGCAGAGCACATGCAATTTGTGTGGAGTGTTGTGGCCTCTGCATTTTTGCAGAGGTGGAGGACTGTAACTACAACGTCGTTCCTTGCTGCAGAGAGTTGTTGCAGCGTTGTGTGCTTGCACTGTTCAGGTGTCGGAACAATGCAGGGACATGCAAAATTGGTGTGAGAAAAATACAATTTGATCCCTCAATGTTTAATTGGTTCGATCGCACCCCTGATTAGTTTTAAACATTTAATTTTATGCAATTGTATCCCCGTCAAAATTTCAACAACAACCTTAAATGTGCGCACCCTTTTATTTTGGTCTTTGGTTTTTGATTTGCGCGATTTAACCCTCAATTAACCATTAGATTCTCAATTCATTCAATTTGGCACTTGATTTTCGCATAATTGACTTAAAAAATTCAATCGGTCTCTGAAAATTCCATTCTCATCAATTGAGCCTGAATTAAATTCAAGAATTTGATTTCTCATTGACTAAGCCTTTAATAAAATTAATTTGACCAATTTAAAGTATAGTTAAGTCCTTGCACTTAATTAAATCCTTCAATTGGATCTTAAATTAATTCCCAATCATAATTAAACTTTAAATTGGTTAACGATTAAATCGAATCAACCCATAAAAATATAATTATGTCATTCAACTTAATTTTTACACAGATTTATCCAACGATAAATTATTTTTGTATTAAATCTGTATTTTCCTCTATTTTTGGAAAAAAAAAAGATACGATTGAACTTGCGAAAACAACTAAAATTTCCATATTGATTTTTCTACCCACGTTAGCTCCTTTTATTTTATTTTTGTTATTTTTATTTTATTTTGGGGAGTAACCCAAAAATTGGTTTACGACAATGTTTAAGACTTGTAATTCATCTTACAATATTATAGAAACTAATTTATCTTGTTATTAGACATTCATTATTTATAGGTTTGAGGACTTGTAATAAGATATTTTTAGTACTTCCTCTTTAATATGATTTTTATCATGTTTAAGACTTGGTATTGTTAATCTATCGTTTATGAAATGCCAATAATTAAGAACTTTTAGTTTAGAATTTGAGGGTTTTTGTGAACTTTAAAAAATTCATATTCATATTATCTAGGGTTGAATCCTAGATAATATAGGCATGTCTACATTTAGTTTTAAAGGAGGTATAAACTGGTATCTAAGCAATTCGATCTAAGTGAACTTTTATGGTTGTTCTATTGGATTTAAAAGAAATATGAATCATAATTAATATTTTTTAGTATTTTAGATTATTTTCATATCCTAATATAAAAATAATTTTTAAAAATAAAAAAATATTATTTTAATGCAATTCTAAACGAAAAATATTTTTAAAAGCAACATCAACCACACTTCCAAACAAGTACTAAGTATATTTTATAGACTTAGAATATATGCTTAGAGAACATTCCACGCACAAAAAAAAAGAAGTTATTGTACATGCTTTTTATTCTCTCTCTCATGAATTATTGTATTCTCTCTCATGAATTATTGTATTCTAAGAAATATGGGATCTTATTTTATTCCTTTCATATATATATTTTTTAAATACTTCATTTTTAAGAATTTCATAAATGTATCTTTAACAAAACATAAACTGCTATTTTCTTAACAACATGTATTTTTTATGGACTTGAAAATAAAGAAATAAAATATATTGAAAATGATTTAAATAAAATAAACTAGAAATGACCAATCATTCCTTTATTTTTTTGAGGTTTCAACATCAAATGAGACAATGATCACATTTATATTTTTTCATCTAATGTTATGCACACAAAATTTTGAATAATAGAAAAAAACTATTTTAATTTAATTATATGATAACATAAATATAAACTTATAAAATTAAGCATAAATCAAATATTAGGATATTTATTTGAGACAACCATAATACTATAAAAAAGCTAAAACAATTTATGAAGATAAATTTAAAATAAATAAATGTTAAAAAAAATGATTTTTTAAAACATTTTTTTATTAGATGTATCAGGTAACTTCAAGTGAGATTCTCCAGCAAAGATATATTAGGTAAAAAAATTTAAATTTAATAATTTAGAATTAATAAAAACATAATAAAAGAAAATCAATTCATAATCTTGTGTATATATATATATATATATATATATATATATATATATATATATAACATTTAAAAATCCTAACATATATACAAGTCATTTATAAAAAAAATTAAGTGAGTGTTTGATTTTACGGTAGCTTCTGTGTGGTTGAAGCTAACCGACAAAGCTAAGGAGATTGGTTAAGGGTCAAACATATTTTTTTTTATAATTGTGGGACCTATCCAAAACTGAGGTTTAAGGTCTGTTTGGGAGTGTGGTTGTGGTAGTTTTTCAAAGTGTTTATTGTGCCGAAATACATCAAAATGATGTTTTTTTATTTTTTAAAAATCATTTTTGAAATCAGCACATCAAAATGATCTAAAACACACAAAAATATATTCATTTAAAATGAAAAAAATAAAAAATCTTCAAATTTCAACTAAAAAACGATGGGATTGCAATACCAAACGAGCAATTAACCTTAATTTTGAAAAAAAAAACATCATTTAGATGCTTTTTAAAAGATTGTTTTTCTTTTATTCCTGTGTTTGCCCATCGACTCCTTGCTTTCTCTGGATCATGCCCTTGTAGCATTGTCTAGATAATTTCATCGGTAGAGTCAGAAACTTTTTGTGACTTCTACTCTCGGTTTTGCTTGATTTGTATTATTTTTTTTTAGTTTATTGATCATATGCCATTTTAGCTTAAAGTTAATTGATTAAAATGATAATAATAATAATAATTTTTTTTAATTATTCCCAAAACATAAAAACAAAATAACGGGAAGTAAATATTTTACAATCTTAACACAATATAAAAACAAAATAACATAAAGTAGATATTTTACAATGTGAGCACATGTATTTTGAATTGAATTAATTGTTACTCACTAATAGCGATTTATTATTTATTTTTATAATTAAAGAAAGATTATTATTATTTTTTACATTTAGATTTAAATCATAGATTAAATATTGAAAATTATTAAACTTTTAAATTTATCAAATCAATATAAAAACACGTTAAAATTTTTGTTTTATTAATATATAGAATAAAACACCCTTCTAATTAAATGAAAAAAAAACTATAACTCAATTTTTTGAGCAATATAAAAAACATGATAACCAAATACACAAAAATGATTTTCATTAAACCTCAATTACAATTTTAACTAAACATTTCAATTTCAGTTATGAACCTCAACTAATATTATTATTTATTTAACTGATTTTTTCAACACAACCACAACAACCCTAATACCAAAAATATCAAAAATTTTCAAGATCTCTTTGGTTATCATGTGAGTAACTTACTAGCTCAACTACTCATTAGGGTTTTTTTTCTTCTTCTTTATCATGAATGCATACTCTCTTTTATTTTACTTTTAGGGAAAATTTAAGAAACAAAGTTCACAAATTCAAAAGTAATTTATTATAAAATTAAAAATCTAATTGCAAGAAATGTTGATTAATAAAATAAACTTTTTTTTTTAAATTTGTCCTAAATTTGGTTGTTATATAAAAAATCATAATTAACGCATCTGCTGATCAGATATTGTAACTCGTATTACTGGAGTTTGGCCTTTTGATCATCAGCTCAACCCTTCCCTCCCTATTCTTACCTGTCCTCGACGCGTCCTCCACGGCAACACCGCCGCCGGTACTCTCTCTATATAGTCTATACACACATATTTACTGTTTTGTCCCCCTCCTTTGTCTTCGATACCATTTTGCTTTTTTAGTTTTTATTTTTTTCGGCCTCATAGATTCTTGCTTTGAATTCACGGTGATCTAAATATCGATAGCTAAGGAAAACAAAATCTGTAATAATATATATTTCCTGGCTTTCTTAATGTTAGGCTTGAATAAATTGATTGCTTATTTAAAATCTGAGTAAAAAATCCCAAATTTAACCTTGAATTATGCTCCATCTCGAACTTGAACTTGAAATATAGTTTTGGTAATCTGGGTTGGTCGATTTTGTTGGTTTTAGCAATCTATGAGAACGTTAGCTTCAAATTTGAGGGATTTTTTTAAGATAAGAATATATGCTAATGGAATCAGATTGATAAATTCATAATAATTTAGTTGTGTTAGAAATTAAGCAGAATCTTCGAAACAAAAATGCAGGGAAATACTTTGTAGCTAATCAATCTCGCTAAGCTCGATAAAACTTTATTGTCAAAACTCTGTGCCTGCTGGTGCATTGCATGTACATGATATAATGATATGACAATGGTGATAAATGGTGGTTTCAGCCTTGAGTTATTGCGTGTGGGTTATTGTTTAGATAATAATATTATAATTCATATCTTGAATCCTCACCTAATAGCTTAAGCTTTTGAGTTGAAAAATTTGAACTTGTTCTTATAATGCTTTGTAGGTTATCCAATTGTCAATCTTTATGATTTTATAAAGGTGTCTCATATGTTCTGAGATGATTTTAGTTTCTGGCTACTTTAAAACATCCTGAAGACTGGCATCACAGGGACAATCCTGTAATGATACTTCCCTGAAGGCTATATGGGTTTGTTTTGGTCATGGTAAGAGGGAATGTGTGTACTGTTGAAACAGAAAGCTTGGAAACCTTTCTTTAGATTTAAACGGAAAATAGAATAGACACTTTTTTTTCCTTACTTTTATCCATCGCAGTGTACATTGTTTCACACTTGGAGTGTTTCCATAGATTGATTGGAACTCCAATCTGCATCTCAGGACTCTGATTGAAAATTAAACCTTAATGCTTGTGCAGACCTGGGAGAATTGTCATGTCTGCAAGAAGGCATATTCCACCAACTTTAGAAGGGCATGCTATCCAGGCACCTGGGATGATGCGTCATGGCCCGTTTCCTGCTGGCCACCGGACATTGGAGCCACTATCTCGTTCCGATCTTCTAGAGCATAAGATCGCTGCTCAGGCTGCGGACATTGAACAACTTGCAGGGGATAATAATAGACTGGTTACTAGTCACATGGCCATGAGGGAGGACCTTGCTGCTGCTCAGCAGGAAGAGCAAAGGCTCAAGGCACATATTAGAAGCATCCAGACTGAAAGTGATATCCAGATCAGGCTTTTGCTGGATAAAATTGAAAAAATGGAAAAAGACATCAGGGCTGGTGAGAACGTGAAAAGGGATCTCAAACAGGCACATGTGGAGGCACAGAACTTGGTCAAAGAAAGACAAGAGCTTGCCAAACAAATCCAACAGGCTTCGCATGAGTTGCAGAAAATCCACACTGATGTAAACAGTCTACCAGACTTGCGAGCTGAGCTTGATAATTCAAGGCATGAACTCAAGAGGTTAAGGTAGTAATACATCCGTCTCAAGTTTTTAATAGTAGTTGCTTCCTCATGGACCTGAAATCTGTGGCTAAATAGTGAACCTCTTACCAAACCCTTCATGATGTTTAATTCTAGACCAGAAATAAACTACCACTGACTAGGGTTTGTTTATAATCCAAAACACCACCCAATTACCGGCTCCATCATCCAGAGATGGATGGTTCAGGACCTAGTTGCATAGGATATTTTCTCCCCCCTTTTTTTTTTTTTTTTTTATCTTTGAGGAATCATGATCGTAATACTAACATTGAATGGTGCTTTCATGGTGTGGTTATATATTTGACTGTTCTTTTACTAATTAAGGTTTATCTGAGTCTAACGTGCTGGGTAATACTGATTCTCTTGCCTGATGCAACTTTAATATTTAAACTAGTCCCTGATTTCTGTGACATGGCATCATTGCTGTGTAAATGGAGGATTTGTGAGGAAACCAAATACAAGTGGGTAGTGGGGAATAAAAGGTTAACTGCAACACACTTGCATCAGCTTTGAAAGTAATGGATGGTACAGCAGTTGATTATACATTAGTGTTTATCTTCTCTGTGAGCATGATGGTTATGTAGTGTTGTACACTGATCAAATGGTGCTGAATATCAGCACAAAAAAAAAAAGGATTAGTTTTTTTCTGTTAAAATAATTTCACTGTGAAGTAAACAGTTTATTAAGTTCTAACTTACATACATTTTTTTCATCTGCTCTTTTGGTGAAAAGAGCTACATTCGAGTATGAAAAAGGCTTAAATATAGAGAAGGTGGACCAAATGCGAGCAATGGAACAGAGTCTCAAGGGGATGGCAAGAGAAATGGATAACTTGCGCCTTGATGTCTTGAATGCTGAGACCAGAGCACGTGGTAACATTTTGTTATATATATATATGGTGGTCGTATACTTTGAAATATGTTTTGATTACATTTTTTAACATAATTCTGGTGCTGATCTGTGTTATTTTAGCTCCAAACCAATATTTTGGTGGCTATGCGAATCCTGATGCTTCATACCCACCCCCTGTACAAGGTGGTGGCACCTATGGTGATGGATATGGGAGGCCGTTTGTTCACATGGGTGTTGGGCCAGCAGGGGAAGGGTTAATTTCTTACAACACCAGCAACAGTGTAGTGTCCAGTACGGCTAGGTTTGGTGGTGCAGCAATGTCTACTGCTGGTGGTGGTGCTCAATGGGCAGGGCCTTTTGATCCTTCTCTTTCTCGGGGGTGAACAATTGATCAGGAGCTATCCAAAAGCTTTTCTGCCTGCCTTGCATTGGCATCAGTTTCTACAAGGCGAGCATGCTTGTCTGATGAAGCAGTCTTAAGTAGAGGCTTTTCACAAGCTTTAGCTGCCTTACACTTCGCTCTGCATTTGTAAAATGCACACTTCCGCCATTGTTATTGTGTATATTATAGATTATTAGATGTTTTCTTAACTTGGTAGCCAAAGTGACATGTGGCATTGCAATGTAATCTTGCATAGTTCATCAAGAAGCTCCAACTTGGCAGAACCTTTTAGTTTTGCATCCCCTTTGATGCTGTGGTGAAGTATGTGGAGATTCATTGACATGTTCTTTGAGGAATCAAACTGGACTTCAGGAATAGAATTCTTTGTTTTCATCAATTGAGTGATTTTTTTTTTTTTTTTTTGGGATTGAGTGAAGCTCGTTGAAAGAAAAGAATGTGGCCTCTGACCGCTAAAAAAAATCCCCGAATACATGGTAATTGAAATCGTAGAACTAAAAATATAAAATAACAACAATTTGGGGGAAAAAAAGAGTGCACTCACACCTCAGAACAAAAGAAGAAAAATCATTCTTATTACAAAAGACAAATTGAAATACAAAATTATTCTGGAAAGACAGAAAAACTTACCCTTTTCTTGAAAATGGTGGGGCTACACTACACAATAAGGAAAGCAATTCTCTTTCTTGAATCGGTGGAGAAGGATTAATGATTTGCAGTCTTTGTTTTCATCAATTGTAGTGCTCCCACATGACCATAACGAATAATAATATATGAGCAATAATAAGAAGCAAACCCATCAATATGAGCAGGACGCCGAGATTCCTCCATTTGCTTTCCATTACTCTCACAAATCCATGTCTACAAGATCCACAGTTGTAACACAAGATACTTTGATCATTCTGCCATGTAGCACAGTCGCTATATCGCTGTTGCGATTCATCGACTGCCCCTTCAACTTTTGTCCAAAATGTGGCATTCACGTACTCCATTTGACATATTGATGGTGGCTTGCAACATCCATCCTTCCATGTAACAAAATAACAAAAATCTCAAACCGGGAAGCAGAACTTATAATATGCATATGATAGAAGATATTTGTCTTCTTAGATTAGAGAAAGAAAGAAAGAGATTAATTAGGTTTATTTAAAGATTTGAATCAGGTGATTATATATAACAAATAAATATTTACATCATGCATAAAGATAACAAATCTATGCACATATATAACATGCATGCTAGAAATGAAACTACCTCTATGGATGATAGTTTCTTGATACTGAAATCAAATGCTTTGAGATTCAACGACCTGGACACCAAATCATCGCATGTTCCCGTGCTGTAGATGCATGATTTAATATTTTCCCAGTTCTCATTATGGCGAACTTTCTCTCTGAACCAATTTGGTGTAGCCATCAATCTCCTGCTCTCCAGCTTGTTCGCTCCCACAAGTGCAAGTCCCATTGTGAGCATCACGATCAATGGCACCATAACTAGAAAAAATCCCGGCACAGGAAACCGTGATCTCAGCAACACAGCAATGCTGCTAATCAAGGAAACGAAGATCAATCCAATGCCAATGCCAATCTGTAATCTTGGTAGCCTTAAGAGCTTCTCACAATCGTAATCTTTCATGTAAAGCAACCAGATAGCGGAGGCAAGAATAAGAACAGAAAGAACAAAAGTGATAATTGATAATATGCCTGCATATATTTTTACTCCATTTACTCTCTCAGACTTTGGGTTTTCCGCTACATGTTTATTGGTTTTGGTAGTTTCCTCGGCTATCGTCATTGCTAGAGGATCTATAGGGTTAGTATTTTCGGCCATGATAGAGATCAGCTGAGACCAAAGAAGATTAATTAATAGCTCCGTTCACTTCTTGTCTCTCTTATCCACTTGGTTAACAACTTTTCTGTTCGAGCATTCTCACTTGTTGTATACCAAGTCAAGTTTGTTTAAGGAGAATGGATAAATGAGAGAAAATAGATCCTAAAAAATAGTAAGATCTGCCAAATATTGTTTAAGAGATCCCATGAAGAATTAACATTCTTAATTCGACAAGTATCTTTGGTCATTGTTAATTCCAATAAATTATATATTTTATTAACTAATTAAAATCACCCACTCATGCATGAAGAAGGATTTCATTGTTGGATCATTAATCCAACGTTAGGCTTATATGAAAATAATTATGTGTTTGTGGACTGTCAAATAAGGTAAAACCTAATTAAAATGATCTATTAAGTATTTTAGGCAATTAAGTTTTGATGTATCTAATAGGGTGTGGACCTTTAATGTGTAGAGATTACGGGGTTATTTCTATTTTAGTGATTGGTTAAAATATAAATACCACAAAGGCACTTGGTTGCCTATAAATATGGGGTCATGGTCCCTAGATTACAAGTTCATCATTTTTCACTCTTACACCCATTGTTAGAGAGAATACTAAGGCTAAGGTTGAGAGATCAAAGGGCTCTCAAGGAGAACTTGTTAATCTAGAAGGTCATCCGTACAACTTCCGGATATGGATTCAGGTACGCTTCCGTTTTATCATTTATGCGTTCTTGATAATTCGACATGAATACAATTTCTATATGTTATGAAATGCAAGATGTATAACAATTGGTATCAGAGCCACTTCATGTTGAATTATTGAGAATATATGGTAGTTAGAGTTTATCAAAATGAATTGGCAGCAATGTTATGCTTGAAGTAAGTTTATATAGATATATAATATATATATGTGTTTATATATATATATATATATATATATATATATTAAGGAAATATGGCAGCCCGTAGGCTTCCATATAAAGAGGAATATATATATATATCAAGTGAGATGAAGCAAAGTTCATGTTGAACTTTGCTTTAAATTTTTAAGCCAGCGCTGGCAAATGAATGAAACTTTGTTGGCAGCCCGTAGGCTGCCAACAAAGGTGAAGAACTGGCAGCCGGGCTGCCAGTAAATCAAAATTTCAAGAACCAGCGCCAATGGGCTGATATAGAACCGGCGACTCTACGGCCGCCGATGTAGAAATCAAGAACCAGCTACCGCAAGGCCGGCACAGTGACATAAATCAAGCGGCAACTGCGTGAGGTCGCCGGTTTAGATGAAAGAACAAGGAAGGAAGGCCAATAATAAAAAAAAAGAAAAAAAAGGGATGAGTTAGTGCACAATAATGGTGCAAGCATTAAAATTAGTTAGTGCTCAAGGATGAGTTAGTGCACAATGAAAGCATTTAAATTTGTTTATAATTATTAATCCATTATTGTGCCAAATAGATTAAGGGATATATATTATGGGCCAAAGCAAATAACTTATGGGCTTTAGACCCATATATTTTTATGGTATTTGGGCTTCAGCCCATAGCAAATAACTTATGGGCTTTAGACCCATATAATTTATGGTCTTTGGGCTTCAACTCATAGCAAGTATGGGCTTTAGACCCATATAAAATATTTTAAATTATGGGCTTCAGCCCGTAGAAAATTTTAGCCCATAATAAAAGATGTATTAAATAGGCTGGTTTAGGATCCGAGTTGGCTCAACCCGGACCAGCCGCAAGGTCAAAGTCAATAGTTGACTTTGTAGGTCAAAGTCAACAGTTGACTTTGTAAATAAAAAAAATGCAAATTTATTTTTAAAATATTGATATGGTGATATATATATTTTACAATGAATTAATTAAAATAATATGTCACCAAAGTGACCTCTTTTGTGGAGATTAATTTCATTTTGAAATATAAATGGTTATGTGTATGCGATTTATGTTCTTATTGATCGGCCCAAAGGAAGGTCAATATTTAAGGTAAATGCATATACACATGTAGTAATTAACATGTGATGATTATTTGGTTTTACATGTGACTAATTAATCGACCCAAAGGTTGATTTTTTTTTGACATGTTCTTATTATCAATGTTTGATTACTACATTAAGATATCACTTATAAATTAATCTTTTATCCAAAGATAAAATATTAATGGAGTGCTCGATATCTTAAGATGAGTTTTACCTTTATTTGAATTAATTTATTTTGCTTTTAAGATAAGTTTTGTTTATGAGCATGTTTCAATTGTTGATGTTCTTTTTCAGCGATTAATCCTGCAAATATAACTGTCAGTATCAACTCAATTCCTATGCTTAATGGCTCTAACTTCAAGTCTTGGAAAGACAATCTTTTGATTGTTCTTGGAGTTATGGATCTTGACCTTGCGTTAAGGACTGATTCTCCCTTACCACTTACGAATGAGAGTACCTCTGATAAAAAGAGGGATATGGAAAGGTGGGAGAAATCAAATCGCATGTGTATGATGATCATGAAGAGGGCCATTCCAGAAGCATTCAGGGGCACAATGTCTGATCAAATCACAACAGCTAAGGAATTCCTTGCCAATATTGAAAAGAGATTCGTCAAGAATGAAAAGGCTGAAATTGGTACACTCTTGACAAGTCTCATTTCAATGAAGTATAAAGGCAAAGGCAATGTAAGGGAGTACATTTTGGAGATGTCGCATCTTGCTTCCAAGCTTAAAGCACTTCAGCTTGAACTTTCTGAGGACTTACTAGTGCATCTGGTTTTAATATCTCTTCCTGCACAATTTAACCAGTTTAAGGTGAGCTACAATTGTCAGAAAGAGACTTGGTCTCTGAATGAGCTCATCTCACACTGTGTTCAGGAAGAGGAAAGGCTTAAGCAAGATAGGACAGAGAGTGCTCACTTAGCCACTGCCTTTAAAGGTAAGGGAAGGAAAAGAAAGAATGTTAAGGAAGCTGCAGGTACAGTACCTCAAAAGAAACAATTAACGAAATCAAATGATTCGATCAGTGCTGGTTGTTTCTTTTGTGGTGCTGAAGGGCATAAAAAGAAGCAATGCACCAACTATCACACTTGGCGTGCTAAGAAAAGTATGCTTCTTGCTTTGGTTTGTTATGAAGTTAATTTAACTTCTGTACTTAGACACACGTGGTGGTTAGATTCTGGTGCAACAACTCACATCAATGTGTCTATGCAGGGTTGCCTGAGTTGCCGAAAGCCAAATGATGTTGAAAGATATATCTATATAGGCGATGGCAAGACGGTTGAAGTTGCGGCAATTGGAAAATTTAGATTATTGTTAAAGACTGGACTTTATTTGGATCTTAATGAAACTTTTGTTGTACCGTCTTTTAGACGGAATTTGATTTCTATTTCTGCTTTGGACAAATCTAGTTATTCTTGTTCATTCGGAAATGGAAAATTTAGTTTGTTTTATGATTCCAAATTATCTGGTTCAGGTTCTTTATCTGGTTATGATAATCTATATTCGATTGATACAATTGCTTCATTTAATGAATCCCTGTAATTAAGTACACGAGGTACCAAGAGAAAATTAACTACCGAGAATTTAGGTATATTATGGCACAAACGATTAGGTCATATCTCTAAAAAGAGAATAGAGAGACTTGTGTCAGATGAAATTATCGATCCCTTAGATTTTACAAATTTTGATATTTGTGTTAATTGTATTAAGGGAAAACAAACCAATACAAGGAGATTTGTAGCCAACAAGACTATGGACATCTTAGAACTAATACATACATATATTTGTGGGCCATTTCCTATGGTCGCTTGGAATGGTCAATGATATTTTATAACGTTCATAGATGATTTTTCCAGATATGGCTATGTATATCTCATAAGTGAAAAATCACAGTCATTGGATGTGTTCAAAAGTTATAAAGCTGAAGTTGAAAATCAACTCAGTAAAAAGATCAAAAGCGTCAGATCTGACCGTGGTGGTGAGTACTATGGTAGATATGACGGTTCAGGAGAACAATGTCCAGGACCATTTGCTAAATTCCTAGATGAATGCGGTATCGTCCCACAGTACATTATGGCGGGTTCGCCCACTATGAATGGTGTTGCTGAAAGACAAAACAGAACGCTTAAAGACATGGTAAGGAGTATGATTAGTCATTCCACCTTACCAGAATCACTCTGGAGAGAAGCACTTAAGACTGCAGCATATATCCTTAATCGAGTACCCATTAAAGCAACTACCAAAACCCCTTATGAGCTTTGGACAGGTAAGAAACCTAGTCTAAAACATTTGCATGTTTGGGGATGTCCAACTGAGGCAAGGCCTTATAGGCCTAATGAAAAGAAACTGGACTCTAGGACGGTAAGTTGTTATTTTATTGGATACTCGGAAAGATCCAGGGGGTATAAATTTTATGATCCCACAACTAGGTCGATTTTCGAGACGGGAAATGCCCGATTCTTTGAGGATGTCGAGTTTGCGGGAGGTGATAAAGATAAAAACTTTGTCTTTGAAGAGGAATATATTAATATTCCCACAGGTGTCATTAACATTGGTCAAGATTCTAATTTTGACAATGTTGAAGACACAACGAATCAAGACAATGTTGAAGCACCTCCTATTCAAGAAATTGTTCCAGAAGAACAACCTCGAGCACCTCTAGAATCTATGCCATTAAGAAGATCCACTAGAGAGAAGAGAAGTGCAATATTAGACGATTATATTGTATTTCTCCAAGAACATGAGGTAGATATTGGAGTGATGGAAGATGATCCTATCAACTTCCATCAAGCCATTAAAAGTTCTAACTCTCAAAAGTGGATTTATGCCATGAATAAGGAGATTAAGTCAATGAGAGACAACAACGTGTGGGATCTTGTCCCATTACCTGAAGGTGTGAAACCCATTGGTTGCAAATGGATATTTAAGACCAAAAGGGATTCAAAAGGTGATGTGGAGAAGTACAAGGCATGTCTTGTTGCAAAGGGCTTTACACAGAAAGAAGGTATCGATTATAAATAGACTTTCTCTCCGGTATCTTCGAAAGACTCTTTCAGGATTATAATGGCATTGGTGGCACATTTCAATCTTAAGTTACATCAGATGGATGTAAAGACAGCGTTTTTCAATGGTAACATTGATGAGACGATCTATATGTTGCAACCTGAAAACTTTGTGTCTGGAGACCCAAAGAATATGGTTTGCAAACTTAAGAAATCCATCTATGGACTCAAACAAGCATCTTGACAATGGTATTTCAAGTTTCATCAAGTGATCATCTCATTTGGTTTTGAGATGAATTAGGTCGATGATTGTATATACCATAAGTTCTGTGGGAGTAAATATATTTTTCTGGTTTTGTATGTCGATGACATCTTGCTTGCCAGCAGCGATATAGGCTTATTGCACGAAACCAAGAAATTTCTAGCTAAGAATTTTGAGATGAAAGATCTTGGTGAAGCCTCTTTTGTATTAGGTATTCAGATACATCGAGATCGCTCTCGAAGTATTCTTGGATTATCACAAAAGAGCTATATCGAAAAGGTTCTTAAGAGATATGGCATGCAAGACTGTAAACCAGGAGATACCCCTGTGGCTAAGGGAGACAAATTTAGTCTCAATCAGTGCCCTAAGAATGATTTTGAGAAAAGGGAAATACAGAAGATTCCTTATGCTTCAGTAGTAGGGAGTCTAATGTATGCTCAAGTTTGTACGCGTCCGGATATTGCGTACATTACTGGGCTACTGGGCAGATTTTTAAGCAATCCAGGAATAGACCATTGGAAAGCAGCTAAACGGGTCTTACGGTACTTACAGAGAACGAAAGACTACATGCTCACATATCGGAGTTTAGCTAATCTGGAGATCATTGGGTATAGCGACTCTGATTTTGCTGGATGCCGAGATACCATGAAATCTACATCAGGGTATATTTACATGCTAGCTGGAGGTGCTATTTCCTGGAAGAGCGCTAAACAGTCACTTATAGCCTCTTCCACGATGGCAGCTGAGTTCATAGCATGTTATGAGGCATCCAATCATGGAGTATGACTGCAGAATTTTGTCACGGGGCTGCGTATAGTGGACGATATTGAAAGACCACTAAAATTATTTTGTGACAATAAATCGGCAGTTTTATATTCCAATAACAATAGGAGTTTATCGAAGTCAAAACACATCGACATCAAGTTCCTAGTTGTTAAAGAAAGAGTTCAGAGTGGACAGTTGTCTATAGAGCATATCGATACAAACTCCATGGTTGCGGATCCGCTTACTAAGGGATTGCCACCCAAAATGTTTCATGAGCATACTGCTCGTATGGGTGTTTTGGCAGTTGATAGTATTCAGTTTTAAAGGGAGTTTGTAATTTTACATGCTTATGTAATATAGACAAATTTTCAGTTTATGGATATTTATGAGGTTATTTTCTGCAGAAATAAAGTCTTTGGTTTAATTTACACTCTCATTTTAGTATGGTTTGATCTCACTAAGGTTTAAGGGTGGACTAGTTGGAAATAGGCATGTTAAGATCATATTGCATGAAATTTCCATGCTACACATCCACATCATGATCCATGTCATTTAATTGTATTGGCATACGTGACCTTTGATAAGTTGAGTTACGAAAATTGTAACGAAAACCGTTTAGATCCTATGTTGGTATGATTACTGGACCGGATTGGTTATAGATACATCTGTTAACGACAACAAAGATTGAGCTCATTTGGTTATTTTTGCAAAACATAATTATAAGGTTATACATATAGTCCAAGTGGGAGATTGTTGAATCATTAATCCAACGTTGGGCTTATATGAAAATAATTATGCGTTTGTGGACTGTCAAATAAGGTAAAACCTAATTAAAATGATCTATTAAGTATTTTAGGCAATTAAGTTTTGATGTATCTAATAGGGTGTGGACCTTTAATGTGTAGAGATTACGGTGTTATTTCTATTTTAGTGATGGGTTAAAATATAAATACCACAAAGGCACTTGGTTGCCTATAAATATGGGGTCATGGTCCCTAGATTACAAGTTCATCATTTTTCACTCTTACACCCATTGTTAGAGAGAATACTAAGGCTAAGGTTGAGAGATCAAAGGGCTCTTAAGGAGAACTTGTTAATCTAGAAGGTCATCCGTACAACTTCCGGATATGGATTCAGGTACGCTTCCGTTTTATCGTTTATGCGTTCTTGATAATTCAACATGAATACAATTTCTATATGTTATGAAATGCAAGATGTATAACATTCTTGACTCGTTACCTTTGTTCTAATCAAGAGACATATCGTACGTGTTCAAATCTATTTATTTTATCATCATTATAAACAAATGTACTAGCATAATAAACCCCAAAAAATCCAAATCACAAAATCAAACCATGTAATCCTTGACTTTAATATATATATTGTTTTTTAATATATATATATATATATATATATATATATTAAAAAAACAATATTGAGGTTTTAAACTACCACTATATAACATTTCTCATCAAGTGAAAAATTTTAACACCAATTTCAATTATTTTAGTGGTTAAAATTGATATATGTAATGATGACTTTCTCTCTCTATATATAGCAAAGTTTGATAACTTATTTCTTTTATAAAATAGGAATTGAGAAATAAGAAAAATAAAGGTTTATATGAATATTAAATTTTGAAAAACTAAAGGGACCAATTACCTATTAATTGACAAATAAAAGGGACCAAACTTAATTCTTGTATGAAATTCATAAATTTTGTATTTTTTTTCTATTTTTTTGTTGGAGCATTGTCACTTGTTGTGTACCATGTCAAGTTTGTTTAAGGAGAACATATAACTAAGAGAAAAGAGATACTAATAAATAGTAAGATCAGTCAATGTTGTTTGAGAGATCCCATTAAGAATTAGCATTCGTAATTCGACGAGTATTTTTGGTCATTGTTAACTCCAACAAACTGTATATTTTATTAACTAATCAAAATCACCCACTCATGCATGAAGAAAGATTTCTTGACTTGTTACCTTTATTCTTATCAAGGGACATATCATAGGTGTTCAAATCTATTTATTTAATCATCATTATAAACAAATTTACCAGCATAATAAACCCCAAAAAAAATCCAAATCACAAAATCAAACCATGTAATACTTGAATTTAATACATTTTTGTAAATAAACATATTGAGGTTTTAAACAATCCCTATATAACATTTCTCATAAAGTGAAAATTGTTAACACCAATTTCAATTAGTTTAGTGGTTACAATTGATATATAATGATGACTTTCTCTCTATATATAGCAAAGTATGATAATTGTTTTCTTTTATAAAAAAGGAATTGAGAAGTGAGAAAAATAAAGGTTTATAGGAATATTAAATTTTGAAAAACTAAAGGGACCAATTACCTATTAATTGACAAATAAAAGGGACCAAACTTAATTCTTCTATGAAATTCATAAATTGTCATATATTTTACCTGTATTTTTTATATTTGGTGCCATGTCTTTCAATTACACCCTTTGTTAAAAAAACAAAAACAAAAACAAAGAAGCATTTGGGTATTAGTTTAGGCTGGAAAAAAAGAGAAGCAATTCAATAAAAACAATTTTAAGAACCAAAATAAAATCTTAGAAAAAGTTGATTACTTCAATCCCTAATTATTTGTGATAGAATGCATAATGAAAAATACATTATAAAATTTTCTCATTGGTTAGTTTTCTTTATAATGTTCACATGGCTCATTTAAAGTCAATTTTGTAGTTGCAAATCCTTCCCTAATTTTTCATTATAAACAAATTTACCAACATAATAAGTCATCAAAAAAAATCGGAGAGAAAAAGGTTTTAGTTGGTTGCATTCCGACCATAAAAAAAAGGTCGATCTTTGTATGACTTGAGAAAGTGGAATGCATAACTTGTATTTCACGGCAAATGTGAAATATTCAAAGCCATTCCTGTCTTTTATCGAGAATTTGGCAAAGTGATGGAAGCTTTTTCTATAACAACTTCTCTTGTTTGAAATTAAAACAAACGTAATGAAAAGTGTTTTGCCTACTTGGATATTTATTTTGGTTTGGTTGTCCTTTTGTTTTTTATTGGTACAAAACATTTTAATTTCAAAGTATTTCGACGTGTCGTTTTGGAGTTTTACTGTTCATAATTAAATTAATTATATATGTAAAATCTTAAAAAAATTAAATATAATTTTTATTTTTTAAAATCAAAGTTGAAAATAATTTTATTTTTTTATAATATATATAATTTATATTTACTATCTCATTTTCAATAAATATCATAAACAATTATATATATATATATATATATATATATATAATTGTGAACCGAATTCAATGTGTGTTTATATAATCGAATTCATTGTATATATATATAAAGTAAATTCAGTATCACATCACATCAACTTTTGGCTTTCAGCTAATGGCGGGAGAGGGAGAGGCGCGCGAGGATGAAAATTTTTTAAAGAGCCGAAACGCCACCTAGACCGGTATTTGCTGATATTTTTAATACTGAGTGGTATTTAAAATAAGATAAAAACAATTTTATTTTGTCTAATTTTTTCAGTCCGTATAAAATATTTCAATCATTTCAACGAAAGGGTATCAAATTATGTCCAAAGCTCTCTCTTTTTGACAGTTCGACAAATTTAATTAATGTTTTGTGAATAAGGTATCTTGTTTTTCATTTTCAGAATTTATTCTTTACACTAATCCCAAGTTCCCAACCAATAGAATAAGTTGAGGAAATCTGCTATGAAAAAACGTGCAGTTCATATTCCGGTTGTTTGGTAGTGCGGCTGTACCATCGTTTCTTCAATTTGTTTTTCTTTTAAATAATGTTTTTAATAATTTTAAATTATTTTAATCATTTTTGGTATCTTGTTTTACATTTTCAGAATATATCTTTTAAACTAATCCCAAGGTGATGAAATTTGATATGGAACCACGTGCGGTTCATATCCCGACTATGAAATTGTTTGGGAGATACGGTTGTATTGTCATTTTCTCAATTTGTTTTTTTATTTTAAATGGATTTTTTTGATATTTTAAAATTATTTTAATGTGCTATATTAAAAATAATTTTTAAAAATAAAAAAAATATCATTTTAATTCTTTTTAAATAAAAATACTTTAAAAAAATTACCACAACTACCCTCCCAATCAGGTATTTGTTAAGCTTAAGAAGTTTCTAAATTCTTACGTATAAATTTTTTTGATGTAAACATTAATGATTTTTTTTTTGTAAGAATAGAAACAGGCAGCTAAAAAACAATAAATCATACATTGCCACGAGCTTGTATCTTCAGAAATTAAGTTAGTCTTAGGGTTTTTTTTATATCGTTATTATAAATAATAGGTGAAAATAATTAGAAGTGAGAGGACGTGTTGGTTGCACGTTTCTACAAGACAACGAAAAGATCTCGATCCTAACCGACAGTGTAACCACGTCAATAAGCCTTCAAGGGTGACACGCGGTAGGTGCTTATTGACGGTATTGCCCTTGGGAGCAGCAGAACAGAAGACTCTTGTTTTTTTGGACACTCGAAGGAAGACAAACTGCTGGCCGGAATGGATAAGAAGCACAGCCCTTAATGCACAAAAATATTGTTTTCATTTTTATGTCCTTTTATTATTATTATTTTTGTTTCAATTGCATTTTTGCAATTTCAATTGATATTTTTGTTTTGTATCATTTATATTATTGATTTTATTTTTATTTCTCAATATTTAATTTATTAGAGAATGAGTTTCACAATTTTATGATATATTGTACTTCGTGTCTAATTACTGATGTCATAAGTTTAAGAGTTGATAGATTTATATATATATATTTTAATTTATTATTTTCATATAAAAACTGTTTTGTAATTTTTTTAATTAAATTATATTAATTTTATAATGAAATATAAATTTAACAAGTTAACTGATTAGATTTTTATTGCCCATATCATATTACTTGTACTGTTTATTTATTTATTAGCAGTAACTGTTTGTATTTTCATTCGTACTCGTTGACAGAAACTATTTATTTCTATCCGTTGATACTGTAAAATCTCAACCACGTGTGTCTCGGCAAACCTATCCTCGGGAAACAGGCACAATTTTAGTTTTTTTTTAAATTCAAAGATTACGCGTCGTTTAGCGCGTGTAGCTGTGTAACTTGCCCCTCCTATGTAACCTCCTCCGTTCCCAATCATAACTCCCTTCCAAACCCAGCAACACTCTTTTCTTTTTCTCCTATTTTCTGAGCAAGCAAACAACAATGTTCCGTTTAAGCAACAACTTGGTAGGAATCCTGAACTTCATTACATTCCTGCTCTCGATCCCCATCCTGTGGGCAGGGATCTGGTTAAGAAACAAAGGATCATCCGATTGCGAGAAATTCCTCGACACACCTGTAATAGTTCTTGGTGTCTTTCTCTTAGTGGTCTCACTAGCCGGTCTGATTGGCGCGTGTTGTGGCGTGTCATGGCTCCTCTGGATGTACCTCGTAGTCATGTTTCTCCTCATTGTCCTACTCTTCTGCTTCACGATTGTAACTTTTGTGGTGACCAACAAAGGCGCTGGTAAAGTTTTGTCGGACAAAGGGTATAAGGAGTATAAGCTGGGTGATTATTCGAATTGGTTGCAAAAGAGAGTGACCAGTGAGAAGAATTGGAGAAAGATTAAGAGTTGTTTGATCGATTCTAAAATTTGCAGTGATTTTCAACAGAGATATTTGAATGATTCTCTCACCGTTCTCTACACTCGCCATTTATCTGCTCTTCAGGTTTTCTTTGAATTTGTTCTACTCTCTCTTTTTGGATATTTTATCTTTCCATTTGCTTTCTTATTGTTAGAAAGAAATATTTCTTTTATTTATCTTCCTTTTTTTGAAATCTTCCTCTGTGTTTATTATGATATATTTTTCCCCACTAATATTAGTAATTTTGTTTTGAATTTCCTATTGGAGAAAAAACATGTCACTAGTGAGTCATGCTGAATCACTGGTCGTTTGTATAATTTTCTGTGTAATTTGTGACTAAGAGCATGTACTTTTCAAGTGTTTTATCTATATATTTTTTTAATTTTTTGAAATCTATTTTGTAATATCAACATAATAAAATCATATAAAAACACTAAAAGAAATAATTTCATTTAAAAACGTTTTTGAAAGGCAAAAACAAAAGTGCTCTAAGAATGTTGTGATTAATGATTTTGATTGAGAGACTGGGTTTTGGTCTGAAACATCATTCGATATTTTTCACTAATAAAAGGAGTGTTCTTTGATACAGGTAAAGGAAGTATTAAAATATTTCTCTAGGGCAGCTCGCTGCTGTTTCTAGTTTATTGTAGCTAGAGGAAGAAAAGCAGGAGCACTTTTGGTGAATTTTATGAAGAATATGATTCTTTTTTTGTGGGTTCCTGTTATCATATGTTGTTTTAGATAAGAACATGACTTTTTTAGGATAAAAGAATAAAAGAAAAGCATCTGCGCCACCCACCTTTTTGATGTTTACATTACATGTTCTTGAGATTTCTGATATATGAATGAAATTTACCCCTGTTTTATTTCTCAATTACCATTGCTTATTTACCTTGGATTATTACAATTTTTATTAATCATCTACTAATTGTTTTTATATGGGGCGGGTGGTGGGGTCTCTATTCCTTCGTGGCCTTTCACATCCTTATGAGTCGAGTTGCTGCTGTTTTGTGTTTGTATGCCTGCACCGGGGCACCTTCTGTGATTTTAACTTGGATTGAGGACCTTTCAGTATAAATGCGGAACTTCATTTTTTTTTAATGTTTTTTGGGAATTGTGGTCGATGCTTTTTCCTTTTCTTATTATTTTATTTATATTCATGGCAATGGTAGAACAATATGAACTTTGATTACCCGGACAAGAAAATGCAGATTCGTTTCTTTTAGCCAAATGGGTTATTTCATTGAGTTGATATGTGATCTTTCTAGCTGAATTGTTTCTATGAGATTTCGGTAATTAGCCGTTCTTCAAATCAGACGTGTATATAGATAATAACTACGTTTATATAGATATTGCAGGCAGAAAACTTCCTCTTCATGAAGTGGTGGGCATATAATAACTGGGTTCTGATGCTGTTTCTTTATGGTTTTGCAGGCTGGCTGCTGTAAGCCACCGGATGGCTGTGGTTTTACTTATCAAATCCCGACCACCTGGGTCAAGACTGCTACAAATGCCACCTCCGATCCTGACTGTAATTCGTGGGATAATCAACCAAAAGTTCTCTGCTTTAACTGCAACTCCTGCAAGGCCGGGCTGCTGGACAACCTCAGGAGAGATTGGAAGAAGGTGGCTGTCATCAACATCATATTCCTTGTGTTCCTCATCATCGTGTATTCCATTGGATGCTGTGCATTCAGGAACAACAGAAGCGAGAATGCGTACTTTTCTGGGTGGAAGCACACTTAACTTGGGAGAATTCTTGCAGCTTGCATGGATGCAGAAAGTAGCGACGCTAATTAGGATTAGTTGTGGGCATGTGCTGCTCCCTCTGTTTTATATATTTCCTTTTCCGCAGGTGGTTTCTCTTTCTTGTATAGATAGCGTGTGTGTGTGTATGCCCTTCTTTTAGTATCCTCGTGAACATTTTGCTATGACACGGATTTCATTAAAATAAAACTAAAAGATAGGGGAAAACAGTTTTCCCCTGTCTGTCTGTTAGTATTGTGAATTATTCTTGATTTTCAAGTCATTTATTTTTATCACAAAATTAAATAAAAATACTTTATAAAAACCACAAAATTATTAAATCTATTAAATTAAAATCCATGACTTAGATAATAGGGTGACGAAGGTCAATCCAATATGGCTTCGTTTGTTTCAATATTAAAAAAAATCAATAATTTTATAAAGTTTTATAGCATATATTTATTATTTATACAAATTATCTTTAAAATCATTAAATTCGATGATTCATTTTATGGCAGCTCTAACGCAGCTCAATTCAAAACTCAAGTTAGTTAAAAAATCAAATTCATATATTTTAAAATAGAATGCTGGATTGAATTTAATAAATTGGTAAAACAATCTCAATTATTTTTCAAGTTTATTTAAAAAGAATAATTCTACCTGCAGTGGAAAATTAGAGTAGTATATTCCAAATCAGCGACCTCGTTTTGGCCATGCTTCTCTGATTGGCTTATGCATGGAGACAGTGCATTAACTTAATATGCGTACATTGTTTGTAGGGGCATAATGGCATTCTGAGGCAGCTTCTAATGCAACTCCTTCGATAGATTTATTATCATGGAGGCGTGCAGACAGTGCAGTGTGATGCTGATAGAAGTCAAAGGTCAAAGAAACTGCTTTCTTCTATTTCTCTAGGCTAGGGTTCTGTGGTTAGAAATAGAAGGCTGCAGACGACTTCAGAGGGTGAAGTCAATGCTGGGGTCTTGGGTTCTATTTGGATTTGCGATCAGGAAGATCTTTTCCAACTATTACACACACATATTAATTATCTCATAATGTATACGTCATTTAATTATTTAATCAATTAAATTAAGCCAAAAGATATTCGAAAAGAGAACACACACACACATCAATTATCTCATAATGTATACATCATTTAATTATTTAATCAATTAAATTAATTAGTGAAATAGAACGGTCGGTAAGATATCTCAAGCATTTCGGTCAACTTGGCTCATCTTGAACACTATGAAAATGAATTTTTAAATGATATGGATGAGTGAATATTTATTTTATTTGAAATATATCTCACATAGATTAGACAGAATAGATAGGCATTTACATACATAGATAATCATATTGATTTGTCAAGCTTATTCATGGTAGCAGTTATTTTTAAGGATATGTTTTTGATATTAATATATTAAAATAATCTAAAAATATTATTAAATAATTAAAAAAGTATAATATCTTTATCTTTTCACTTTCAAATTGTAATAATTGTATCTTGTGTTTATATACTCCAAGCATGAATTGACCATAGTGGTGAATTATTGTTGTCCCTGATGACTAAGGGCGCACTTTGAGATCCACTTTCTCGCCCCAGGGTCCCATTTTGTGCTCTAGCTGATGCTCTAAAGCAATTAAAGAGAATCTGGAAGCATTTTTTAGTTTGGTTTTTTTATTTATTAATATGGATTTTTGGGTTAATTTGTGTTTTTTTTATTAATCTCACCGGATTTGAAATTAATAATTGTATAAGTCTTTAGTTGTAATTATATTAACAACCACATGACTCGAACATAAAAATACAGTAGAGCAAACCCTCTAGTCTTAACCTTATACCACTAAACCATCTCTAGATGACTATTTTTACATGACATAGGGTGGAATTGATGCATGGCTGAATAATATTCTTATTAACCTCAAAGTGATTCATATGATGATTAAAAACATTCGTTTCTTTCCTTAATATTTTAGTTTCGAACATTGATGTTGCTGAATTCATTTGGAACTAGATTTATGTAAGTGAGTTGGTGTTTGATATTGTTTTTGCTTTTGTAGTTGAGGTTTGAAAAAAACAGTTTCAAGAAAAGCATTTTTGCTGCGATTCAAAATAAGTTGTGAAGTGTTTGGTTAAAACTGTGGTTGAGTTTGAGGTTAAAAAAAACAGTTTCAAATGTTTGGTTACCAAGCTTTTCATATTGCTTTTAACTTGTGAAATTACTTTAAAGAGCATAGACATACACATATATATATATATATATATTGTATTAATAATTATAATTTTATAATGAATAATTCAAGTAAAATAAACATATTTAATTTTTTCTTGATAAATAAAATACAAGTATAAATATCAAAAAATCCATATCATTACCATTCGGCGCAAGACACTTCTACAAACTACAAAGTCACCCTAATAAATAAATTAACAAAACACGAGCAACTAACCCCCAAGAAAAATGTCATCACGTTCCCATGAGGAAGCATTGGCCACCCTGCTATCCCCACTTGTTCTCTCCTTCGACGGAGCAATTCTTGGGGCAGCTCTTGCATACGGCGCCGTACGTTCAATTCTAAATTACACTGCAAATTCCAAATCCGTTGCCAAAATCAGCAAGGCACCCACTCTCTCCGTCTCCGACCTTTGCTTGCTCCTTAAAAATCACGATCAAGACCGCCAGGACCATGAACATAACCTCGTAATTGTCAGAGGGCTCGTTGAGGTTAAATCAGCCGTTGATTGGACCTGGAAGAAGAGCTTTAGACTCCCTAATGTTTTGCTTTCTCATTATTCTGCTTATCCGACTGTTATTCTTCAAAAAACTCAAACTATGGGTCGTTGCTGAGGAGAGAACAGTGAGAGACGGGAGGAGGTGCAGATGAGAAGTTTGGTTGATAGATTGAGGATGTTTTAGGGTTTTTATTTTCAACTGTAATTTTTATATTTGAAAGTTGAATAGCCCGTTTAGCTGTGAATGTTTCACATTGAATCACAAAAGCATCTATTTCTAGCTTTTCTTAAAACGCCATTGTCATCAAAAAATTGTGTGGACCTATGTCAAAATTCTGATTATTATACTTTACCAAACACTTGTTTAATCTGTTTATATGCAAACATGAGAGACATCACAATGCCAAACGGAAACTAAATTCTTAAGATTGTCTAAAAAAATTAAATATTCTTAAGATTGTCAAAATATTTGTTCTTTGACTTCTGCTTGAAATCTTAACTAAAGGTTTTTCTATGGTAGTTTTTGAAAAAAAAAGGCGGTTGTGGTGATAAAAAAAGACAAGGCATGGGATATTATAAATTTTGTACCCAATTTTTTTTTTGTATCTATTTTACCACTAAACTATTAATTTTTTTTTCAATTAAGGACTTTGTTAGTGTACTTAACAGAAAACATTAAATTTTCAATAAAATATTATCTTTTCTTACAATAAAAGATACTAGAAGTTAGATAAAAAAAAGATATAAAGCTTTAAAACTGAATGAAAGTCCTTGGTTTTTAAATGTTCGAGGTGAATATTGATAAAAAAAAATTAATTGATAGCAACAATAAATTATCTATATAGTTAAATGGTATTTTTGAGAATTGTAAAATAAATAGAAGGAAAGGTGTATTGAATATTTTTTTTTATCTATATATATATTGATATTGAGTTGAAAAACAAATATAGAAACCACGACCTAACATACCACGAGCTTTTTTTCTATGTAGGAAACTGATTGATTCTGTGCGTGTTGGAATTGGTTAATTTAATATTTAATGAGTAAAATTGTAATTAATAAAATATATTAGAAATGGGGGTTTCCCTGCCTAAAAGTGATTGTATGTTGTTACCATAAAAAATATTTTAATAATTATTTAATCAGTATATTAAAAAGTATCCACTTTGGTGCTACACTATTATAATTTAATCCACCCTCGAAGCTCATTCATTTTTAAGGTTATTAAACACGTGCTTTCAAACTTTAAAAAAGATCAAAAAAATAAATAAAATAGAAACATAAATTATCAAGTGAAAAATATTCAAGAGAAAAGGTAGAAAAAGATCATTCATTTTTAAGGTTATTAAACACGTGCTTTCAAACTTTAAAAAAGATCAAAAAAATAAATAAAATAGAAACAAAAATTATCAGGTGAAAAATATTCAAGAGCAAAGGTAGAAAAAAAAGAGAAATATTACTTTTCAAATGATTATAAACACAAAATAAAATTAAAAACCAAAGCTAAGGGCATATTTATATAAACATTGACAAAAACAGAGACTATTCTAAAAATATAAAAAATATAAGGATTAAAATCAAAGATTAAAAGTATAAGGGTCAAAATGAAAATCAAATATATTATCAATATTAATTAAAGGACAAAATTGAAAATATCGCAACTTCCGTAACGAATATATTAAGGTTTTTAAACCAGATCCGAAAATTAAAAGAAGGAAGACCGAAGTAAAACATTAGCATTTAATTAATTTCAATCGAATGACTTAATTAAAAGGGAAGGGACTGAAGTGCAAAGTCAAAACTAGGGGCCTATCCTGTACCATACAGAAATTAAAAGTCTAGGGACCGAAGTGAAAAAGGCAACAAAAATGGAGGTCTCTCCAGTACTTTTGCATGTAAGAGAGAGAGAAACGGAACAAACGGCTTTAACTGGCCACCGATGCGTACACGGACACCGGGTGATGAAATGCGCCGCACCGGGAGAAGACCACGTGGAGGCGCATGGACAAAGACGTTAGTATCTGAATGCGCTACCTTAATTGGACATGAGGCATAATACTGCCGGTCGCGTGTCCCACACGCACCGACAGTATTTAGAAAAGAATAATAAAAAAGGTTGGTCAATTAACGGGCTACCCTTGTGCCTAATTCATCAATTTTATCTTATTAGAGACTATATCCGTATTTAACAATTTTCAAAAAAATATTAAAATAAAGAAAACTACGGCGGACTGGACCAAAACAAACTAGACCGGTCTATACGCTCACAATTATATCCGCACCCTTCTAGCGTGAAACCGTTTTTTGTCCTTTTCGAGAGACAAAAACATTATTCCACTGTTCACAGCAAGAAAAAAAAAGTGAACGAACTCGCATGACGCATGGAAGCAAATTGCGAGTAAACAATGCGTATGGGTGTGTAAAATAAAATTTGGTTCTAAATTCACTTCCAAACATGTGAAAAAATATTTAATGGTGTGATGGAGGCTGGTGGCGGATGGCTGGTGCAGGAGACTGGCAACTTAATTCGGGACCATTTAGGCTGTCGAAATTTATAATTCTAGAAATATGGTTGCCACGTTGTGGGGGCATTAAGCAAGGCTCATAACTTGGGACCATACATGATTTGTAGGAATGTTGTGTTGGAATCGGGCTCACAAGAAGTAATTAGTCTTGCAATGGCTCAAAATAATTAATGAGTCTCCACCCTCATGCATCTTGATTCGTGAAATCAAGACCTTTATAATTTCATTATTTTTGTTATTTTCTTGATTCTTGAATTAAATTGTTATGATAGTAAATACCCTAAAACTTGTAAGCCTAACAATATAGATCAAAGAAAAATAAACATCCACTTTTAAGAATATACAGAATTCACAATTCATTTTTTGTTTTTGAAACCTTAGTTTTTTAATTCTGTATTGTAAAATATTATTTTAATTATTCTATGAACCAGAAGAAACCAGTGCTTTTCTGTTTATTTTACTGAAGGTGTGACTCAGGCATTCCGAGGTCGGCAGCAACAGTATCCCTCAGATGAGCCTTCATTTCCCCCTTCTATTTCATACTACCATATTATATATATTAGCACAAATTGTAATCTCATAATTTATTTTGAGTAACGCCAGACAATGTGCTTGCAATGGAAGAAATGTTCCCGCCATGCATGAATTAATATTTGATTTGCAAAATTCAATTAAATTCTATCCATTCAAAACAATTGACACAATAGAAAGTAATGACTTTCACAAATAACAACAATTTTAAAAAGAAAGTTTAATTTTTCTTACAAAGAAAATTAGAAAAGCACATTAATTCTGAAAACTGCAATTTATGCGAACAAAAATTACTTTTAGTGTTTACAATAACACAGAGATCATCGAGTGGGTGCCAGTTGCTCTTGTTTCGTATACAGATCAAGTTCACAGATCAAACTATTCTTGGCTATTATCATTACGAAAACTCCTGAAATCTCATGAGTTTTCCTGGTCCTTGCCGACATAGTAATCGACGAATGAGCTGAACTTAGCATGTAAGAAGGTGCTGGGTATAAGTTCATGCATCGAGAGTAATTACTAGTCAGTCATCTGGATCAAAAATCTTCGCTGCTGATAAGAACTAGAGACGTTAGCTAGATAGCCTTAATTAAAAGTGGTCTGAAAACAAGTAGGCTTTAAATATTTAGACATGGGAGCATGGCGCGGAAGACAACAAGTTCGACCCCGCACTCCTAGTCTACTCCGGAGATGGTCCAAAAGACAAGACTAAACGATCACAAGTCACCCTAAATTACAATCCATATTCATGAGGAGGCAGCTCATCATGCTCATTGGGTGAAGTAGTCGTCTTCTTGAATTCTTGTAACACAGCAAGAATGGTGATTCTTAATTTTTTTGAAGAATTTAAGTATCCTGTTACATAATTTATAGTCATTTAATTAGGGTACGAACATTATATGATGATTAATTTTTCATTTTAAGATTTGATCAACTCTTCAAGTTAGATTGTCACAAACCACAAGTACTCATGTTATTATTTAATTTTTAATAATATTTTATGTAGATCTTTAATGATTTTGATGTCGTGAACATAGCTTGCTTCACCCATGTTCTTCATTTTAAGTTTTAAGGAATCATAACTTTATTATAGTAATCATATTCTTGTCAATTTTAGCAAACAATATATATCATTCATATATGATGATAAGATGATGTTATTAGATTAATTAACACATATTGATGAATGATGACTTGATAAAATTAAACACATAATTGATCAATGATGGCTTGATTAAATTAAATATACCACTATTTGGATGATTATTTTGATCTATAGATAGATTTATGAAGTCTATAAAATTTACCTTACTAACCTTCTACAATGAAACTAATTGGTCGATCCATATAAATCTCTTAATCTATTCTCCATTAACAAATGCAATTTTGACATATATTTGATAGAGTCCAAGTATATAAAATATGATTAGATTAGGCAAACCTAATTACTAGGGAAATGTTTTCCTAATCTGTATACCTTCTTGTTGGGTACACCAATTACCAAAAAATGAATCTTATACATTTCTCTGAAATCATGTTCCTGATATTTTACCTCGAATACCTGGTTGTTTTCAATGATTTTTGACCTTTAGACCTAGCAAAAGGTCAACTCAAGTCCTATACATGGTTAGTTTTTATAGATTTCATTTTATATTTCATGGCATTCATTCATTCCTTATTTGATGGAGAAGAAACATTCTCCTAAAAGTTTTGAGAGTATTACTCATGCACAACTATAGTGAAAGTTTTGACGGAAATTCTTATGCGTATTTCTACAAGGTTGAGGAAATACATACTCATGCACAACTATAGTGAAAGTTTTGACGGAAATTCTTATATGTATTTCTATAAGGTTGAGGAAATACATACTCAATATATACTAGTATAATATGGGTGTCAAGTTTTGGAAAATCCATCTTAAGAAAAACAATCTCTATGAAAAACTTGTTTTTATAAGGGAAATCCCCTTATATTTATTTGGCCTATATATCTAAACGATGTTCGTGAAAGAGGCATACCACCCCTTATTGCTTTTCCAAATGGTTTTATAACTTTTTTCCCTTGATAAATAATGTTCATAAATTGGTAGAATGACTTCTGTGAGTTAACCTCAATGACATGCTGTTAAAATTTGAATCTGTATATTTTGGAATTAAATTGTTTGTTTACCGTGGGAATATTTATAGGATATCTACAAAATACTAGTTTTACCTAATTACTAGTACTAGTGTTGTTGTTATAGTAAACAACAAATACAGATAAAACCAAACTAGAATTGTTACATTACACAACAAAACAACGACTGGATTTGTACTCTAGCTCCAGTTGTATTTTAACGCATGCTCTCTCTAACAAGTCTAATCATTCTTTTCTTGCCCATATGGCTAAGCCTAGCATGCCATTTAACAGTGTCATTGAAAGCATTATTAACAAAAGTGAGCAAAGAAGTACATTCAAGCATTACTTGAACATTGAGGATTTAAAACTTGAAAGTATCAATAGAATTACTCTTTAGGCCAAACCGAAAGCCTAACTTGACAACAATGATAAACAAGTTTTGACAGTCTCTTGCTACATGCTCTGCTACTTTTAAGTCTCTAATCACTACTAAAAAATTAGGCAATTAGCAAACAAATATCATCTTGCTTTAAAAAACACAACAATGAAAATCTCATCGCTAACTATTACTCAACAATGGAAGTTAGATATGAATATTTTGGTGCTTTACAAAAGCTCAAAAATAGAAATTTCGTTGCTGACTGTTACTTGGCAGCAAAAATTAGAAACTAACTATCTGTTGCCAAGGGATTGGATTTAGCAACAAGTACAATGAAAAAAAACTAAAGAGTTAGATCGACAAATTAAACAGGGGTATACCTAATTCGACTTGAGTCACTCACGAGTGAGGTGTTCTTACCTTTTACAATTGTAAAAGGTCATCTTTAACTTGTCTTTCTTGCCACTTTGTATGCCTCTCTATTTTTTTCCTCTTGGTCTATTAGTCACAAGTCGAACTTTTGACCAGACTTACCACCAAAAACGTTTTTAAATGTCCTTAAATGACGTATAATGTCCTTAAATGTTTGAGCATTGTATTATGTGTTTCATATTAACTCTCATGTATTCCCAAAAGTAAAGAAATAAGCAAATTACAGCTTGAATAATCAGAGTATCAAGTATGACTGACACGCTTTTAATAAGTTTCAAGACCAAAAGTTAAGCCATGTAATCTTGTTCCAAAAATAACATTAATTTTTCAGCTTCTCACTTGGTAGAAACAGTTTGGTAATGGGACCATGATATCATTTTCACATATTGCAAGCAATATAATCATTCTTCATCCATTCTTAATAAGCTTCTAGTTCCCTTTGATAGTGGGCATGCAACATTACCCCACTCAAGCTCTTCCACCACAAGGGATAAACTCTCCAAGATCTCTTGTTAACCTAACATGCACTAGCTTTTATGATGCCAGATATCATAGCTATCACCATCAAGCTATAGACCCGTCGTAACTTTTTCTCCTGACCAGTTGGTCTTGTTACGCAAGGAGATCAAATTCACATGATAAATCTCAAACCAAATAGCTTAGGTTATTATAATGAGCAAGCTCATGTTAAGGGCTGCCTTTTTATGTTCATTCTCTCTTTTTGGGTTGTGGTTTTGTATTGTCCTGGTCCTTGCTAACATAGAAATCAACGAAGAGAACCGTGTTAGAGTATATGGCATTTAAAATAATGATAGTATATGGCATTTAAAATAGTTATATAAGGTTGTTATGTACATAGGGTAAAAGCGTGAAGTTTATACTCAATAATAAATATCATTTGAAATTTCATTTTCCCTCTTCTCTCTCTCTCTCTCTCTCTGTTTTGAGTATCACTCTGTTTCTTCATTATTATTTGAATTTTTGCAAGCTTCTCATGATTCCAACATGGTATCAAAGCTTATAATGCTCACGCAGTCGAATTGAAGCGGACCAATCATCTTGCTTCCACAAACAGATTCAAGAAAAGAAATCTTCAGATTCAAGGAAAAAATCCTCTTTGTCAATTTATTGTTCTTCACCAAATAATTACAAATTTTTTTGTTTCTATTCTAATCTTCTCAAATCAAGACACTCCTAATTGCAGTGTCAAATTAAACACATTCTTCGTTCAAAATCTTCATTATTATACCCTGTCCCCTATTAACAATGGTGACAATTGCTCAATTTCAAATTCTTTAATCTCCAATCACACATCATATATCCACTATTTCAACGTTTGTGAATGTGAATTTAGACGATTCTAATTATCTCAACTAGAATTTTCAAATTCAATTGCTACTCGAGAGCAATGGAATTTTTTGGTTTGTGGATGGCTCTCAACCATGCCCTTCTCCTTCTATTGTTGCTTCGGGTGAATGTGGTTCAGGTGATCCTAACTCTTCTTCTATCATTGATTATGATGCTATGATGATTTGTAAAATGCATGATAGGGCTGTAATGCAGCTCATTACAGCCACCTTGTCTCCTATAGCTTTATCTTGTGCTATCGGTAGTAATAGCTCTAGAGAATTGTGGATGAGATTGAAAGAGCAATTCTCTACTGTATCTAAGACAAGTATTTTCCAATTGAAGTCCAATTTACAAAATATTAGGAAGGGATCAGACAATATTTGTTGAAAATCAAAGAGGCAAAAGATTAATTGATGGCTGCTGGAGTTCATTTTGCTAATGAGGATATTGTCATTTTAGCTTTAAATGGTCTACCATCTAAATATAATACATTTCGGTGTGTAGTTAGGGGGAGAGAAAGTGTGATCCCTCTAAAGGAATTTCGTTCTTAGCTCCTTGATGAAGATTGCATTGTGGAGAACATTGTCCCAGATAATTCATCATATCTCACTGCCATGCATACCATTTTTACTGGTAATTATAAACCTCCCGGGTCATCTTTTAGATCAACCCGTGGCTAAACTGGTTTCAATTCCTATGACAATGGCAGCTATCGACCTTTTAACAGGAGTTGAGGTAAAGGTAGATCCACTTCTTCAGGCCAACACAACTTCTTTTAGAGAACACCAGTTCATGGTAAGGCCCCTACAGTTCCAAACCTCTCTCCTAGTTACTCTAATGTTACCATTTGTCAGTTGTGTAATAGTGAGGGACACACTGCCCCAATGTATGGCCTCCGAAACTATGAGAGGTTCAAATGTAGCATTTGTGGCAAATTTAATCACACAACCTGGTTCTGTTATTACAATGAGAATGGTCCCAACTTTGCTGGTAGCACTGCAAGTGGTTCTTCATCTCCTCAGCATCATGCTTTAAATGCTATGCACAATGTATGTCCATCTTCACAACATTCATCAGCTCCACAACAGGTCTGGATTACTGATTCCGGGGCAACCAACCATATGATTGCAGACTTGTCCAATCTATCACTAAGCTCCTTTTATCCTGCAAATGACACGGTGCAGACTGCTAATGGTGAAGGTTTGTTGGTCTCACATATTGGTTCAGCTCCAATCCCCACTAAACCTCGGCCAATCAAGTTGAATTCATTCTTATGTGTTCCTAAACTTACTTAAAATCTTTTATCAGTTCATCGAGTTTAATAATTGCTATCTGATATTTGATGCTTTTTCTTTTTGGATTCAGGACAAAGTCACATGGAGGATCATGTACAAATGACAGTGCAGTAATGGACTCTATCCACTCCCTCTTGTACCTCCTTCTACTCTTTTTCCAATCAACTCTCCCTTTCAAGCCTACATTGGTCGGTTAGTGTTGTCTTCCATTTGGCATCACAGGTTAGGACATCCAGCAAATAAAATTGTCAAGTTAATGTTACACAAGGCCAATATTCACTGTTCTTTAGACACTGAACTTGATGTCTGTGTTGTTTACAGGGCAAGATGTCCAAGCTTTCCTTTCAGTCTAGTATTCATAAGTCTATAACCCCTTTTCACATAATTCATAGTGACTTGCGGGGTCCTTCCCCAAATATTTCTATTTATGGTTTTAGATTCTATGTAATCTTTGTTGATGATTACTCTCGGTATTACTGGTTGTTCCCACTTATAAACAAGAGTGATGTGTACTCTGTCTTTATCAAATTTTTCCAATATATTCAAACTCAATTCTCTACATACATTCAAATTCTTCAAAGTGATGGGGGGGAGGGAGTATGTTAACAAACCATTGAAACATTTTCTTGACAGTAAGGGTATCATACATCAAAAATCCTGTCCATATACCTCTGAACAAAAAGAGTTAGTTGAATGAAATCATAGACACCTTATTGAAACAAAAATAACTCTCCTTCAATATGCTAAGTTGCCCCCTTCTTTTTGGACTTATGCTGTACAGACTGCATCTTTTTTAATCAATCAAATGCCTCGTGCTGTGTTAAAATACAAGTCTTCCTTCAAAATGTTGTTTGGACTAATACTTTCTATCAAACATCTCAGAATATTTGGTTACAACCAAAGACCACTATGTGTGTATTTCTATGTTATGCCCCTCAATATAAAGGGTATATATGTTGTCGCGACGACGATTTTTGTGACACGCTTCGCGCCCCGCCTTCACCCCGGGATTCGGGAAGACAACGGAGCGCGGTGAAATGTGGGGGGTATTTTATAGTCGTAAAAATTACAACTATAATTATTGGGAGTCGCCACCTAGTATTAAGGTTACTAGGAACCTATTGGTCTGCGAGAGTTTAGGGTAAGGAGACTTATTGTGCAAGGGGAAAACGCATCACTCCTAGTGCACCCTACCTAAGGCAAGCTACATTGTTGTTTGATTGTTTTTCCTAAATCATTTTTTTTGTCTTTCCTAAGGTTCGACATAGATTTCTCTCCATGAGAGAATCTCTATCTCGTTAAGAGATAAAAAACTAACTAAAAATGAATTTTTTGCACTTTATTTTAAAAATCTTATTTTTTATTCATCCACAAGTGTACATTACAGTATAATTTTACACCGTGATGGATAAGACAAAATAATTTTGAAATTATTTTTGACATTTTGACCGAATGCCAATGGATAATCATAAACTTGTTATGATATCCAAATTTTTGCTTTAAAAAATATGGAAAAATATGCTAACATATTTTTTATGAAAAAAAAATACAATGAGAAACAATTTGGAATTCGACCGTATGCAATAAAACAAAATATCCTTTTTTTTGAAAATTTTCTTTTTTTAAAAAAAAGTTTTTTATTTTTTTATTTATTTTTATTATTTTTGGTGAATTTGTCGACCTCAAAGTGGAGTTGGGCTCCCGACCAGCGTGGTAGGGAGCCCAAACAGGCGGAGCTGGGCCGAAATGATGGCCCACCTCCTATGCTCAGGCCGGGCACAAAAGCCCGGCCCAAGAAACTAATCCCGGCCCTGCATGAACAGTGGAACGATCACGTTCCACTGCATGCAGGGACGCGAGGTGGAAGACGATAAACAATAAAACACAAAGTGCGGCGAAAGGGTCACCTGAGGGTATGGTCAGATAGCTGAGGTCGAGGTGGTTGTCGTGGAGGTTGTTTCGCCGTAAACGGTGGTCTGTGGTGGCCGGAGGGACTCTTTGAAGCTTCGGCCTGTTGGTGCTTGTTGGCGAGTCGTCACCTTCGCTGTTGCTGTCTTGCTCTCGGGAGGATGACTGAGCTGTGGTGGTTGAGGAGCTCACGGTGGTGAGGGATTTGTGGTGGCCAAACGCTGCCAACGGTGGAGAGAGAAGCAAACCGGGGCTGTTTCTATATATATAGAGAGAGGCGACCGGGAAGAGAGGTGAGCTATAATGGATTTTGCTTCTTTTCTTGCCGTGCTTTCTGCTTTTTCTTGCTCAGCCAAATCTCTCCTCTGTTTCAAACCTCATTTTCCTAAGTTCTCCTTTTTCGTCTCCTCTTCGTCTCCTCCCCCAGTTTTTATCTCTTCTATTTTCTGTTCCTATTCTTTTCTTTCCTGTTGTAAAACTCGTTTCATGTAGGTTTTAAATTTCCTTCCCTCAGTTTTTTTACTCGTTTTTTTTTCTTTCCACTTGATCCTCTTCCCTCGTAAAACTTGTTTCTGCAGGTTTTAATCTTTCTTTTCTGAGTTTTTTCCTCCCCCCACGCTTGCTTGTCCAGCCTGAGTATTTATAGCAGGAGCACCAGCTACTTCGGGCATGTAACTGAGGGCATCTCTTGCTTTGCCTAGTAAAATGGGAGAAGGGATTTCCCAGGCAACGCATGCCTATGGGTGGCGTGCTGGCGTGCCTACACTGCATGCGCAAAGATTCGGGAGAGGAGGGAGAAAGATCAACTTGGTCCCTCACTTTTTAATCAGCTCAATTGCACCCCTAATTGGTTCTAAATTTATGATTTTGTGCAATCATGTCCCCGTGAAAAATTCAAAGTTATCCTTAAATTTTGCGTGCCTTTTTATTTTGGCCCTTGATTTCCAATCTATGCCATTTGACCCACGATTGACCATTAAACTCTCAATTGTTTCCAATTGGACTCCTGATTTTGCATAATTGGCTTGGAAAAATTCCATTTAGCCTCCGAAAATTCCCAACTTCTCAACTGAGCCCAAATTAAATTCACAGACTTGATTAAGCCTTTAATAAAATTAGTTTGACCAACTTTAAGTATAATTAAGTCCTTGCACTTAAGTAAATCCTTTAATTGGACCCTCAATTAATTCCCAAACATAATTATATTTTAAAATTGGCCAACGATTAAATCAAATTGGCCCATAAAAAAAATCTAATTAAATCCCTCGACTTAATTTTTATACAGATTTATCCGATGATAAAAATACTTTTGTCTTAAATCTGTATTTTCCTCTATCTTGGGGACAAAAGAGACACAATCGTTGTTGCGGAAACAATCAAAAAAATCAACATTGATTTTTCTACCAACGCCGACTCTTTTTATTTATTTTTGTTATTTTGTGGTATATTTTGGGGAGTCGCCCAAAAATTGGGTGATGACATATGTTACCATGTCTCTAGCAAGAAATTATATATATCAAGACATGTGGCATTCAATGAGAATGTGTTTCCCTACAAAGACCTGCTCACACAGTTCCCAGCCTCTAATTCATCATCAACTTCTTCTAAAATGCCAATTATGTCTTCTGTCCTAACTACCATTATTTCTTCACCACCTCACTCTCCACCTCTGCCCCCTATCACAAATAACAGTATGCCTCCCTCTTCTAGCTCACTGAACTCCCATCACATTTCTTCATCTTCCACATAATCACTATCTACTACTCCTACTCCTTTGTCCTTGTCATCCATCCCTGTGGCATCTGAATCCACTACTGAAGGTATGCATTTTAACTCTTCAACTTCAGAGAAGCCTTTTGATTAGGATAAATTGAATGTTGTTCTGCATATTCCTGCTATGAATATTCACCCTATGCAGACACGCAACAAGAGTGGGGCTATGACCAGAAGATCTTGTTTGACTGATATTCATCAATCTAGTGCAGCAGTCCTACCATCAAGTGAACCTTTGACCTACAAATCTGCTTTAAAAACTCCATTATGGTTTTTTTCTATGAAAGATGAGATCAATGCACTACATTCTCAGGGAACATGGACTCTTGTTGAATTGCCTCCTCATAAGAATCTCGTTGGGTGCAAGTGGATCTTTAAACTCAAGAAGCATGCAGATGGTTCCATTGCTAGACACAAGGCATGTTTGGTTGCTCAAGGGTTTAGCCGAGAACCTGACTTGGATTATGGTGAGACTTTTAGCCCTGTGGTCAAACCCACCACTGTCCGAATTGTGTTGGCTATTACTACTCATCACAACTAGAACTTATGTCAGTTAGATGTGAAAAATGCCTTCCTTCATGGCATTCTTCAGGAAGAGGTATACATGGCTCAACCTCCTGGGTATATAGACTTGGTGAATCCACAGCTGGTATGTAAGCTTCATAAATCTTTATATGTTCTTAAACAAGCCCCAAGAGCATGGAATGAAAGGTTCACTTCTTTTTTTGCCATCTCTGGGTTTCAAGCACACTTATATTGATTCATCCTTATTTGTTAAGTATCTTGACCATGGCATCAACATCTTGTTAGTGTATGTGGACAATATTATTATAACTGGGTCTGCCTCATGTGACATTCAATGTGTTATTGATGCTCTCATTGCTGAATTCGAAATCACAGATTTGGGTGCTTTACATTTCTTTATGGGAATTTAGATTTCATACACTCTTACTGGTCTAATCCTGTCTCAATCTCAATATATCACTGATCTGTTGGGCAAAAATGATATGTCTGATGCTAAGTCTTGCCACACACCTTGTCTTCCATATCAGCGCTTGTCCAAAGATGATGGTCTGCCATTTGTTGATCCCACCATGTATAGAAGTATTGTAGGTGCCTTGTAGTACCTCACATTTACTCGGCCAAATATCACTTTTGTAGTCCATAAAGTCTGCCAATTTATGCAGCAACCTATGGTGTCTCATTTCACCGCAGTCAAACGTATCTTACGTTATCTCAAGGGCACTATGAACTATGGCATGAAGTATTCTCCTGGTCCTTTAGAACTCAAAGCTTTCAGTGATGCAGATTGGGCTAGAGATCCAAACGACAGAAGATCTATTACTGGCTTAGTCATCTTTCTTGGATCTAATCCTATTTCTTGGACTTCCAAGAAACAACAAACAGTTTCTAGATCTTTTACTGAGGCAGAATACAAAGCATTATCATCCACTGCGGCTGAAATTGATTGGCTCAAGCAACTGTTAGCCTTTATGAGTGTTGATATTATTCAGCCTCCTGTTCTCTTTTGTGACAATGTTTCAGCCAAAACTCTGTCTTTTAATCCTGTTCAGCATAAACGGACTAAACACATTGAGATTGATGTGCATTTTGTTCATGAAAGGGTGGCTAGCAATCGGATTGCTGTGCAATTTGTGTCTTCTAAAGAACAATTTGCTGACATTCTCACCAAAAGGCTTAGTACTTCTCTTTTTCAATTACATTACAACAATCTCATGCTTGGTGTATCAAAACAAGAGATTGAGGGGATGTTAGAGTATATTCTAGAATACTGAATGTGTATTCTAGAATATACATAATGGTAGTATATGGCATTTAAAATAGTTATATAAGGTTGTTATGTACACAGGTAAAAGCATGAAGTTTATACTTCACTGTAAATATCATTTGAAATTTTGTTTTCCCTCTTCTCTCTCTCTTTCTCTGTTCTGAGTATCACTCTGTTTCTTCTTCATTATTATTTGAATTTCTGCAAACTTCCCATGATTCCACCAAACTGAACGTAGAATACAAGAAGCTGCTGGATATAAGTTCATGCATCGAGATTAATTATTGGAGCTGAATTTTTGCTCCAGATAACTAGAAGTGTTAGCTAGATAGCCTTCATTAAAGTGGTATGATGACAAGTTGGCTTTAAATATTTGGTTCATGAAAATGACATGGGAGCAAGGCAAGACAACAACTTCGGCTCCTCACCCTAGCTTGTCTATCCTGGAGATGGCCAAAAATGGTAATGCGCGCAGACAAGATTAGACAATCACAAGTGACCCTAAATTTCCTTCCACTTGCAATGATGATCATGCAGGAGTAGGAAGTTCATCATGTTCACTCCAAGTGGGTACCAGTAGCCATCAACTTGAGTTGCTGCAGATCAGAGGTCGTTCGAATGATGGACTTGTGCTGCTTCTATTATTTTGTTTAGCTCCCACAAAATATGTTAGCGCTTAGACCTAAATAGTTTCGCTTTAAGACATGTTGGGCTTCTCTTATGATGCACCAATCAAATATTTAGGCAACTAAATTATGTGAATTTTTCTGATTTAATATGCCATCGTCATATATTCATCAGTAAAGAGAATTACTAAAAGACCTATCAGTAATCCACCTGCCCTCTCCCTCTATCTTTTTCTCTCTGCAACAAACAACCCCCCCAACTTTATCACAAATCAACATTCTATTATAAATTCAGTCACCTTAACACTCAGTTTCTTAGCATCTGTATTCATATATATTTTAAAAACAACATATTATGTGACATTTGTTCTAGTTTTTGGATCACTAGAGGTGATCAATAAATCATTTTCTTGGTTTTGGATTAAGAAAATTAACTTGTTTTCATCTAATAAGAACACGTCCATTAATAGAAGAAATAAATTAGTTAGAACTACTTACCAAAACCGAAAACACTCAATCGAATCATTTTGTTGCTAAGATTCTCCAAGGTTTCCATTTCCTCAATTTAACACATTTCCCCTTACTAACTTCTTCACCTTCACTCACTGAGTCCTTCAAAATATTGTGTTTCCATGTTTAGTCATCTTAATACACTATAAGATAATGTTAGTAAAAATATTAGAGAAAACAAGGAGCTTTGCTCGTTGTTCATAGCTGATATCATTTCGAAAAGAAGGAGCTGGAATTTTCTTAGCTAATTATAATAATTTTACTCTTTCTCATTGTAGCATGCTATTTTTTCCTTTTCTCCCTCTTGCTTGTAATTTTATATTCCTTTACTAAACTTCAATTAAAAAGAAATTTTAACTTAATTTTAAAAAATATATGACAAGGACTCGTAAAAATTTTGCTCAATTTGATGTTCAAATTGAAAGTTATGATTGATATTATAAAATTAGATAAGATAATTATTGAAGGAATTATAGACAAAATATAGTAGTGAAGGAATTATAGAAATAAATATCCGTCAGTATTTCCAGAGAGTTCAGTAGTAATTACTCAAATTACCACTTTCACCGATGATATTCACCGATAGAATCACCAACGAAATCACATATAGAATATTATGACGGAATCACCAACCTGAAATATCGATGAAATATTTTGTTAGTGCCTTTGTTGGTATATATAATTTCGATGGAATCAATGACAAAATGAAAATTACCGATGAGAGTTTTACCGACGATAGTGTCCGTCCATGTGGTTACCGACAATTTTAATTTTTAATACATGATTTTCTTATTTTTGTTTTTTTTAAGATTATCCTATTTACCACTTATTTATCCATTTTTGGGTTTGGGACTTATAATGTAATTCATATTAGTTTTCTTTAACATAAGAAATATCCAAATGTTTGTAACATGTTCCTTAGTGGAAAACTTTTAAATATATATGACCCGATCAACTTGAAGGATTGTAAGAATATATCTTTGTAAAAATATTATTGATACTAAAACATATTGAATTGACCAAAATCAACTTTAGTTAACCCATAAAGTTCACAACTCGAGATAACACAAAATTGAAGCTATATTCCTAATAAAAAATATTAATTAAACAAAAAAGAGGGGGGGGGTGTTCCCATCACTCTATCCTATCTATCCTAAAGTCTTCCCTACGGGGTGCTCCATCGGGGGTGTGGGGGTGTTCCCCATCACTCCAGCTGTGTCACAAATTACATTGGAGGAGAGGAAATGAGAACACGTCGAAATTCTCATCTTTCGGTCAGGATTGGCGACCGCTCAAGTGGATATTAATGAAGATTAATTAAGAACTTCAACTGTATTTCTGGCCTTTTTTTCAAGCTATATAAGCAGGTGAATGCATACAGATTTCGCAGTTATAAGTGATAGATATACAACATTAGTTGAGTGTTGAAGAGAGATTCAAAGAGAGAAACAGAAAAAACTTGATACTACCTTCTTTAATGTTTCTGCTTCTCTCCTAAACTCTTCCCTAAGGGATTTGTGTTTCTTCTTCATTTGTGGTGGAACACCTTGTGGCTATAATTATTGGGACCTACTCCATTTTTATCTTACCGACAAGATAAACCTTCTTGCAGGAGCAAAAGTGTGATATATCCTTCAAGTGCTTCACGGGGAAAATGGTAGCTCCTTTGTCAGCCTGGCCTTGGGAGAACTTTGGCATCTATAAGGTATACATATCCATCAACCATGCAATTCTTTTTCTTACGAATTTAATCAGGCATTAAAAATGTTTTAATCGTTTAGTGTGTTGAGATGCTTTTTTTTCTTTCTGTATTGTCTTTTGTATGAAGTATCTGCTATATGGACCTCTACTTGCAAAAGTGCTGTATACAAGGATTCTTGAGGGTTCCTTCAAGGATGATTGGTGTCTCCACATATTGATTATATGTGTTGCTAGATCATCGCTTCATCAACTGTGGAGTACTTACGTTAACATGCTTTTCCTAACACGTAATCGCCGGATTAATCAGCATGGCTATGATTTCAAGCAGATAGACAAAGAGTGGGATTGGTATATACTTTAGCTTCTTACTTCAGCGAAAGGGTTCTTTTTATATTTATTATTTGGATTTGGCATATTCATAATGATAGCTGCTTCTCTTTTTGTTGGCTATTTTTGCAGGGATAACTTCATTCTTCTTCAAGCTCTCATTGCATCCATGGCATGTTACATCGGACCACCATTTATTGAATATGCTCCTCTGTGGAACGCGGAAGGTTTCATTACCATTTTGTCACTCCATGTGGGAGTTTCAGAGCCCCTATACTACTGGGTGCATAGATGTTTTCATAAAAGCTATCTCTTTACCCAGTACCATTCAATCCACCACTCTTCTCCAGTACTACACCCTTTTACAGGTAGAAACAAAGCAAATTTCCACCATGTGGACAGAATTTCTCCTCCTCCAACTTCAACTTTACTTATTTTTACCTCATAAGATAACTATTTTTTTTGTAATACAGGAGCAACTGCAACATTTTTGGAGCATCTTGCTCTAACCCCAGTCATTGGACTTCCAATTATTGGGTCTTGTATGATGGGAAATGGCTCAAGAATCACGATTTATGGTTATCTCTTGGTGTTTGATTTTCTTAGATGCCTGGGGCATTGCAATGTGGAAGTTGTTCCTCATCAATTGTTTGAGACTCTTCCCTCTCTTAGATATCTTCTCTATACTCCAACGTAAGTACTAATATCTGCTCTCACACTTTCGTGGATATGCCACATCATATAGTTGTTCTCTCTCGTTATGCTATATTAGATATTATACTATCGTGTTTACTTGGGCTTTGATCTGTTCCTGAGTGCGCACATTCTTCAAACAAATGAAGTGGCTTTCTAATTAATTTGCTTAACTATGATTTCTCTTAAATTATCAATTAATGCATATAGTTCGCTAATGGTTCTAACAATAATATGCTCTTGTATGTTGGCATTAGCTTTATGATTTTATCTTTACTACTTTTAAACATAGTTTTTATATCCTACAGGGGCGAGTTACAAGGTACGTAGGTGAGATTAGATCAACCTTATTCAGTCTCTCTTTATTTCTCTCTTTTTAAAAAGTAAATATAATAGTTTCAATATATTTTTTATTTTATCAAAAAGTAAATATAATGTTTACAGGAAGAAAAATAAAGGTAACAGGTTTGGACCAAGTTTTTCTAGACCGGTTAAATCAGAAGTAAACTTGATATTTTACTAAGTTATACCAGTTCAATTTTGTCTCTATTTCTATTAAAACATAGACCAACCTAGAACCCAAATCACCGATCAGCTTCTAGGTTAGGTCAGGCTTTAAAATAGCGCTTTACTGCATCTTGCAGAGAAATCTCAAATAATTTTTAGCTTGGAATTTAATAAAAATTCTATCCTTGAAAGAAAAATAAGATGACACGTTACACCCAAATTAAAAAACAAAGAAAAAACAAATAGTAGCGGTGTTGATGAATATGTTGGATGGAGTTGGACATATAATTATATCCAATATAATTTATGATATTTTATAAATTATAAACCTGATATTATTTTTATTTGAATTTGAGTGGGTTGAATATATCGAGTTAGGTTATTTCTTTATGAACATTACAAGCATTGAATTGTTAGGTTTATATTGTTGATTTTCACAGGTTTGTATTTAGAGACACCATTAAATATAGGTATCAGAATGTTCATACCTTGCATCAACATTAAGTATAGTATTCATATTTTGACGGATGAGTAGAGTTAGATAATATGAATATTATGTATAAACATTTTTCAATAGAGGCTTTAAAGCAAATAGGATACGACAAATCACTATCTACATATCTACCATCTCAAAAAAAAAAAAAAACTTATCCTGTGCTCGCATACGTTCATGTCATTCGATTTAAAGACGATCTTAGTTCATAGAGATCCGGCCATTATCGATATCATGCGCCATGAATGGTGAAAGAGCAAGGTACGCAGGGTGACAAAATAAGTGGCAGGGATGTCCACTAACACCATCCAACCCCAATATTTTCATTTTTTAGACTATCACCAAACACAGTTGTTATTATTTGAACTTTTATTTTTATCTGAAAACATTATATTGACGAGAGATAACTTGTTTGATGGCGATACAGCTACCACAGCCTCCACCACACAGACATGGCCACCAATTTCTGCCTCTTTATGCCATTCTATGATGCAATATGGAAGACACTTAATAGCCAGTCTTGGGAACTACACCAGAATACAAGCTCCAATGCAGGTAAACCCTATACGATAGTAATGCCATAATGGTTTTAGTTCTTGTCTATAATACATTTAATGGTATCAAATAAATTTTACCTAAAACGTACACTACTTAAGTACCATGAGCAATGTAAATCACACGCTTGAACATTTTTATTTTAGGGAACCTTCATTAAGTCCTGTAGATAGTAGGGCACAGGCACAGGCACAGGCACGGTGACAACGATTTTTGTTTCCATTCAAGTTATTGGATGCAGCTAATTTTTGGAAGGAAGTGGTTATGGAAATTGTGGAGAGAGTTTCATTAATCAGAGTCTGTAAATTCTGAGGAGAACCTCAATAAAGTCATTTAGCGAAAAATTAAATAATATGCCTACTTTTGCCAATTAACCACTTATAATTTTGCGATTGTTTTGATACACACAACAAATCATCTTTTTCTCTTAGTTCTTACTATTTTTTTTCCTTTCTGTTTTTCTCAGAGTTGAAGCATAAACAAATCTAGACATTTTGACAAATGATTTCGTTTATGCTGGTTTCGTAATGCAGGAAATTACAGGAGGAATACAGCTGATTTCGTTTTCTTAGCTCATGTGGTGGATGTAACATCTTCAATACATGCCCCATTTGTTATACGGTCTTTTGCTTCAATGCCTTATACGACAAGGCTTTTTTTGCTGGTTTTATGGCCTCCGGCATTTGTTGTTATGATTATGATGTGGGCATGGTCTAAGACCTTCTTAATCTCTTTCTATAATCTCAGAGGCAGGTTGCATGAAACATGGAGTGTTCCAAGATTCGGCTTTCAGGTTATTTTTCTTTAAATTTTCGGCCATGCATTTTCTTGCTATTACCCAAATTGCTCAAGTTTGCTAGGAAATCTGTTATGCATTAACTAAAAGTTTTGTTTTTGCAGTATTTCTTGCCATTTGCTAAAGATGGTATCAATAAGCACATAGAAGTGGCCATTCTTAGGGCTAATAAGCTTGGGGTCAAGGTCATTAGCCTCGCTGCATTGAACAAGGTAGGCAATTAATTATAACTTCTGCTTATAAATCTTGTCCTTGCCAGCACTGCACTTGTTTTCAGAAAACAAAAAACAAAAAAAGTCTTAGTTGATCGTGGTGGTTGAAGGAAATAAAGCTAGACGTCAACCATGATGCACAATAAATAATAATAATAAAAAAAAAACTAGAAGGGGATGTCCTATCACTTTTCTGCACTTTGTGCAGTCCACTTAATGAAGTATTCAGATGCAAATGGTCTCCATTAAACTTGAAGATTTTTTTTTTATTATTATTATTTTGGAAAGATACTGTGTGTCATGATCCTCTCCTAAGAGTTCATATTAAGCGGTGTGAAACTAGAAGGTACCATGTCTTTAATGGATATGGTAAGCAGAATCTTTCCGAGGAGAAGAACTGTGTTAGTATCTTTTATAGATGTTTTCCGTGGCCTAATTTTCTTGAAATTAATAGAGCTATTTCCCCAAAAAGAACCTTTCTTATAATAAACTGCAGGTGTTAAATGATTCAGGCTCTTGGAAACACAGGGATGGGTGTTCACATTTAATGATAATTCAATGTCAAAATTGAACTGTATATTTCTTCAGGCTAAGAATATCATTTTCCCCAAAAATATTTTGCAGAATGAGGCTCTCAATGGTGGTGGTACGCTCTTTGTGGAGAGACATCCAGACCTTAAAGTTCGAGTAGTTCATGGAAATACCTTAACTGCTGCAGTTATTCTCAATGAAATCCGTGGGGATGTGAAAGAAGTGTTTTTAACAGGAGCAACTTCCAAACTTGGAAGGGCTATTGCCCTTTACCTTTGCCAAAGGAGAGTCAGAGTCCTAGTAAGCGTTGCCTACTTCATTAAATCTTTCTTGTTTCATTATGTAATTTATAAACTGCAACGAACTGATCCATCAAGAAATGCTTTAGCTTCTCACTAAAATATTGGTGCAAATTAATACTACTGATCCATCAAGAAATGCTTTAGCTTCTCACTAAAATATTGGTGAAAATTAATACTACAGATGCTCACTTCATCGACAGAGAGATTTCAGAAAGTTCAAAAGGAGGCCCCACTTGAATGTCAAAGCTATCTGGTCCAGGTGACAAAGTACCAAGCAGCTCGTGATTGCAAGGTACTGTCGCCAAAAAATGAATTGGGCTGTTCTGTTTGTTCAAAATATAATTATTTCTGAATTCTGGGTGTGACGGGGTCGTTTTGGTGTCAATGGTAGACCTGGATCGTGGGCAAGTGGATCACACCAGCGGAGCAAAGTTGGGCTCCTACAGGCGCACATTTCCATCAATTCGTGGTGCCCCCCATCTTGTCCTTCAGAAGAGACTGCACTTACGGTGATCTTGCAGCCATGAGACTACCTTTTGATGTTCAAGGGCTTGGAAATTGCGAGGTAAAATCCTTCAAACTCCACCCTAGCTAGATAAATGGTGCGCATATGGGTCCGAACTCTTAATTGCTGATCACTATCGTTCTTCAGAAAAAGGGAAAAAGAACTCATAAAAATTAGATTTTGATTGACAAACAATTACCATATATTGATTGGCTATGTTTCTGTATGATTAATTAGTACATGTTTTCACAGTATACCATGGAAAGAGGAGTAGTCCACGCATGCCATGCAGGTGGATTGGTTCACCTGCTAGAAGGTTGGACTCACCATGAGGTCGGGGCAATAGACGTTGACAGAATCGATCTGGTTTGGAATGCTGCCTTAAAGCATGGCCTGAAACCCGTCTCCAATATCGTCACAGGGCAAAACTCACCGTGAGTGCCTTGAAGCATGGCCTAAAGGATTTGGCTGCAGCAGCAATCCCTTTGTTCTCTTTATATTAAAATACAAACGAAAGTCGCAATTCAAGTACGATATATTGTGTCGAAACCACAGTTTCTTCAATGTGAGTAGCTGCTTTGGTCAATGCATTTGCTAACTAATCCTCTAACTAAGCTAACACAAGCCTTATACACAATCACTACTAGCTAGAAAATTAGCGAATACAATGAAAATATTTCGTCAGGACTATTCGATACAAATAGCATGGTGAAAGTTTGACAACACAAACAGGCGTATAAATTAATTTTCCCACATAATTGCTAATGGACATTTAGTTGAAAACATTAAATGAAATAAAACTTGACAATTCTCTCTTTCTCTCCCCCTTACTTCTTCTTCTTCCCACCTAAAAAAGAAGAAGCAATCACGTCCCCTTATATATATATATATATTATATTCTAAAACATGTGGCCACCCCAAGCCGTCGACGTCAACCTAAATCTATCAACAGTGTTAGCATCCCTCTCTTGATTTAATTTCTTTTAAAGCTTCACTATATCAACCAAGCAAACCTACCCATTTCTTTTATAATCCATCATGTTTTAGGTTAATCTATTCAAATTTCTATGTACTATTTATTGTTTAATTGTATATTTAAATGTTTTATAGCTTTTTCCTACAGAATTTTGTTATATTAATGCATGATTTGCATGTTAGGGTTGGTTTATGATTTGGAGGAAACTGATTTCATTTGTCATTTGATAAAATTAATGTATGATTTATATGACTTATAAAAAAGGTAATGGGTTATTTAATGGTAACCAATTATATTTTGTTAATTTTATTTTCAAGTTGGAAACTTGAGAAAATATAGGGAGATTTAAAGGTATTGAGTTTTCATGAATAAGTCTTAATTGAACAAATAATGGATAATTAGTTTGGTATTGATTATTTATTGTTAATTGTAGTGTTTTAATCATATTTTCACACAAAATTACATTTGTATAGAGATCATACTTAGTTATTGCATTATGAATTCATTTTGAATATAAAGTTGAATTTTAAATTAATAGTTAAATTATTGATAAATTTTATCGTCAATATTCTATATAGGTTTCATATGTAAAAGTGATTATTATTCATTGAGATTATTTTGAAGCGTTTTATAGGCATGATTATCTTAAAGGTGTTTAAGGTTTTATTAACTTCTTAAATGTTGCTAGATTATTTGAAATTTTATTAGATTTTGATGAATAAATATGTTTTGGGTATATAACTCACAATATATAACTCATAATAAACTATCAATCATGACACAAGTATTTATCATCAAGTTAGGTTATAGGTTGAATGAGGTCGGTTATGTCTGAACTATTGCACATTGTAGCATTATGGCTATAAAAAAATTATCTAGTGCATGCTCGATATAAACCTAATATTAGTAGACAAATGACACTTATCATATATAAAAACTAAGAAATGTTTTCAATCACTTCAAGACTGCAAATATTATTTATATCTCTAAAGACTAATGAAAACATAATATTTTTTCACATGATGAGGTGGATATAGTTATGATTCACCCTTCTAATAGTGAAGTATAAATTGATTTTAATAGGGTGCATCTTTAGTTTTTAATGGAACAATATAAAGTACATCTTAGACTAAGTAAAAATTTATTCACTCTATTGAGGTCTTTTGTTGTACATTATTCTTGTTGGCTGATCATGCAAGTAGTTTACTTGTTGTACATTATTCTTGTTGACTGATCATGCTAGTAGTTTACAACTTTCACCCAAGGATGTGTGTGAAGCTAGAATTCATATTTTAATCTATGGTCATATCTAATCCTTATAGTTTAAGTAGAATATAGATGTTTATCTTTTACTCTAGATTGACAAGTTCAATTACTTATATGTATTCGAAGCTTTAACATAGTTAAATATATTCATGAAAAAAAATTATTTTTTTTATTAATATGGACTATAAAAGATCTTCCTATATACAAAGTGATTTTTGGTTGAAGCACACATTGAAAATTAGTTCTTCCATACTATATGGAAAATAATAAGGACTTTACTTTAATTAGTAGTGATATTTTTTTATATTTCAAAATGAGGTCCTTACCAAGTTTAAATAGAGAAATAACATAAAGGACTTTTTAAAAGGTACTACCGAAAGGGATGTTACACTGTCAATACTATTAAGTGAAGAATTGTATGATATAGTGTTGCAGTATAAGGTCATTGTATTGGATTTTTATTGGAATACTAATGTCATTCTCTATAATTAGGTAAAGAAAAGTATTTTTATGAGATTTTTTATTGGACTACTAATGGCATTCTCTATAATTTAGATGCCATGCATATTAATAACATATTTGACAATATTTTTAGCACGATCATCAATATGAAAGGGGAAACAAAGAACAATATTAAAGTTAGAACAAACTTATCTTTGTATTTTGAACATCAGAATATAGAGTTGGTTAAAGAAATGTTATGAGATATAAAGATCTAACTACTTTTGGTTTAGGCAAGGATGTCGAGTTTCTTGTCTCTTAATAGCTTAAAAATCTATGTTTTTCTAATGGATATGTTTCAATCATGACTAGATTGGTGAATTTAGGGGAACCTAGATTATATGGAATGAGAAGTTATAAATGCCATATGTTTATGCAAGCATTTTATTTTATGTATAAATAATTTATTGTACCACACATAAAAAAAGAGATTTATGGGAGAGGAAATTAGTTAGAGAGAAAAAAAGACACACAATCACACTCTCTCTCCCTATACATAAATTAGTTTTTTTCCATAAAACCATAAAAATCTTTCTTTCAAAAATAAAATTTTTATTTGAATTTATATATAGTCATGTCTCTAAAAATATATATTATATTTTCATATTTTATTATATTAAAATATCATAAAAAATAGTATTTTTTTTCTTATTTTTTCTATAGTTTTGGATTTAATAACTTGTTTACTAAAGTAATGAGAACTTGATCTATATTTGAAAACCACTCCAAAAATTGTTTTTTTTTTAACATATGAGATTATAAACTTATATGTAAAATGTATTTCCAATATTGAATAAAAAGACATTTTCTTTTAGTTTCATGTTTTGACTTTAGAATTATTCGTTTTTAACCTAATAAGACAAGGATTTTTTATTGATAAGATTGTTTTGTAAACCTTAAACATACCAATAGCTAAATAACATAGCAATATCTTAACATATACCAAGTAAATAAACAATGTAATGTATCTTAATTAAAATATAATAGGGATGATACATCTTTTTAATACAGGCTTTGAGACCTGTCAAGACTTCTTAACATCAATAATGATTTTTTTACCAAACAAAGCCATCAAGGGTATTATACATACACTCATTTTTTTAAAACTATCTTTGTTGCTTTCTGCTTTTCTTATCCTCCTCCTTTGTTGTCAAAAACATTAAGATTTTTGGATTAATTATGAATCTTTATAATGATAAAGTCATTCTTTCTTTATCTAGTCTTTAAGGCTGGATGAATCCCTTAGAATTTACATTGATGTTTTTGTTGTTGCAATTATATTGTAATACCAAATTGTTTTTCCAACTTAAAGTTTGAATTTTATTTTGTTTCGGGTAGTATCTTACCATCCCAGCTATAATGTTTGAATCTGACATGTTTAAGAATTGATCTAAACTTTTATTGGATCTTAGAGTCCACTTTCTTAGTCCGATGGAGGTGATCGACCTTGTTAGTTTTCAAATTAGATCAGGAGATCTTTATGACAGACAAATTGCGGGCAAATTATATTCTTCAAAATGATTTTTTCTCACTTTGAAACCTTCATGAACGATGACTGTGTATTTTTTATGGACTTGATTTTGATATAGGAATCTTGAAATATTCTTGTTTGAATGTCCATTCCTGCTATATTTTTTATGGATTTCTTCAAAATGTTTTTTTCTAACGTTGAATCCTTCATGAAAATGTATTTTTGTATGTATCAACAACTTTAGATTTTTGAATCACTTGATTTTGATATCGAAAGCTTAAGATATTTCTATTTGAATCATTAGCATAGAAAAAGAAAATTATATCGCAAGAATGATTCTGACTCAAGATTTGTGGGTCTTATTCGAGAGACTCAATTTAATGGTTCAAGGATTTATCAGGATAATCATAGATCAATTTTAAATTTGGGAATGTTAATTAGTCTTGCTGAAAATAACAGAAATGGCGGTTCAAAAAAAGTCACAATAATATATGTTGTTTGACTGCCGCACAGGATTATCTTTTGTTTCTTTTCACAAAAACAAGAAAGGCTATTTTTTTACCATAGGTTTTAGGTTGGGTAACTCTGAATTTGCACTAAAAAATGATTTTACAACTACCACAAGTTTGGTTCTTAAAACACTTTTTGACAACATAAATTACGAATAGATTTGGTTCATTAAAACATTTTTTTCTCACTTCAGGTCCTTTAAGAAAGTTGTAGTCTTGTATGTATAGATGAAATTGGGTTTTGAATCATATGCTTTCGATATCAGAATAGAAATTAGATATTTCTATTTGAATATCCAGTGTAAAAAAGAGAAAAACCCTGTCGTGATTTAATTGACATGATATTGTTCATTGTCACGTGCATATTGTTTCCTTTTCTCTGCAATTTCTTGTTTGGTTTCTATGATTTTCTCACTTGATCTTTGAGATACAAATCATGTTTTTGCTGCCACAAAATCATTAGAATATCAACCAAAATATTTTTTCCTATTTTGTTCTATCTAATTGTAGAAAAACATGATTTTGTATCCTAGACTAAATCTTTCCTAAATAGAGTTATGTCTAGGCTATATATATCCTTCCCCTTCGAACATAGAAAAGGGGCGGAAAAGGGCGAAGAAGAGAGGAGAGAAAAGAAGGAAAGAAATAAGAGAAAGAGGATGAGAGAGGCTGTTGGTAGAGCAAAAAAGACAGCATCTCCTTCCTACCAGTTTTTTTCCTTCCCCAAAACCTCTCCCTCTCAGTCAATGACTTCCAGTAACCCCTTCCTCAATTAGACTTTCTCTTATAGGCCACCAGCATCTTTGCCAGCACTTGTCATTGCCCCCAGAAGCAGTGACCATCGTCTATGCAGGAGCTCAACACCATCATCTTTGGCTAATAGTTTACAGATAAGTCCTCATGCATTGCTCTTCACTTTGCAATTTAATTGTCACTATGTTGCTTTTGTTTTTACTGTTCAAGTGAATTATAATGTTGATGGGAAGTTCAAACTATTGCTACAAAGTTCATTCTAGTTGTGTGCATGAACATGCACTCAAAATGCATACCAACCTTCAGAAAGACTTCTAATAACTTATTATTCACCGTTCTGAACTGCCCTTTTACGTTTTATATCCTGGCCTTTGCTTGCCTCTTACTAAGCTCGGTTTCATATCTGTTCTGCTGTACTAGCTCTGGAAGAAACTTGATGCTCTACAAAGAGGCATTTATTAGAACGGAGTCCTACTTTTAGTAGTAGGAAAACTGAACCAGTCCATAGCTTGATTAGCTACAAGATTCATCAAAAAAATTTCATGCCGTTGAATAGCTTTCGAAAGTAATCAAATAATTATTTCCTAGAAAGGTGAAGTATGGTTACTGGATTATTAAAAATTTTATCATGCCGTTGAATAGCTTCTGAAAGTAATCAAAGAATTCCCTTTCCAAGAATAAATTGTTGAAATCTGGAATTATGATTCCAGGTCTGCGAAGGATTACAAGCTGAAGGAGATGAAGAATTGAAGAGATTGTAATCATGTTTATATTGTTCTGTTTTTAATTCATATTGTATTAGTCAATTAGTCAAACTTTGTTAGTTAATTCAGTTAAAGGTTGACTTTGTCTTTTGTTGACTTTGTCATTTCAGAATTTTCAGAATTATAGCCGTTGTAATGTTTTGATTCTTATAAATAAAATTTATGGGATGGCAATAACCAAACGAATCTATTCTGCCAATGTGTGTTTGTTCTTTCTGCTCAAATTAATCAAAATCACAAGTTCTTATTTTCTGGAAAATTTCCTTCTTAGTTCTTAATCTCTACAGTAACGGTTCTTCAGCAATTTTTACATTTTGTCCGTACAGATTTGAACAGTACTTGTTCATATAAAAAATTTGAGTTTTTCTTCAGAATTTCAATATGGTATCAGAGCAGAATAGGTCTTAGAAAGGGATTATTTGTGAAACACGAGTGATTCAAAAAAAATGAGATTGTTCAAGATTAAAGAAAATCTTGAAAGGGAAAAAGAACCTGTCACTTAGGAAAAATTCTAGAGTTCTTCAAAATCAAGAAATCAGGTTTTTTTGATTTGTTCTCAAAAGGGGGTAATCAATTGATTGTGATCATCAATTGATATCCTTGTTCTTTGTTCTGTAAAAGAAAATAACCAAGAAAGAAAGGAACCCGAAGCTAAGAAGAATGGACTCCTCATTCTCATCAAAATCACCAGTCTTCACAGGAACCGACTATGGTGTTTGGGCTGTGAAAATGGCCACCTACCTTAGAGCCTTTGATCTGTGGGAAGTAGTGGAAACAAATAGGGATCCAACTCCCTTGAGTAACAATCTTACAGTAGCCTAGATTAAGTATTTCAATGAAGAGAAGGCCAAGAAATTCAAGGCACTCACATGCATTCACAATGCAGTGAGTGAGGAGATCTTTACCAGAATTATGGCATGTGAAAGTGCAAAGGAGGCATGGGAAAAATTAAAGGCAGAGTTTCAAGGAGATGAAAAATCTAGAAGAATGCAGATTTTGACCTTGAAGAGACAATTTGAGGGGTTAAGGATGAAAGAAACTGATACTATTAAAGAGTTTTCTTCAAACATATCCAAGATTGTTAATCAAATGACACTACTTGGGGAAGAAATTCAAGAATCGAGAGTAGTGGAAAAAGTACTGGTCAGTTTGCCAGAAAAGTTTGAAAACAAGATATGTTCTTTAGAAGACTAAGGATTTCACTTCAATGAGCCTTCAGGAGTTAATCAATGCTCTGCAGGCTGTGGAACAAAGGAAGGCATTTAGACAAGAAAATACAAGTGAGGAAGCCTTCTCTGTTGGATTCAAAGGCAGAACAAAGTTCGAGAATTCCAAGAATTCACAGGTGTTCTTCAGGAACCTAGAAAATAGAGCAAAAACTGGTAAACCTTGGCAGAACAAAAGCTGGCAGAACAACCAAAACCATGCCAACAAATTTAACTCAAAAGGAAAGGTAAAGAGGGAGCGATTCCCCATATGTAGATACTGTCAAAAGACAAATCACTTGGAGTCATGGTGTTGGCTTAAAAATGCTCAATGCAGAAAATGTAAGCAATATGGACACATTGAGAAGTTTTGCAAGAACAACACTACAAGCCAAGCTCATAGTGCTGAAGTGGAGGAGCCTAAAGATGAACTTCTATTCACAGCCACTAAAACACACAAATGCAGCAAAACAGAGGTAAGTAATCAAACCTGGTTAATTGACAGTGGATGTTCAAACCACATGTCTGCTGATTTGAGCTTGTTTGAAAATCTTGATATAAACTATAAATCTAGAGTCAAGGTTGCTAATGGACAATATGTAAGTGTTGAGGGTAAAGGTGAAGTTAAAATTGACACTCTAGCTGGGTTAAAAAAGTGTGAGAACATCTTATATGTTCCTCAAATAGATCAAAACCTCATTAGTGTAGGCCAACTACTTGAGGATAAATACTCATTATTGTTCTTAAATGGCATATGCACGATCAAAGATGATCAAGGTGTCATTTTATTTACTGCAAAAATGTCTAATAGATGTTTTAGTATAGAAAAACAACTAGAACACCTAAGCATGAAGACAAGCACAACTGGAAATTCTGTTTTATGGCATAAATGCATGGGACATGTTAATTATGTATCCCTAAAGAAAATGGCAGAATTAAAACTAGTAGAGGGACTACCTAACATACATGAACTCAATGGGGTCTATGAAGCATGCCAGCTGGGAAAACAGGCCAGGATTAAGTTCAATAAATCATCAAATAGATCTGTTAGTATGTTACAGATTGTGCATGGAACGGAGTCCCATGCACAATGAATCCTTCAATGGTGATAGGTATTTTGTGCTTTTTATAGATGACTTTAGCAGGTATAGTTGGGTCTATTTTCTCAAAAATAAAAGTGATGTATTTGAGATTTTTCTGAGATTTAAGGCAGCAGTTGAGAAGGAGTCAAACTGCTCCTTAATAATCTCGAGAACAAACAATGGGGGGGGGGGAAATCACCTCCCATAAATTTGAGGAATACCTTGCTAAAAAAGGTATTAAACATCAGCTCACTGTCCCCTACACCCCTCACAACAAAATAGGGTGAGTGAGAAGAGAAATAGGACACTCATGGAGATGGCTAGGTGCCTTCTCTATGAAAAGAAACTGCCCCTGAAGTTTTGAGCAGTGGCTGTGAACACAGCCTCTTATATTCTGAATAGGCTAAGCTCAAGATCAATAGGAGACACAACTCCTTTTGAAGAGTGGTATGGAGTCAAACCTAAGATAGATCATTTAAAAGTGTTTGGGAGCCCATGTTATGTTCTGCAACCAGACTTGAAAAGAAAGAAATTAGAACAGAAGGCTGAGATAGGAATCCTCATAGGGTATGATTTGAAAACAAACTTAGCTATAATAGCAAGAAATATAAAAGTAGTTCAAGAACAAACCTGGAATTGGGAAACTGAAAAACTAATTGAGGACAGGTTGAATCTACCAGTTGAATTAGAATCTATAACTGAACTAGAAGAAGAGGATCAATCAGTTGCAGACATAGATAATACAGAAGAAATACAACAACAAGAAGAAGATCACTCTGTGAGGGGGACTAGGTCACTAAGTGACATCTACAATAGATGCAATCTAGTAACTACTGAACCTACTAATGTAGAAGAAGCAATGGGGTCTAAAATGTGGGTAGCAGCAATGAAGGAAGAATTAAACATGATAGAGAAAAATGACACTTGGACCCTAGTTGACAGACCTAAACACAGAAAAGTGATAGGTGTTAGGTGGATATTCAAAACTAAACTGAATCCTGATGGAATTTTGAATAAAAATAAAGCTAGATTGGTAGTCAAAGGCTATGCACAAGAGCAAGGCATTGACTATCAAGATACATTTGCCCCTGTCTCTAGAATGGATACCATTAAATTGCTGCTCATGCTAGCTTCTCAAAAGGGATGGTTGGTTTGGCAAATGGATGTCAAATCTGCCTTCCTAAATGGAACATTAGTTGAAGAAATATATGTGGAACAACCACAATGTTTTGAGGATGAATCAAACTTGAACAAAGTCTACTTATTAAAAAAAGCTTTATATGGATTAAAACAAGCTCCTAGAGCTTGGTATAGCAAGTTGGATGAAAACTTAACAAGTCTAGGATTTGAGAAAAGTTTAAATGAAGCCACTTTATATGTCAAGAAAGTTGGGGATCAAATCATGATAATGTCTGTTTATGTTGATGACTTGTTGATTACGAGTAACAATGAGCAGTTCATTGAGGAATTTAAGAAAAATATGAAGAACAAATTTGAAATGAATGATCTTGGTTTGTTAGCACATTTCTTAGAGATGGAAATTTCACAAACTAAGAAAGGGTGTTTTGTTTGTCAAAAGCAATTCATAAGTAAATTGCTTAACAGGTTTGCAATGGAGAATTGCAAACCTGTCAGCACACCAATGGTGCTGGGAATGAAGTTGATAAAAATAGATGGGTCACCAAATGCAGATGGTAGGATCTTTAGAAGTTTAATTGGGAGTCTGTTATACTTGTTGTTGCTACCCAAATTTTGACCAATTTATTTTTTATGTTTCGAAGAAAAAGGAAAAAATAGAAAAAATAGAAAAAAGACAAAAATCCAAAAATATCTTATTAAAGGGGCAAAATTGAATAAATTGAGAATTTGACAGTCAATGCAGGTCAAAATCGCGTCGATTAGAAATGAAGGACCAAATTGGAAGAAGCGCACAAGCTAAAGGATGATTTTGAATTTTATTCATGGAAACCTCTATAAATAGAGTTGTTTAGCTACAAAAAAAAGGGGGGGAAAAAAAAAAGGAGACTCTCACTCTCACTCTCACTCATACCCCAAAACCCTAAACTAAAAAAAACCTAATATCTCTTTCTCCCGGCCCTTGGAGGTTTGGTTGCAGCCCCATCCTCTCATTTCAGTCCCACCATTTTCCTTTCGTCTCCATCTCCCTTCCTCGCGGTCGGCAGCCCATTTCCCATTTGTCTTTTGTTTTTATTTTCAGCTTTCCCCCGCTAGCTGCCTTCTCCGGTCAGCACCTTCAAACCCACACAGACCAGCCTCCCCATCGCCTCTGCCTCTCCTCTACACCTCCGACCAAGCTTGCCCCTCGCTCTCCCTTCTCAGGCCACCAGCCACCACAGCATCCATAGCAGCCTTCCCTCTCTTCCCAGCCGACCACCGTTGCCCCCACCAACACCTTGTCGTCTCCCTCCTTCACCAAACAGCCACCGCCAGCCCTCTTCACAACAACCCCTTTCCCATTTCGTCTCTTGCACCAAGCACACCAGTCGGCCATCTCCCTTTTCATCTCCTTCTTCCTCAGCCTCCTTGTCGGATCCGAACCAAAAAGCCACCAAACACACACCAACCAGCCATCTGAAGAACAGATCCGAGAAGACAGAAACCGACGAACAGACCCGAGATTTTAAAAAAGAGATGGGTTTTTGATTTTGTGCTTTTTGTGTCTCTTCTGTTTGCAGGTCCTCGGCGACCACCCTTGCCAGCTAGAGCATAAGCAGAAGAAGAAGAAGGAAGTGAACAGATCGGAGAAGAACGGATCTCCGATCTGGAGAAGAACCCAGCTGGTTTGATTGTGTTTGCTTGTGTGTTTTCTGTGCTTTGCAGGTCGCGTCGGAGTCGCCACCGGTGAGAGGAGGAAGGGAAGTTACCGCTCCGGCCACCCCCTGTTTTTTCACTGTTCGGTGGTGGCGCGTGGGTAGACAGCGCCACGACCCTGCTACTGCTGCCTTTTGTTCCGAAGCGCCGCTTGTGCCCCTTTTTTTTTGTAATTTTCTTTTATATTTGTGTTTATTTGAACTTGTGTTGTATTTTTCATCGTTGTTTAAAGAATGTAATGAAAAGATATGAATAGACAATGTGTGTGTGAGTTGTATTTTATTTTCTTAAAAATGTGATGAAAAAGAATAAAAAAGATTGTGTGGGTGTGTGTTGTTTTTTTTATTCCATATTATGTTGTTTTGTTAAAAAAAAGAATATAAAAATAAAATAAAAAATGTGTTTTCTTTGTAAAAATTTGAAACCAATGTTTCAAAAGTGTAAATCCTTTTTTGGAATTTATTATTCACTGTTAAGATTCGGATAAATAAATTTCAAGGAATTAAAAAAATCCAAAATATTCGGAGGAAATAGTATACTATTATTTACTGTTCGGTGTTTGGATAAACAAATTTTATCCAAAATATTCAGCGGGAATAATATGTTATTATTTACTTTTCGGTGTTTGGATAAATAAATTCTAAAAGGTTATTGTCTAAAATATTCAGTGGTAATAATAATAATCAATAAAATTTATTGGATTTTTAGGCAGTGATTGATTTCTTTTTTTAATTGTAACATTTTTATGAATAAATACTGACTTGTTGCAACATTTTAAATCACATCTAAATAGACAATGCAGCTTACCTCAGGTAAGGCGTATTAGGGGTGCTAATACCTTCCCTATACGCAACCAGTCCCTTACCCTTGAATCCCTGAGCAGACCAGTACAAATCGGGTGTTCCTAGCGACCCTCAACAGCAAGGTGGCGACTCCTCATCAAAACTCCACATTGCGAGAGCCAGGATCCCTCCCAGGACGCCGCGCGGAGCGTGCTGACGAATGGCGACTCCACTGGGGAAGGTATTTTTTCTGAAAAATATTGGACTAAGCTTTGAATATTTTGATGTGATTTATTTGTTTCAATCTGTTTGAATTTTTTATGTGTTTACTTTTAGCAAGTCTTTTGTATTTTTAATTCGTGCATATGTATATATGTTCATGCGTTAATTTATTTCAATTATATCATTGTAGTTTGCAACTTTAAGTTACGTGGGGGACTAGCAGCTTACCTATGACTTGAGTCAAGGTTGAAGTTTGTGTAAACCCCAACTCTTCGCTGAGAGCTTAGATGGTAGTGGTTGGTATACGTACCATCCCATTATTTGCTAAGACCCCATATTGCCTTTACGAAAGTGATCACTGGGACAGCAAGAGACCCTGTTTAGAGCCAAAAGTAGCAAACTCACGCTGAGAGCTTAGATGGTAGTGATTGGTATACGTACCATCCCATTATCTGCTAAGACCCCATATTGCCTTTTACGAAGGTGATCACTGGGACAGCAAGAGACCCTGTTTAGAGCCAAAAGTAGCAAACTCTTGCTGAGAGCTTAGATGGTAGTGATTGGTATACGTACCATCCCATTATCTGCTAAGACCCTATATTGCCTTTACGAATGTGATCACTGGGACAACAAGAGACCCTGTTTAGAGTCCAATGTAGCAAACTCATCATTTGTTGTGTAAAGATTAGAACCAATAATTAGGGTGTGTGTTACCTTCATTCTGTTTTGCATTAAGGCAAACTCTTCCCGAGGCAATTTAAATTCAATAAGTGACACAGTAATCATCGCTTAGAAAATTTGCATTGTTGGGTTTAAGCAGAAATACAGTTTTTGTGTATCATACAGTTGCTAAAAGCATGTGTCACTTCTCAAAGGACGAGTTTGTCAAAAAAAAAAAAATTGCATATGCATTTTTATATGCATTCCCATAGTTTTGTGTATCATACAATTGTTAAATGCATATGTCACTTCTCAAAGGACGAGTTTGTCAAAAAAAAAAAAAAAAGTTGCATATGCATTTTTACATGCATTCCTAAGGTTTTTGGTGTATCGTACAGTTGTTACAAGCATGTGTCACTCTTTGAAAGACGATTTCGTCAAAAAAAAAAAAAATTATATGCATTTTTATATGCATTCCCATAGTTTTTGTGTATCATGTAATTGTTACAATCAAGTTTCACTCCTAAACGGGTGAGCAAAAAAAAAAAAAAATTCATATGCTTTTCAAGATGCATTCTCACAAGTTTTTGTTTATCATGTAATTGTTACAATCAAGTTTCACTCTTAAACGGGTGAGCAAAAAAAAAAAAAAATCATATGCTTTTCAAGATGCATTCTCACAAGTTTTTGTTTATCATGTAATTTTTATGATCACATGTCATTCCTCTAAGAAGTAAAAAAAAAAGAAAAAAAAAGTCAGCATGCATATACATTTCTGCACGCCTTCCCATTGTTTTTGTTTAACATGTAATTTTTATGATCACGTTGTCATTCCTCGAAGGAGTAAAAAAAAAAAAGGTCAGCATGCATATACATTTCTGCACGTATTCCCATTGTTTTTGCTTATCATGTAATTATTACAATCACGCGTCCTTCCTCGAGGGTCGAGCCCCCCCCAAAAAAAAAAATGCATATACATCTCAACATGCATTCTCATATTTTTGTTTAGCATGCAGTCATTACAACCACGTGTCGCTCTTTAAAGGGCAAGTTGGTAAAAAAAAATAAAAAATAAAAATTTCATGCGTGTACATTTCAACATGTATTCTCACAGTTTTTGTTTAGCATACAGTCGTTACAATCACGTGTCGCTCTTTAAAGGGCAAGATTGTCAAAAAAAAAAAACATGCATATGCATTTCAACACGCATTTCTATAGTTTTGAAATAGGGGTCCCTCAATTTGTCATCCTCCGAAGAGTCAAGAGTCATTGGACATTTGATATTGCTGAGAAGAACCGGCTCCGATACAAAGTCATCATTCATGTTTCTTCTGCAAGCCCACAACAAAGTTCTCTGCTCTCTAGTGAAATCAAGTGGGACATATGCCCAGATATTATTTGGAGAGTGTTAGTGCAATCATCAATGGGGATTATGGGAAATTCAAGTTTTCTTTTGAGGGAGTGCGAGTAATCCATTTTGGAAGCAAGCATCGGTGAAAGAAGTTGTGCTACTGTTTAAAGTATCAAATTGATTTCTCTCGGATCGGATGGAGTTATTGCGACCTTGTCAAATCAGAAAGTTTTATGCCGCCATGCACAGAAGACCATGTCATTTTGAGCATAATTTTGTCTGTTAAAGCGAAGATGAATATCTTGAGTGAGAAGGCATAGTAGGATACTGTTGAATTTGTTCGATTATGCGAGAAGTCAAAGTATGTGCCTTTGCAAGATTACATTGCTCGAAGAAGCGAATTTTACGCCAGAAGAGTCGTTTTGTCGTATGATAATTTTTATGATTTATGCACTTGTGTGTGTATTGACAAGAGTGCTTCCGAGCTTGATTCACTTTTTATGTCCAATGAGGAGTGCGATGGAGTGAAAAAAAATACTGTCTTCTTTTTGCGACATAATCCAGATGAGAGATATGAACAGTCGCAAGAATATCAGTGATCAAGTGTGAAAGTTAACCAACAAAAGGCAAGTCAAGTTTTGTGAAGAATGTTATCGTCAGTAGTGTCAGCAATAAATCATCGCGAGCATGAGCGAGATCAATGAGCAGTGGCAATGCAGAAATGTTTGTTTGGAAAGCCTCAGAAAGGTGTCTCATCGTCAGTAACTTTCTCATGGAATTTCATCGGCTATCACTTTGTTTTGGGGGTAAGTCATCATTTCATTGAAGTATGTGTTTTCCTTGTCTTTTTGTTGTTTTGAAATCAAGAGATGTTTGACATTCTTATTTTTGACAAAATATTTTGATCAAACTCCAACATGCAAAATTTGAAGTTCTCATTTTTGAAAGTATTTTGATTGCAAAATTGACCCAACTGTTGTTAAAAGACATGATGACCAATACCAGATGACCGAATAATTTTTGAGCGTATACACCGAGTTTTTGAACCTCATCATAGTACTAAGTTTTATTAGTATGCATATTGACATGTAATGGATTTGGTACTTATGGACCCGTGAATCATGACTCTTGCATGTCCAAATCATACATTGGACGAGGTCAAAATTTATCAGTTAAAACCAACTTTGCTTGAAATGACAAAAGGCCATCTTTGTTTATTTCCTTCACTATTCTTGAAATATGTATCCCTTGTTAATCCCAATTTGAGCCTGATATTATATTTTTTGAAAAAAAACACCCGACATGGATCACACCCTCACACTGGGGGCAAATACATTGGGGGGCAAATACAGTAGGGGCCAATAAGATATTTGTAGTTTGAGGATGCAGTGGCAACATGGGAATCAATAGAAGGGAGGATGTTTAACGATGAAAACCCAACATTGGGAACAATCAAATTGAGATAGGACATGACAAAAACCAAGAGTCGATGGCAAGGACAAGTTAAAAAAAAAGGAGAAAAAAAGAGAAAAAAGAAGAAAAGAAGAAAAAAGAGAAAAAAAGAATATTGAACTATGCCATGACCATTAGTATTTGTGGTCAAACCTCATGTGGGAAGAAATGTTAATAAGATTTTTTGAGTCTTCAAGATAAGTTGTCCATCAAATGAAGATTATGCAGAATTGTTTTGTTATACTATGTTGAGTACAACAAGAGATGAAATAACATTAGATGACAAATGATGGTTCGAGTTTTAGAACCCCCTTTTAAGTTTGAAATTGTCAATGAAAGGAATGACATGGTTGTAGAGATTCTTAGAGCATTGTTTGATTGTTAAAGAATCATGTGGAGATAATTACTGTATTTCGATGTGTTCTCTTTTACTAAGATAATAAGAGAAAAGAAGTTAATGACTAGATGATGGTGATCCTAGGTCTTTGAAACCCTTAAACACTTTTTTGAGCCTATGAATATCCCTTTCTTTTATAGCCATGAACCATAGCCTCATTACATGCTTGTAAAAGTCCTTCTTGATCGAGTGAGCAATTTTAACTGATAAGTGGCGCTCTCAAAATTTGTTAGAGTTTTTCCATAAGGGTTATAATTTCATGAAAAGTTGCAAGTTGTTATGCATATTGATAAGGTAAGTACTGAAAGATGAGACAAATTTTTCAACTGAACTTCAAGTTTTTACTCAGCTCTAAATGTTTGAAAACCACAAATCATCACTTCATCATGTACCATCAAAGGACATGCCCCAAAATCTGAGATTACAATTGAAACCCAAAAACCATAAAAGACCATTTCAATCTCACAATGAGTCAATTACTGTTTGCAAAATACGAAATATTTTCAGGTCTGCATTTATTGGATATCGTGTGTTGGGTATTTGACCAAATGAATTTGATTTTCAACAAATGGCATCTCTTTGATTTTATTTGCAATGATTAGACTTTGGAAGCACATGATCTTTGAAATCAGTGACTTAATTCTAGAACAAGAAAGATTTAGAGAAAATATTGGCCGGATTTGAAGAATCCTTGACATTAACAATTCTCGGCTATCATCGGAATGCTCGTGATTAGAGGCCGAAATGTGGATCTTGATAGGAATGCAAATAATTTCACATCGGCTTGGGGCAAAGAAGTATAAGCAAATGATTGATTTAGTGAAATTCATCAAGGAGCACCAACAGATTCAACTCGAGGGCAACATGGCTTAATAGAGAGTGATGGTGTGGTAAGCTCAGCGATGATTGAGAATAAGATTGCATTTGAAGGGCAACTTGATTTCGAAATATCATCTTACTCGCAGATTTGTTTGTCTCCAAAGATTTGTTGCATGGTTGTATTTTCATAAGTATTGAAGAGTGCATGCCATCAAGGTTGATCATGGGATAATTGTTGCGAAGCTAGTCGACTCAAGGTTCGATTCACGCATGAATATGAGAGGCAGAAAAAACCTCGTTAATGACAATATCATATTTCTTTGCAAACAAAAAGGATTTGTTTAGAAGAAATTAAGTCTATGACGAAGAGTTTAAGATTGCATGGCCGGAACATTTGCATCTGCTCAGGGCGAGATTGATCACAAGCTAAGAGAAATTTATTGATGATAGCATGGAGCATGCACCGATGAGTTTTTGATGCATTTATGGATGACTTGAAAATTCCATGAAGGTTGATGATGACATACTGCAAGAGAAACATGACTCGATTGATTAATTAACTGATCGACAACCGAAGATAAGGTCGGCACTAGCAAGCTTTGCAATGATTGTTAGCAAACACACGCAAACCAGAGAGTTGTTATTGAGAGATTCCAAGAAAATTGATGGTTGGTTACACTCCTTCACGGTGAATCAAACAATACCACACCTGGGGGCAATGTTAAACTTGATAAGCACTGAGAGCAGAGATCATCGCAGATACGCCAGAAGAAGTAATGCGCTTGAGACTTGATGAATGAATGACAACAAAGCTTTGGAGGCTGGGCAAAAACATTCTACGACAATGGAGCATCAGAAAAAGGGGACCTATATTTCTTAGGTAAGTATACATGCATCACCATGCATTGCATTATATTTCTTAGGTAAGTATACATGCATTACCATGCATTGCATTAGAAAAAGGGGACCTATATTTCCTAGGTAAGTATCCATGCATCATCATGCATTGCATCCCCATCTTCATCATCCATCTGGGTAGGTCACCCATAATAATGAGACCCCATTTTTCATCATCATCCATTCGGGTAGGTCACCCAGAAAAATGAGACCAAGCTAGCCGGGTAGGTCACCCAGAAATATGAGACCACGCTAGCCGGGTAGGTCACCCAGAACAATGAGACCATGCTAGCCGGGTAGGTCACCCCAGAAAAATGAGACCAAGCTAGCCGGGTAGGTCACCTAGAAAAATGAGACCACGCTAGTCGGGTAGGTCACCCAGAAGAATGAGACCACGCTAGTCGGGTAGGTCACCCAGGAAAATGAGACCACGCTAGTCGGGTAGCTCACCTAGAAAAATGAGACCCCTCCATCTTCCATCGGGGTAGGTCACCCGTAAAAATGAGACCCCTCCATCAGGGTAGCTCACCTAGAAAAATGAGACCCCTCCATCTTCCATCGGGGTAGGTCACCCGTAAAAATGAGACCCCTCCATCTTCCATCCGGGTAGGTCACCCGTAAAAATGAGACCCTTCCATCTTCCATCCGGGTAGGTCACCCGTAAAAATGAGACCCTTCCATCTTCCAGTCGGGTAGGTCACCCGTAAAAATGAGATCCTTCCATCTTCCATTCGGGTAGGTCACCCAGAAAAATGAGACCCTTCTAACTGCTAACACGGGTAGGTCACCCAAAAAAATGAGACCCTTCTAACTGTTAACCCGGGCAGGTCACCCGTCATAATCAAACCCGGGTAAGTCATCCGTCACTATCGAGACTCTTTCTACTTGGGCAGGTCACCCGTCATAATCAGACCCGGGTAAGTCATCCGTCACTATCGAGACTCTTTCATCAGGCGAGTCACCGTCATAATCGGACCGGGTAAGTCATCCGTCACTATCGAGACTCTATTAATCAGGCGAGTCACCCGTCATAATCGGACCGGGTAAGTCATCCGTCACTATCGAGACTCCTTCATCCGGGCAGGTCACCCGTCATAATCAGACCCGGGTAAGTCATCCGTCACTATCGAGACTCTTTCATCCGGCGAGTCACCGTCATAATCGGACCGGGTAAGTCATCCGTCACTATCGAGACTCTTTCATCCGGCGAGTCACCCGTCATAATCAGACCCGGGTAAGTCATCCGTCACTATTGAGACTCTTTCATCCGGGCAGGTCACCCGTCATAATCAGACCCGGGTAAGTCATCCGTCACTATCGAGACTCTAATCCGGGCAGGTCACCCGTCATAATCAGACCCGGGTAAGTCATCCGTCACTATCGAGACCCTTTTATCTAATTTCTTTTATCTCCACCATTCTAATTTATTTTATTTTATTTTATTTTCTTTATTTTTCTTTACAACGCTTACTATTTAAAGCCTTTTAAAAGGCTTTAGTCGTAAGCATTGTAAAGAGGAGCATCTGTTGCTACCCAAATTTTGACCAATTTATTTTTATGTTTGAAGAAAAGGAAAAATAGAAAAAATAGAAAAAAGACAAAAATCCAAAAATATCTTATTAAAGGGGCAAAATTGAATAAATTGAGAATTTGACAGTCAATGCAGGTCAAAATCGCGTCAATTAGAAATGAAGGACCAAATTGGAAGAAGCGCACAAGCTAAAGGATGATTTTGAATTTTATTCATGGAAACCTCTATAAATAGAGTTGTTTAGCTACAAAAAAAAAGGGGGGGAAAAAAAAAGGAGACTCTCACTCTCACTCTCACTCATACCCCAAAACCCTAAACTAAAAAAAACCTAATATCTCTTTCTCCCGGCCCTTGGAGGTTTGGTTGCAGCCCCATCCTCTCATTTCAGTCCCACCATTTTCCTTTCGTCTCCATCTCCCTTCCTCGTGGTCGTGCACCCATTTCCCATTTGTCTTTTGTTTTATTTTCAGCTTTCCCGCTTAGTCGCCTTCTCCGGTCAGCACCTTCAAACCCACACAGACCAGCCTCCCCATCGCCTCTGCCTCTCCTCTACACCTCCGACCAAGCTTGCCCCTCGCTCTCCCTTCTCAGGCCACCAGCCACCACAGCATCCATAGCAGCCTTCCCTCTCTTCCCAGCCGACCACCGTTGCCCCCACCAACACCTTGTCGTCTCCCTCCTTCACCAAACAGCCACCGCCAGCCCTCTTCACAACAGCCCCTTTCCCATTTCGTCTCCTGCACCAAGCACACCAGTCGGCCATCTCCCTTTTCATCTCTTTCTTCCTCAGCCTCCTTGTCGGATCCGAACCAAAAAGCCACCAAACACACACCAACCAGCCATCTGAAGAACAGATCCGAGAAGACAGAAACCGACGAACAGACCCGAGATTTTAAAAAAGAGATGGGTTTTTGATTTTGTGCTTTTTGTGTCTCTTCTGTTTGCAGGTCCTCGGCGACCACCCTTGCCAGCTAGAGCATAAGCAGAAGAAGAAGAAGAAGAAGAAGAAGAAGAAGAAGGAAGTGAATAGCTCGGAGAAGAACGGATCTCCGATCTGGAGAAGAACCCAGCTGGTTTGATTGTGTTTGCTTGTGTGTTTTCTGTGCTTTGCAGGTCGCGTCGGAGTCGCCACCGGTGAGAGGAGGAAGGGAAGTTACCGCTTCGGCCACCCCTGCTTTTTCATCAGTTCGGTGGTGGCGCGTGGGTAGACAGCGCCACGACCCCACGCTGCTTGCCTTTTGTTCCGGAAGCGCCCTTGTGCCCCTTTTTTTTGTAATTTTCTTTTATATTTGTGTTTATTTGAACTTGTGTTGTATTTTTCATCGTTGTTTAAAGAATGTAATGAAAAGATATGAATAGACAATGTGTGTGTGAGTTGTATTTTATTTTCTTAAAAATGTGATGAAAAAGAATAAAAAGATTGTGTGGGTGTGTGTTGTTTTTTTTATTCCATATTATGTTGTTTTGTTAAAAAAAAGAATATAAAAATAAAATAAAAAATGTGTTTTCTTTGTAAAAATTTGAAACCAATGTTTCAAAAGTGTAAATCCTTTTTTGGAATTTATTATTCACTGTTAAGATTCGGATAAATAAATTTCAAGGAATTAAAAAAATCCAAAATATTCGGAGGAAATAGTATACTATTATTTACTGTTCGGTGTTTGGATAAACAAATTTTATCCAAAATATTCAGCGGGAATAATATGTTATTATTTACTTTTCGGTGTTTGGATAAATAAATTCTAAAAGGTTATTGTCTAAAATATTCAGTGGTAATAATAATAATCAATAAAATTTATTGGATTTTTAAGCAGTGATCAATTTCTTTTTTTGTAACATTTTTTATGAATAAATACTGACTTGTTGCAACATTTTAAATCACATCTAAATAGACAATGCAGCTTACCTCAGGTAAGGCGTATTAGGGGTGCTAATACCTTCCCTATACGCAACCAGTCCCTTACCCTTGAATCCCTGAGCAGACCAGTACAAATCGGGTGTTCCTAGCGACCCTCAACAGCAAGGTGGCGACTCCTCATCAAAACTCCACATTGCGAGAGCCAGGATCCCTCCCGGGACGCCACGCGGGGACGTGCGACACTTGTCTTCAACACGACCAGACATAGTATTTACAGTAAATTACCTCTCAAGATTTATGCAAAACCCCACTCAAATACACTACACTGCAGCAAAAAGAGTGTTGAGATATTTGAAAGGAACAGTGGACTTGGGTGTGTATTTTAGCAACATGAACACTGTGAAATTAAAAGGCTTTTGTGATAGTGATTGGGCTGGGAGTGATGAAGAAATAGTAAGTACCTTAGGTTACTGCTTTACAATAGGTGAGTGTATATTCTACTGGAATTCTAAGAAGCAACAAGTTGTTGCACACTCAACGGCAGAAGTTGGTTTGGCTAAGAAAGGTTCTAAAAGATTTAGATTGTGAACAAGAAGAACCTACTAATCTATTCTGTGATAATATGTCAGCAATAGCCATCTCAAAAAAATCCAGTGTTCCATGATAGAACAAAGAACATGAAAATTAAGTTTCATGCTCTTCGGCAATTTCAACAAGAAGGTGAGTTGGTGATTAAGTATTACAGCACTAATGAACAACTAGCTGATTTGTTCACCAAGTCACTAGCAAAAGAAAGGTTTGTGGAGCTCAGGAACATGGTGGGAATGAACAGCTCAGGAATCAAGAGGGAGTGTTGAAATCTGGAATTATGATTCCAGGTCTGCGAAGGATTACAAGTTGAAGGAGATGAAGAATTGAAGACATTGTAATCATGTTTATATTGTTCTGTTTTTAATTCATATTGTATTAGTCAATTAGTTTTGTCATTTCAGAATTTTCAGAATTATAGCCGTTGTAATGTTTTGATTCTTATAAATAAAATTTATGGGATGACAGTAACCATACGAATCTATTCTGCCAATGTGTTTGTTCTTTCTGCTCAAATTAATCAAAATCACAAGTTCTTATTTTCTGGAAAATTTCCTTCTTAGTTCTTGATCTCTACAGTAACGGTTCTTCAGGAATTTTTACATTTTGTCCGTACAGATTTGAACAGTACTTGTTCATATCAGAAATTTGAGTTTTTCTTCAGAATTTCAATATAAATGAAGTCAGATGAGATTTTTTTCTGGGGCTCATGTTCATGTTTTGTCTGTCAACATTCATTTTGGACTATAAACGTAATAGCATGTTGTGATGATTCAATTCTGGATCTGAAATTCGTGTTGGTGGGCAATTTGTAATGCTATAGATGTCTAAGCAACTCTGGTTTCAGTTATGATTATCTTAACATATGGATCAGTATTTGTTTCCTTTATATTCCTTGTTTTATCTAGTATGGTTTTATTACAATATCAAACTGCCAGACCCATCCTCTCGAAATGAAACAACATTCTTTTAACGGACAACATTGTTTTTATCGGATATCAAACCTCCACACTGTTTGTATTTTTCCTAGTTTGTGTTGTGTATATCATGATTGAAACTATATAACATGATGAGTTATCATTTCATGAATATAAATGCAGGTTGTCGTGTGAGGGTACGCTTAAAATTAAATGTTTGACTTAGTTTCAGAAAGCAAATTTATCTCAACTTTCTTCCTAGCCCGTGGCCTTTTTCTTTTGGCTCCATCTCCAGCAACCAAAATGCTGGCTGAAAACTACTATGCATGCGTGTCTTATTGACAGGTACCAGGTGCTCTGTTGACATGGAAGTCCAGTTCTTTCAAGCTCTGCAGAATGGAATGTCCCTTGTCTCCTTGCAATTTTTCAGTTCAAGTGACCCTGTAATCATGCGTCTCAGGATGGTGAAACGATCGATGATAAATGTGGCCCATCCGATTACTAAGCCAACCATTTGCGCGGACATGAATTCTAAAATAGTTCACCAATGCTTTTATTTATATATATCACATAAATCCTAAAATAATGTATGATATCACTTCTAAACTACATAGTATCACATTATTACTTTTATTCACTATTAAGACTCTTAAATTATGTCAATAAAAAATAAAGTATTAAAATAAAAAAATTACTTGAATTACATCAGTGCTTATCAAATTAATACATTTATTTTTTATATTTTTATGTTTTTTAAATTATGTCCTTACTTTTTTTAGACAGAAAAAAACCAAGATTCAATATAAAAACAATTTATGAATTTGTTTTTCCTATATGTACCAATATATAATAGCAAATAGATGTAATTATAAGCGTGTTTTGTGTTATGTTCAGGACTTATGGAGTTTCTTAAGAGTTAAATATATTTAAACTATAACTAATAACATATAATTTGGGTCTTTCTTATTGAGAAATAAAAGTATCGAGAAGAGGTTTTACATAAAATATTGTTTTGTTTATTGAATAATGCAGAATCACAGTTCACTATTTATATACAACAACTCTAACTGTACAAGAAAGGGAAATAAGACTTTGTAAACTATTATAACAGAGCTGCGTTTATTTCTTAATTTGCAGACAGGCTCTATTCCTATTTTACAAAGGATAGAACTTTGCAGATTCTTGACTTTATCTTTTCAACACTCCTCTTCAAGTTGGAGCATGAATGTCGAGAATGTTCAACTTGCATGTTCAATTTTTTTAAGTTGTCTCCCCCTAAAGCTTTTGTGAATATGTCTACTAACTAGAGATGTGATGGAATAAATTTTGTAACAATTTGTCCTGCATGAATCGTTTCTCATACAACATGACAGTCAATTTTGATATGCTTTGTTCGTTCATGGTATACTGGATTTGCGACGATATGTATTATTGCTTGATTATCACAAAATAATTCCACTAGCTTTAAGTGTACTTGTAGGTCTTTATATATGCTTCAAAGCCATGTGAGTTCACATGTTGCAGCAGCCATTGACCTGTATTCAGCTTCGACTGATGATCTTGAGGCTGTTTTTTGTTTTCTTGTCTTCCATGAAATGAGAGAGTCTCCACGATAGCCCGTGGTAGATCTTCTTATCATCGGACAATTTGCCCAATTGGCATCATAATAAGCTTTTAGTTGCATAGAGCTGTTTGCTGAAAATAATAAACCATTGCCTGGGTTTTTCTTTAAGTATTTTACTACACGAAGAGCAGCATCCCAATGAGGTTTTCTTGGTGCGTGAATAATTTGACTTAGGATGTTGATAGAATATGTAATGTCTAACCTCGTGATTGTAAGATATATTAATTGCTCTACCAATCTTCTATAGTTTGCAACGTCATTTAGCATCTCACCTTGATCATTAGTGAGCTTTAGATTTTGTTCCATAGGAAAATCAACTGGTTTGGCTCCAAGAAATCCAACGTCATCGAGTATTTCCGATGTGTATTTTCTCTGTGAAATAACTATTCCAACTTTTGATCTTGCCACTTCTAGTCCGAGAAAAAACTTCAGCTTACCTAGATCTTTTATGTGAAATTGTTGTTGCAAAAACATCTTAACATCTTGAATAGCTTTGTCATTGTTCCAAGTAATGATAATATCATCTACTTAGATAAGAACAATGGTTAGAGTAGCACCTTTTTCTTGCACAAATAGGGAATGATCTGAGTGTGATTGAGAGAATCCAGCTGTTTTGGTAGAGTCTGAGAATTTTGCAAAGCAGTTTCTTGGTGCTTGTTTAAGGCCATACAAGGACTTATGAAGCCTACATATAACCTTTTCCCCCTGTTTGCAAAGTCCTGAAGGCGGAATCATATAGACTTCCTCATGTAAATCACCATAAAGGAAGGCATTATTGACATCCATATGAAATAGTGGTCAATTGCATACTGCTGCCAAAGCAAGAAGACAACGCATAGTAATCAGCTTTGGAACGGGGGTAAAGGTGTCATGATAATCAAAGCCCTCTTGTTGATTAAATCTCTTGGCTACTAGGCATGCTTTATATCTCTCTACGGAACCATTTACTGCTAGTAGGACGATAATGAGTGGGAAGTAGAACAAGTGACAATGTCTTCTGATTTTCAAATGCAGTGAGTTCAGTTTGCATTGCTTCACACCACTTGGGATCATTAAGTACCTGCTCATATGTTGTTGGTTCAACAGTGTTGGTAATGTTGTTAATAAATATTTGATGAGCAAGAGATAGAGACTGATAAGAGATGCAACTGGATAAAGTATATTGAGTACCTAATCGTGAAGAGGATGACTTGGTTGTGGAAGCAGAGTGAGTGGATGTACTAACCTGGCTACAATGAAAATCACGAAGAAGAACAAATTTTTGTCTTGGCCTATCACTACGACATAGAACAGGAGGGGTTGCGGGTGATGGTGCAGAAGATGGCATGAGTGATGAAAGTGGTTTTGTAGTGGGAGAATTAGATGATGTAGTTATGGGATTCTTGTTAGTAATGGTGCAAGAATTGATGGTGATGGATCGGGGATGTCATGAGATGCAGGGGTTACGATGGGCAGAGATGTTTGAGATGGTGGTTCTTATGAAGTGTGAATGGAAAATGGAAATGTATTTTCATGAAAAACAACATCTCTGCTAGTGAAGAATTGTTGAGTAATAAGATCGTAAACAAGATATGTTTTTTGATTGGAAGGATATCTAAAAGAATGACAACGACGAGCACGTGGTGAAAATTTGTTCAAATGTTGTAAATTGGTGGCATAACAAAGACATCCAAATGCACAAAGGTGATGATAGGTGGGTAATTTTTCATACAAAAGTTTGTATGGTGATTTGTGTTTCAAAATTGGGGTTGAGAGACGATTTTGAGACAAGTGGCAGTGAGTAGGCTTTTTCTCCAAAATTTTAATGGTAAATTGGCATGGAATCTTAATGCACAACTTATATTTAGGAGGTGTCTATGTTTGTGTTCAACAACACCGTTTTGTTGTGGTGTGTATGAACATGAATTTAGAAGTAAAATTCCATGCATGGAAAGATATGGTTTTACGAAGATAAATTCCATCCCATTATCACTACGTATGCTTTTGACTTGACTATTGAATTGAGTATGAACATAAGCAACAAATAGTTTTAACAACCTTTATGTTTCAGATTTGAATTTCATAAAAAAAAATCCAAGTAAAGCGAGTGTAATCGTCCACAATGGTTAAGAAATAGTGTGCACCCGAATGTGTTTCAATTTTGTGTGGATGCCAAATGTCACAATTTATAAGCTCAAAAAGTTTAATGCTTTGAATGAAACTTTTTGGAAAGATTAACCTTGTTTGTTTTGTTAGAGGACACACTTCGCATGAATGCTGAGAATCATAAGTGAAAGAGGGGATTAATTTCGACAAAAAGTGAGAGGGTAGTTTTCATGGGTGTCCCAAAATGTTATGCCACAATGTTGTTGATGACAAAACAACTTGATAGGAGATAGGTGTAGATAAATGTGATTATGATTGTGGCATAAGGAAGTCCTTCACTCAACTTCCCCAGACCAATCATCTTCTTCGTAGCAAGGTCTTGCAATATACAGAAGTTACAAAGAAATGGATAGAGAAATTAAGGGCAGCTATGAGATTACTGACTAAAAGTAAATTCACTTTTAATTCATCTCACAAGGTTTTTATTTTGGTATAGTATGTAAAGATTGAATTTTGGTTCTATTGCAGTTCAACAATGGATCGATGAATTTGATAGTAATGTGAAAAATTACCTTATGAGAATCGTTCTTGAAGATCCAACCAGATTTCTGAAGGAGTTTCAACATAAAGAACATTGTTGGCAATTTCTTGATATAAGGAGTTAAGAATCCAAGATAGCACCATATCATTCCATCGTTGTCATAACATGTATTTTGGATCAGTTTCTACAAGTGTGATTATGGTTCCATTGATGAGTCCCAACTTGTTTTTGACATTAAGGCTTATCAACATTGAGCGACTCCACATTGCATAATTGGTCCCATCAAGAACCTTTGGTACAAGATTCATGCTAGGATGATCTGATGTGTGAATAAAGAGAGGATAAAGGGTCTATGGTTAGTGTGGATCTTTTTTGAATAGTAGTGTTTGGCGTTGTGTTTTGATTGATGCTGTTTGAATCAACATTGTTATCCATTGATGTTTTTGTTGAAGATTTTGGTTATTGTGATTTCTTATGTTCTGATACCATGAGAAATAAAAGTATCAAGAAGAGGTTTTACATAAAATATTATTTTGTGTATTGAATAATGCAGAATTACAGTTCATTATTTACATACAACAACTCTAACTGTAAAACAAAGGGAAATAAGACGTTGTAAACTATTATAATAGAGTTGCGTTTAATTCTTAATTTGCAGACATGCTCTATTCCTATTTTACAAAGGATAGAACTTTGCAGGTTCTTGACTTTATCTTTTCAACACTTATCACGTATACAAATAAAAAGGTGAAAATTTTAAATGAAACTTTAAATTATAAACTATTTTTATTTCAATCAAGGGAAAGTTAATATACAAAATCTGTGATTTTATTTTCAGATGCAGATTGAATTTATTTTTTAAGATATATTGATGCGACCATATTATTTGATCGTTTCATCAATATATACCTAGTGTTTTGCATACATTTTGTGTATAAAATGCCTTGATATTCTTTGTTTTATGAAGTCATTTTCGAATGAAAGATGCAAAAAGGAAGTAATTGGAGGTGATTGACAGATTTGACTTTCAGTCGGTGTTATGTGCAGAGTGGAATCTCTAGAGATTGGAATGAAGTGATTCGAGTGACATTCAAAAGCTAACATCCATAAATTTATGGAAAGCTAAGTAAAAATAAATAAAATAAGGAAAATCATGGAAATCGCAGCCTTCAAAGTCAAATCTTACAATCTGCCAACATCGACCTTTTCCCATTCCAACTTCAATATCTTGAGCTATAGAAGTCCGATTGATCCAAAATTAATTGGAGTGGATTTAGGACTCAAAGACCTATAAACTCTCCAAATTTAAGCTCAAAATGATGTTCTATGAAAGTAATGTGAATTTTACAAGGAACAACTAAATTCTGCCAACTTGAGGAAGGACTATTTTGTAAAATAGACATTAGGGTTTCTATGCATATATAAAGGAGAAGAGCAGTAAGGAAGTGGCGCCCAACACAAAATTTTCCTCCTCTAAACCCTAAATCATGTGTTCTTCCATCTTTTTATTTAGTTGTTCAATAAACATGCATGGCTAGACTCTTTTACTTGGTTGCAAGGACACAAAAACCTTCGAATTTCAAGAACCGTGAGATTTATTCTTCCTTCTATTTTCAGTTTATGTTATGAACGAGTATGATTGTTTTCCTATACATATTTCCTATAATTGTTGTTGATGATTGCTAGAGTGGACTCTAAGTTATTGTTGTGAACAATCTATTGCTCAGTTTAATATCAAAACCGGAGTTGTGATATATGAACTTGTGAAGCAACTAAGATTGATAATTGTGGCCAAACTACATTATTGAACTTAGGAAGAATATTTGAATAAATTGATACAAGTTGTGGACAACTTGTATGTTAATCTTGATGAAATTATCTAGTTCTTAAAGCTACCATTAAATTGAATCATTAGTGCGGACACTTTGATTGTTTGTTGGTTAGGATTAGTTATACGGTGGATCCATTAATTAATCACGTTAAGAAAAGATAAAATTTTAGAACATAAAGTGCATTTTTTGTTTCAAGGATCGGTTCTAATTTCAGTAGGTGGATGTATGCTTGTGACCAAGGTTTGTTTTCTTTATAAGTTTCGGTTTTAATTGTTGTCATAGTTTAGATAATCACAAACCAAATCCCCCCAATCACATAACGTACAATATAAAAATCTGACTTGAAACTTCCTCGTGGGATCGACCCTTGCTTACTCTATACTATCTTGTGTGTTTTAAGCTAGGGTAATTAATTTGTTTGACCACGACATCGCAACATATATAAAAAACAAACTACCCCTGAAACTTTCAATCACCCTGTCATCACCGAAAATATACCAAAAAATAACAAAAATAAAGTAAAAAGGGCTAGTGAGAGTAGAAGAATCAATGTGGAAATTTTGGTTGTTTTTGCAAATCCTATCGTATCTATTTTGTCCCAAAAATAGAGGAAAATACTGATTTAAGAAAACTAATATATCATAGGATAAATCTATGTAAAAATTAAGTTGAGAAATATAATTATATTTTTATAGGCCAATTTGATTTAATTGTAGGCCAATTTAAAAGTATAATTATGTTTGAGAATTAATTTAGGGTCCAATTGAAGGATTTAATTAAGTGCAAGGACTTAATTATACTTTAAATTGGTCTCATCAAATTAATTAAGGGCTTAATCGATAAAAATCAAATTCTTGAACTTAATTTGGGATCAATTGAGAAGTTTGGAGTTTTTGGAGACCGAATTGCATTTTTCCAATCACATTGCGCGTAATTAAGGATCAAATTACACAAATCCGGAACCAAGGACAAAAGTAAAAAGTGTGGGCAAATTTCTCTCTATAAATAGAGATCAAATTGCCTACAATAGGGAGCCCAAAAAAATTGAACCCCGAAAAATTTAAAAAAAAACTTTACACAAAAAAAAATCTAAAAACCCTAGAAAGCAATGTCTTTCTCTTGCCCATGGAGTTGCAGCCGCTAGCCTCTTTGGGGCAGCTGTAGCCCCCCCCCTTTATTTTTCCTTTACTTCCCGTCTCTACACTTTTCTCTTCTCCGGCCGATCACTCTCCCTCGCCAGCAAACTGATCGTCCAGCCACCACTTCCCCTCTCTCTCAGGAGACCGACTCAGCCTTCCACATGGTCACTCTCTCTCGTTTCCTTTCCCTCTGCAGTGAACTGACAAGCTATCCCCATTTTCTTTTCCATTAGCTCCTCTCTATTGTCGACGACTTCCCCTTTCTCAAGTGACTGACTCTGCCATCCCCCACGGCTAGGTTCCTCTTGGCCTCACCACGATCTCACTCTCTTTTCCTCTCCTTTTATGGTGAACAAACCCGACAGCCACCACAGCCGCACCGATCGGACACCTAATGATCTTCCATGGTGGTCTTCTCTCTCGGCCATCACCTTCCATGACAGCCCCCACTCTCATTTCTTCTCTAGCCTCCATAGTCGTCCAGCAACCATTTGAAAAAAGAAAAAGAAAAAACATAGATCTAAGATTTGAGGACGACTTGGGTTATGCTGTTGTGTTTGCGTTTTTTGTCTGTTTTGCAAGTCCGTGAACATCACCTCCAGCAAGAGAAGGAAGGGGAGAGGCCGATCTTCCCCCTGTCATTTCGGTCCAGTGGTGGTGGCGCGTGAGGCCGATCTACCCCCCTGTCATTTCGGTCTAGTGGTTCCACGCGCCACCACTGTACCCACGTGGCTTCAGTCGTGAATAGTGTTTCCGAGGTTGTTTCTGTATTTTTTTAGATGTTTGTATTTATTTTAAATTGTTGTTATTTTTTATTTCTTCTACATATTATGTAATTGTACAATGTACCCAGAAAAAATTAATGAAAAAGAGAATGGGTGTGTGAGTTGCATAAAAAAACACAAAACGTAAAAAATTCATTTTAAAAAAAAAAGAAAACAAAAAATAAAAAATATGTTTTCGTGCATACAGTCCGATTCCAAAGTTTTGTACATTGTATTTTTCGCAAAAAAAATATGTTGCATCTTTTCCATGTTGTCAAAGCGAAAATTTGGATCTCGTAACCAGTTTGCGATTCTCCGTTGGCATTCGGCCAAAATATCAAAAATAATTTAACAATTATTTTATCTTATCTATCCCGGTGTAAAATCACACTATAATGTACATTCGTGGATGGTTAAAAATAAGATTTTCAAAATGATATGCAAATTTTATTTTGGTTAGTCTTTCAACCCGTAATGAGGTAGAGATTCTCTCGTGGAGAGAAATCTACTTCGAATTTTAGGAATGACCAATAAAAAATGATTTAGAAAAAAAAATCAAATAACAAAACAACTTACCTTAGGTAGCCTTGCACAACAAGTCTCCTTACCCTAGACTCTCGCAGACCAATAGGTTAGTAGTAACCTTAAAATTAGGTGGCGACTCCTAATAATTATAGTCATAATTTTTACGAATATAAAATAACCACACATTTCACCGCACGCCGTTATCTTCCCCTAACCCAGGGGATGGCAGTGCATGAAGCGCGCGTAAAAATCACCACTGCAACACACTCTCAAAATATTTCAAGTAATTCATGATAATATAGCAATTGAATTATGTATTATTTGAATCCTTATATTTTTAATCAAGCACTTTTTACTAATAAAATTATAAAATAAAGTGATACATTAGAATATTCTCAAAACTCAACACAGATTAATAAGTTAAATAAATCAATAACATAAATATATTATTCATTATTTTAAAAAATTGTATTAACTTTTGTTTTGATTTTAGCATATATATTTTTAAAATTAAATTTCAAAGCAATATAATTGAAGTATTGACTATAATTTTTTAATGTTCAATAGGTATTAGATATGCTACTAGTTAATTCATTTGGAAAACTGACATAATCTTTCGGTTAGTATTTTGTTGTGAACATTACTAACAAGTTTTCATCATCATTTTTGTCAGTATTTACCAACATGTATTTATATCGGTCTTTTGCAGACATCATTACTAATATAATGGTTTTGTCGATAAATGTCAATAATAAACAACAAGGGATTTGCATGTGAAATTATAGTGGGTCTTTTATATACACCATTAATAATCAAATGAACTTGTCTGTAAATGTTGATAGTAAACATGAAGGGATTTACGAGGGGAGATTCAAAAACCTATGAAGTACAATTACATCGTATTTTTTTCTGATAGAATTATTGATGGAATTACCAAAACAAATATACTTTATTGGTAACTAAAGTGGTAAAGATCAATGGATTTAGAGGTGAAATTACAGTGGAATTCAAAAAAAATTGAAGTATGGTGATGTGACATTTTTACCGACAAAACTACCGACGAAGTTACCAACGAATATATTCTCATTAAATTCATTTGTAAATTTTTTATTTATAACCTGATCATAGACCACCTTCTCCCCTAAATTTCAACACAATTCAATCTCTCACAATAAATCCAGCAACTACAACATTAACTTTAAGAACATCTATTATCTAATTTGATTTTTACTTAAAGTATGCAAATTTGCCCTGTCATAACCCAATTTATGGGTTACTCTCCAAAATCCACCCAAAAATAACAAAAATAACATAAAAGGGCTGACAGGGTAGAAGAATTAATGTGAAATTTTTTGTTCTTTTCGAGAGTCTAATTGTATCTCTTTTGTCCCTAAAAAATAGAGGAAAATACAGATTTAAGGAAAAATAATATATCATCAGATAAGTTTGTGTAAAAATTAATTTGAGAAATATAATTATATTTTTATAGGCCAATTTAATTTAATCATCAGCCAATATTAAAGTATAATTATGTTTGAGAATTAATTTAGGGTCCAATTGAAGGATTTAATTAAATGTAATGACTTAATTATACGTTAAATTGGTCACATCAAATTAATTAAGGGCTTAATTAAGTATAATTAAATGCTTGAGCTTAATTTGGGTTCAATTGAGAAGTTTAGAGTTTTTTGGAAAATGAATTGAATTTTTTCAATCCAATTGTGCAAAGTTGGGGTCGAATTGAAGACAAATTAAGGATCAAATTACACAAATTCAAAATAGAGGACTAAATTGAAAACAATGTGTAAATTCTAACTCTATAAATGTAGTAGTTTAGCCATTTGAAAAGGGGCCCAAAAAAATAAAAAATAAAAGAAATTAAAAAACCTTAAAATCCCAAAAAAAAACTGAATCTTCTTTCTTTTAGGGCTGAAGCCCCTTTCCACTCTCTTCTCTCCATTTTCTAGCCAGGCCTCTCTCACCCATGGCTTGACTCCTTTTTTCTCCTTCCCTGACGACCTCCTCTCAACCTTCGGCAGCCTTTTCCCTCTTTCTAGTCGATCGCCCCTAACAGACCTCCCTCCACCTCCACACAGACCCCACTGTCTCAATTTCTTTCCCTTTCATAGCATCGTCTACCTCCAGCCACGGCTGTCCCCTTCGCCGATAACCCCCCTTTCGTCAGCCTCCTCTCCAGTCGTTGTTGGCCAACTTCTCTACATCGATGACCTCTCATCTTTTCCTTTTTTGACAGCACCACCTACTTTCAGCTTACCCACGACACTCCGATGGGGCTCCCAGCAGTCATCCATGGAGGCCCTCTCTCTCGGCTAACTTCCCTTTTCTTTCCTTTTTGGCAGCGCCATCTGCCTCCAGCCCCATGGCCTGACTCTTTTCCTCCCTGTCGATGGGTAACTCCTCTGCGCCGACGACTTCCTTTCTTCTTCCAGCCACCTGAAGAAAGAGCAGAACAGATCTGAAATATGTTGAACAAAGCAGATCTGGCCAAAACATTGCTTGTGTGTTGTTTTGTTTGTGTTTTTTTCTGTCTTTGTAGGTCACCATGAACATCACCACCAATGAGAGAATGAAGGGAAGAGGCTGATCTACACCCCACTGTTATGCATTTTTCTCTGGCGGTGGCATGTGGGCTCCACCAGTGTTCTTATGATGCCTCCACTACCAATAGTGTTTCCGGGAGGTTATTTTGTATTTTTTATGTTGTATTTGTTTAAAATTGTTGTTATGTTCATTTATTTTTGTAAATGCTATGTTATGTAATATGTACAATGTAACAAAAAAAACAAATGAAAACGAGAATGGGTGTGTGAACTGCATAAAAAAGCTGTGATCGCACAAATTAATTACCTCCGGCAAGAGAAGGCAGGGGAGATTTAAAACCCACACGATAGTATAAAGCAAGCAAGGGGTCGATCCCACGAGGAAGTTTCTAGTCAGATTTTTATGTTGTACGTTATGTGATTGGGGGGATTTGGTTTGTGATTATCTAAACTATGGCAGCAATTAAACTAGCAAACAAAATCAATTAAAACCGAAACTTATAAAGAAAACAAACCTTGGTCACAAGCATACATCCACCTACGGAAATTAGAACCGATCCTTGAAACAAAAAATGCAGTTTATGTTCTGAAATTTTATCTTTTCTTAACGTGATTAATTAACGGATCCGCCGTATAACTAATCCTAACCAACAAACAATCAAAGTGTCAACACTAATGATTCAATTTAAAGATAGCTTTAAGAGCTAGATAATTTCTTCAAGATTAACATACAAGTTATCCGCAACTTGTGTTAATTTATTCAATGTTCTCCCTAAGTTCAATAATGTAGTTCCGCTACAATTATCAAGCTTAGTTCCTCACAAGTTCAAATATCACAACTCCGGTTTTGATATTAAACTTAGCAATAGATTGTTCACAACAATAACTTAGAGTCCGCTCTAGCAATCATCAACAACAATCATAGGAAATATGCATAGGAAAACAATCATACTCATTCATAACATAAACTGAAAATATAAGGAAGAATAAATCTCACGGTTCTTGAAATCCGAAGGTTTTTGTGTCCTTGAAACCAAGCAAAAGAGTCTAGTCTTGCATGTTTATTGAACAACTAAATAAAAAGATGGAAGAACACATGATTTAGGGTTTGGAGGAGGAAGATTTTGTGTTTTCTTTTGTGCTGGCCGCCACTTCCTTGCTCCTCTTCTCCTTTATATATGCTTAGAAACCCTAATGTCTATTTTACAAAATAGTCCTTCCTTAAGTTGGCAGAATTTAGTTGTCCCTTGTAAAATTCATATCTCCTTAATATGACATAGTTTTGAGCTAAAATTTAGATATTCTATATATCTTTGAGTCATGAATCCACTCCAATTGAGTTTGCATCAATCGAACTTCTGTAGCTCAAGATATTGAAGTTGGAATGGACAAAGGTGGATATCGGCAGATTGCAAGATTTGACTTTGAAGGCTGCGATTTCCATGATCTTCCTTATTTTATTTCTTTTTCCTTAGATTTCCATAAATGTATGGATGTTAGCTTTGAATGTCACTGGAATCACTTCATTTTGATCTCTAGAGCTTCCACTTTGCACAAAACACAGAATGAAGGTCAAATCTGTCAATCACCTCCAATTACCTCCTTTTTGCATCTTTCATCCAAAAATACCTTCAAAATATAAAACAAAGAATATCAAGGCATTTTATACATAAAAAATATGCAAAACACTACATAAATATGGATGAAATTATCAAATAATATGGTCGCATCAAAAACAAAAAAACATAAAAATTGCATTTCAAAAGAAAAAAAACAAAATTGTGTTTTCTTACAAAAAAAATATGTATTGCATCTTTTACATATTCTTAAAGCGTAAATTGGATATCGTAACCAATTTATGATTATCCTTTAGCATTCGGCCAACATATCAAAAATATTTTAACAATTATTTTGTTTTCTCTATTACGGTGTAAAATTACATTGTGGATGGTTAAAAATGAGATTTTCAAAATACATTGCAAAATTCATTTTGGTTAGTCTTTCAACCCGCAATGAGATAGAGATTCTCTCACGAAGAGAAATCTACGTCGAATTTTAGAAAAGACCAATAAAAAATGATTTAGAAAAAACAATTAAACAACAATGCAACTTACCTTAGGGAGGGTGCAATAGGGTAATACGTCTTCCCCTTGCACAACAAGTCTCCTTACCCTAGACTCTCGCGAACCAATAAGTTGCTAGTAATCTTAATACTAGGTGGTGACTCCTAATAATTATAGTCGTAAATTTTATGACTATATCACTCTATTTTCAACGACACACCATTGTCTCCCCAAATCCAGGAAACAACAGGGCGTGAAGCGTGTAAAAATATCGTCGTTGCGACATGCCTTATTGTTTTGAAATTTAATTTTAATATGTGAATTTATTTTGCATATTTTTAAAGTTTATTGATTTTGTTTTGGTGTTTATTGTTTGTTTTATATTTTTTATCATTTATACTTATTGTATGAATATATATTGGTATGCACACAGAGAAGAATTTGTTCCTTGTGTGATCATTGTAAAAAGGATGCTTAAGTTAACTTCTAGTTACAACAACATACATGGAGTTATAGATGCCAACAATAATGCTTATAGGAATATGGTTATGGATGCAATGACAATAACCAGAGTGGTGCAAATGAATGTATAATTGTTGATAAAAAACCTAATACAAATGCGGTTAGTTTCTTTTTATCTTCTAAAAGACTGTGAAGAACTATTATGGGATGGTTGCACAAATCACAAGCTAAAAGAGTTTTTATGTTACCAAATCCATGATGAACTCCTTGGTAGGATACTAGAAAAATAATGTCTCCAAATTTTTGCATGTTGTATTACCTTGAAAATACAAAGTTACATGTGGGCATTCTCATTATAAACATGGAGCTGGAAGGAACAAAATCTTGCTGCAAATAAAAAAAATAGATATTTTTCATTGATACCTAGACTGCAAAGGTTATTCATGTTATCAAAGACTGTTGAGTAGATGACATGACACTATTTACATAAAATAGTTAATGGAGTACAAGTGCACCCTTCTTATCGTAAAGCCTGTCATCACCCAATTTTTGAGTTACTCCCCAAAATCAACCCAAAAATAACAAAAATAAAATAAAAGAGGTCGGCATTGGTAGAAAAATCAATGTGCAAATTTTGGTTGTTTTCGAGAATCTAATTGTATCTCTTTTCTCCTCAAAAAGAGAGGAAAATACCAATTTAAGGCAAAAATAATTAAGTCGTGCGACATAATTATATTTTTATGGGTCAATTTTATTTAATCGTCGACCAATTTAAAAGTATAATTATGTTTGAGAATTAATTTAGGGTCCAATTAAAGGATTTAATTAAGTGCAAGGACTTAATTATACTTTAAATTGGTCACATCAAATTAATTAAAGGTTTAATCAATGAAAATCAAATTCTTGAGCTTAATTGGGGTTCCATTGAGATGTTTGGAATGTCGAAGGCCGAATTGAATTTTTCTAATCGAAATGCGCGAAGTCAAGGGTCAAATTGAAGACAATTGAATTTTAATGGTCGAATTAGGGATCAAATTACACAAATCTAAACACAAGGACCAAAGTGAAAAGAGCGTGCAAATTGCATATCAATAAATAGGGATGGCATGCTTTATACGACGCGCCACCAATGCTCCTGCTTTGCTTCAACTGTCAACAATGTTTCTGAGGTTGTGTTTTTGTGATTTTGGATATTGTGTGTGTTTAAATTGTTGTTATGTTCATTTATTTTTTGTAATTGTTATGTAATGTGTAAATTGAAACAAATAAAATAATGAATAGAGAATGGTTGTGTGTTGCATATATATATATATATATATATATTGCATTTTCTCAACATATTTTTATGTTTTTTCCATGTTTTAAGGCAAAAATTGGATATTGTAACCGATTTACAATTATCAGTTGGAAGACAGCCAATATGTCAAAAATATTCTAATAATTATTTTGTTTTATCTATCACGGTGTAAAATTAGACTGTAAAGTACACTCGTGGATAGTTAGACATGAGATTTTCAAAATGCAGTATAAAATTCATTTTGGTTAGTCTTTCAACCTGTAATGAGGTGGAGATTCTCTCATGGAGAGAAATCTACGTTGAATTTTAGAAAAGACTAATAAAAAATAGCTAAGAAAAAACAATCAAACAACAATGCAATTTATCTTAGGTTAGTTGCACTGGAGGTGATGTGTCTTCCCCTTGCACAACAAGTCCCCCTTACCCAAGACTCTCGTAGACCAATAGGTTCCTAGTGACCTTAATACTAGGTGGTGACTCCTCACAATTATAGTTATAAATTTTACGACTATAAAACACACTTCATTTTCAACACGCGTTGTTGTCCTCTCAAATCAAGGGGATGGCCAGGAGCAAAGCGTGTAAAAAATCACAGTCACAACAGATGGTGACTCCGCTGGGGACATTGCTAGCCTAAGCTTGTTTGTTTGATTATTTATTTCTCAATTTGTTTTGGCACATATTTTTACTACTTTAGCATGCATTTTACATTCAACTCATGCATAACATTGAGTATGAATTAATTTCATCATGCATTTTAATTTCCTAATTAAGCCCAATTTTAAGTTGGGTGGGGATTAGCGGTTTGCCTCATGACTTTCATTCGGGATTCAGATTCGTAAAAGTCCAACTATGAAATGAGTGTTTACTTGATAATGACAGTCATAATGTTCCCCAACCATTTCTTGTATACCCCTACACTACCCTCACGTGAGACGGTTACTGGGCAGTTCATAGACCTTCTGAGACCAGATAGAAAACTTACCCTCATGTATTCGCTTAGAACCTGCTTTTGGGTTACATCATTCATGATAGTTTACTTGTTATGTATGTACATACGTTTGCATTCACATGCATTTATCATTGCATGACATATCATCAGCAGGCGGAAACATAGGTCCCCAAAGAGTTTTTGTTCATAACACTCAACTATGTCAAAGAATTATGGACAAAGAAAAATGTGCTCACTACCATGTCCACTTCCGAGAAAACTAGTTTGTCTGAAAGTTAGCATGACTTATCTTGCCAGCATACTCAAGCAAACACTAAAATGATGTTTGCAAGAGTCTTTGAGAAAGAAATGCACCGAAGTTGGAAAATTAAGCCTGCTTCCATAATTGCTATTTCTTTGGTCATGTTCACATGTCATGTCTCGGTTTCAACCTGTTTTGACTTGTTGACAATTTTGCATGCAAACACCACAAATACCTTTTTGTTATGGAACAAACCTTTTTTTCAATGATTATGTATTTTCTTGTCTTTATAATGTGTTCTTTCTTTTTGTCTAAATAACACAAGCACTCCATATACCCTTTCATCCAAAGTATACATGATCCCATGATTTCATAAAGATTTTTGACAAATAAAATTCTAGTACGAAAAGGAATGCCAATTTGATGTTTATTTAACAATTGTGTTCTAGAAATTCAAAGGATTTCATTGAAAGGTGATCTCATACCATCAAAACCCATATAATAAAGCTAATCTCTCAGCCAAACAAATAATCAAAAAAATCAAAAACTTATTTCACATGGAAAAGCATAGCTTATTGATTCAGAATGCATGTTTTTAAAATGAGAAAAGACCATCTTTGATATGTCCTGATGAAGTCTCAAATATCCTTTGCAGTAACTATTTAAGCCTAATAATCTTTTCTTAACAATTAACTCTAACAAGGATCACACCCTACACTGGGTGGAAAGTGCAAAAAATAGGCATGTCAAAGTATTTCAATGACAAAAGATATCAAAACAAAGCTGGGGGGCATAAACATAAAAAGAGTTTTAGTACACTATAACAAATTAATTCAATATTTTAGTAGTACTGAAAACCCAACATAGAAAGCCCAAACAAAATACTTTTGGGGACATGTCATGTCAACATGATGTTAGTTCCAAAAACCATGAAAAAAACCCAAACAAAATACTTGGGGGCATGTCAAGTCAGCATAATGTTAGTGCCAAAAAACCATGAAAAAACCCAAACAAAATACTTGAAGGGAATGTCTAGTCACCATGAGGGCACTGTTAAAAAACTTATGATAGAAAGCCAAAGCATATATTGAGAGGCATGTCAAAATAAAAGCCCAAACAAATACTGGGGGCATGCTAGGGCACTATGAAAATCATTCATGAGGGCTAAATAGAGTTCCAAGAGTAAGCAATAAGTGATCCTTAGTGTCAAAAACCCTTAAACACTTTTTGAGCTTACAAATATCTTTTCGTCGTAGCCATTAACCTAAGTACAAGCCTAATTAAGCCCTTTCTGATCAAATACGAGTGATCTGGATTGATAAGCAATGCTTTTCCATTTAAAACAATTCTTACAAATGTTTCACTCGACTTGATCGAAGCCTTCCTGACATATAAGACTTCCAAATATCATTTCACATTCTTGTCAAAGTCAATATAAAACTTGACAATGAGATTACTTGAATTCTTTCAAGAACAAGCTTTTTAAACAAGCATCAAAATGTTTTTTGTGCTTGGAATGACTTTGAAATTCCAAAAGTTTGACATGAAAATATTTTTTACAAATAGTCATCCCTTTCCTACAAACACTTGAATCCTAAAAAACTAGTGTGACATGACCCGGTTGAGGAAATCAAAATGGTTTTTTTTGCTTGGAATGACTTTGAAATTCCAAAAATCCCATATGAAAACACAATCTTTGCAAATAACCAACCCTTTCCTGAAAACACTAAGAGCCTAAAACACTTGTGGGTCATGACCAGGCTAGGGCCAATGTACAAATGCAATTAAAGCTGACTCCATTATTCTTTTTCAAAGAATCTGGATCAAACTCAGGGGGGCATGCTGATATGGAAAATCTATCATCTCCAACGGTTAAATTCACAAGTTGTGTCTTGAGTAAGTAGAAGCGAGAAGTCGTCAAATCCAGAAAGGGGACCTATAACTCTTAGGTAAATATACATGCATCATAATGCATTGCATCCCCATCGAGAATCTAGGAAATGTTTTGCAGGGATTGTAATTTACGAACCTTCATTCATCATTTTGTGTGCATGTTTTCAAGCTCTCACCTCTTGCATTTTCTTGAGCATGCTTTTCAGCTTTATCTCTTTTCTAATTTTGGGTGTCATGATGCATTGTATCCTCATTCAGAATCTAAAAAATGTTTTAGAGGGATAGTAATTTACGAACCTACATTCATCATTTTGTGTGAACACTTGTTTGAGTGCGTTTTCCAACTCTCAAACCTAATAATGCTCTTTTTAGCCATTTCTTCCCCTTGTCAATGGTGTTTTCCAACCCTCAACCATCAATTAAGATAGTGCGCTTCTTAGCCATTTCTTCCACTCGTCAATGGCGCTTTCCAACCCTCAACCATCAATTAAGATAGTGCACTTCTTATCCATTTCTTTGCTCCTTGTTTAAGTGTGTTTTCCAACCCTTAAGCATGAACAAAATTGTGGTTTTTCCAATACTATTTTTCTTCCTCTTTTGAGCGAGTTTTCTAACCCTTAACCATAGATCCTAGATAGCAAGCTTTCTAGCCCTATATTTCATCCCCTGAAATCTTTATCACCACATTTTGCTTCCATCTAGGTAGGTCGTTCATCACAACAAGACCATCTCTTTGTTTTTACCGTCGTCACCATTCTCATTTGGACAGATCGTCCATCATAACAAGACCATCTCAGTGTTTTTATTATCTTCACCATCTCTCATTGGGCAGGTCGCCCATTACAATAAGATCATCTTTATGTTTCTTAACATCTTCACCATTCTCACTTCGGTAGGTCATCCATTACAATGAGACCATTTTTCTGCATCATACACAAATATCATCATCTTTCATCCATTTGAGTGTCCTCCGTAGGCCTCAGATTCTTAGGTAGTGTGCTTTCTAGCCCTATTCTATCATTTCCTTTTTTAGTGCGTTCGCAACCCTCATCTTCACTCTCGGATGGATCAACCATTTTTTTGGTCTCGTAAATTTATTTTCTTTTTCTTTACAACTATTTAAAGTCTTTTACAAGACTTTCTTCATAAGCATTGTAAAGATGGGGGCAACTGTCATCACCCAATTTTTGGGTTACTCCCCAAAATCAACGCAAAAATAACAAAAAAATAAAAAAGGTCGGTGTTGGTAGAAAACTCAATGTGTAAATTTTGGTTGTTTTTTAGAATCAAATTGTATCTCTTTTATCCTCAAAAATAGAGGAAAATACAAATTTCAGGCAAAAATAATTTATCATTAGATAAATCTGTGTAAAAATTAAGTCATGAGACATAATTGTATTTTTATTGGCCGATTTGATTTAATCGTCAACCAATTTAAAAGTATAATTATATTTGAGAATTAATTTAGGATCCAATTAAAGGATTTAATTAAGTACAAGGACTTAATTATACTTTAAATTGGTCACGTCAAATAAATTAAAGGTATAATCAATGAAAAATCAAATTTTTTAGCTTAATTGGGGTTCAATTGAGAAGTTTGGAATTTTCGTAGACCGAATTAAATTTTTCTAATCTAAATGCGCGAAGTCAAGGGTCAAATTGAAGACAATTGAATTTTAATGGTCGAATTAGGGATAAAATTATAGAAATCTAAAACTAAGGACCAAAATGAAAATAGTGCGCAAATTGCATCTCTAGAATTAGGGATGACTTGCTTTGTAAGATGGGACCCCAAATAATAAAAAATCAAAAATAAATACACAAAAAACCTAAAAATCTTAAGAGGAACCCTAAACCTCTCTTTTTGGGAGCTGTAGCCGCCAGCCCTCTTGGGAGGCCGCTGCAGCCTCCTCCTATCCTTTCTTCAGCCTCCCCTTTCCATCGGCATAGAGGAGATGGCTACCGATGTTGCCCATCATCTCATATTATTGCGATGTCGCGGTCGCAAAAATTAATTACCCTAGCTTAAAACACACAAGATAGTATAGAGCAAGCAAGGGGTCGATCCCACGAGGAAGTTTCAAGTCAGATTTTTATGTTGTACGTTATGTGATTGGGGGGATTTGGTTTGTGATTAACTAAACTATGGCAGCAATTAAACTAGCAAACAAAATCAATTAAAACCGAAACTTATAAAGAAAACAAACCTTGGTCACAAGCATACATCCACCTACGGAAATTAGAACCGATCCTTGAAACAAAAAATGCAGTTTATGTTCTGAAATTTTATCTTTTCTTAACGTGATTAATTAACGGATCCGCCGTATAACTAATCCTAACCAACAAACAATCAAAGTGTCCGCACTAATGATTCAATTTAATGGTAGCTTTAAGAACTAGATAATTTCATCAAGATTAACATACAAGTTGTCCGCAACTAGTGTCAATTTATTCAAATGTTCTCCCTAAGTTCAATAATGTAGTTCCGCCACAATTATCAAGCTTAGTTGCTTCACAAGTTCATATCACAACTCCGGTTTTGATATTAAACTTAGCAATAGATTGTTCACAACAATAACTTAGAGTCCGCTCTAGCAATCATCAACAACAATCATAGGAAATATGCATAGGAAAACAAATATATTCATTCATAACATAAATTGAAAATAGAAGGAAGAATAAATCTCACGGTTCTTGAAATTCGAAGGTGTTTGTGTCCTTGCAACCAAGAAAAAAAGAGTCTAGCCTTGCATGTTTATTGAACAACTAAATAAAAAGATGGAAGAACACATGATTTTGGGTTTGGAGGATGAAGATTTTGTGTTTTTCCCTTGTGGTGGCCGCCACTTCCTTGCTCCTCTTCTCCTTTATATATGCTTAGAAACCCTAATATGTATTTTACCAAATAGTCCTTCCTTAAGTTGGCAGAATTTAGTTGTCCCTTGTAAAATTCATATCTCCCTCATACGACATCGTTTTGAGCTGAAATGTGGAGAGTTTATAGGTCTTTGAGTCCTGAATCCACTCCAATTGAGTTTGCATCAATTTGACTTCTGTAGATCGAGATATTGAATTTTTAATGGACAAAGGTCAACAGTGGCAGAATGCGAGAATTGACTTTGCAGGATGCGATTTCCATGATCTTTCTCCTTTTATTTTTCTTGCATTACCTTTCCAGAAAGGTATGGATGTTAGCTTTTGAATGTCACTAGAATCACTTCATTTCGATCTCTAGAACTCACGCTCTGCACAAAACATCGACTGAACGTCAAATTTGCCAATTACGTCCAATATACTCCTTTTTGCATCTTTCATCCAAAAATGCCTTCAAAACATAAAATAAAGAATATCAAAGCATTTTATACACAAAACATATGCAAAACACTACGTAAATATGGATGAACTTATCAAATAATATGGTCGCATCAAATACCCCCACACTTAGCTCTTGCTCTTCCTCGAGAAAGGATTGGTAAAAAGAATTTAAAAAACAAAGTAACCATGATCAATCTCTTAATCTCCCATCAATGTCCAAGAATTCAAGCATTATAAATAAGAATACAATCGAGAAGGATAAAGAACATAAATCTTTATGAATTTGTTTACATGAAAACTTCAAAACTCAATTACTCTTCGGGATTTAAAAGAAATCTATGTCATGCCAAAGTGATAGGTCCTCTCATTGATATACACTCCAACACTCATGTGTTTAGGGCTTATGTGTTTAAATCTCTCAAATTCAATCAATGAAGATGTTCTACCATAAGCTTGCTCTTCAATCTCATCTCCATTACTAAAATATTACAAACAATGCATGAATCAAAAGGTCTTATTTTCCGGTTGTAATGGGGCTAAGGTTAAGGTGAGGTAAAAGAGAGTAGAAGAAAATGTTCAAACCAAAGAAAGTAGAGCATTCTGAAGAGAAAAAAAATTCAACCAAGATATTCCATCAAAACACATCAATTTTCAATCTTCAAGCACCAATGCTTAGCTTCTTTCGATTTCAAGCTCTTTTGAGCTGAAATGTGGAGAGTTTATAGGTCTTTGAGTCCTGAATCCACTCCAATTGAGTTTGCATCAATTGGACTTCTGTAGCTCGAGATATTGAATTTTTAATGGACAAAGGTCAACAGTGGCAGAATGCGAGAATTGACTTTGTAGGATGCGATTTCCATGATCTTTCTCCTTTTATTTTTCTTGCATTACCTTTCCAGAAAGGTATGGATGTTAGCTTTTGAATGTCACTAGAATCACTTCATTTCGATCTCTAGAACTCACGCTCTGCACAAAACATCGATTGAACGTCAAATTTGCCAATTACGTCCAATATACTCCTTTTTGCATCTTTCATCCACAAATACCTTCAAAACATAAAATAAAGAATATCAAAGCATTTTATACACAAAAAATATGCAAAACACTACGTAAATATGGATGAACTTATCAAATAATATGGTCGCATCACATATCATCAGCCCTCATCGGACAGCTATCGTTTCCTTTCCCTCTCTGGCGACTGACTCTTCCATCACCCATGGCTTGGTTCCTCTCGGCCTCATCACAATTTCACTCTCTTTTCCTCTCCTTCTCGTTTCCACCGAAGCATCCCACTTGATAGATCTATTTTCCAACCACCACAACAGCACCGATTGGCAAATTCAGCAAGCATAACTAGGTAAATGCCCCTTTTACAAGACTAATTATCTTGATCTATAATCGTGTCTTAATTTTTTGAATTTAATTTTTGTTATTGTTAATGATGTTTTTTCCTTTTTATTAACAAACATAGTTTTAAATTTATTTGATTACATGTATGTATGAGCTTTTTAATTTACTTAATTTTTATATTATATAAAATGATGATGAAAAAGTTACTATATACAATTTTTTATTAAAACCTAATTAGCACGTGGAGGAGCATGGATGAAATAACTAATTGATTTCTATGTTCTATAATAGCCTAAGCAATTGAAAAATCAATTAAAATTATCAATTACATTTTTCACAATCACAAAACTAAGTGAAAATTACATATTATGATAAAATTAAATATAAATCAGCACATATTTTTATACATATAATTTATATTGAAATATCAATCTAAAAAATATTTAAGACTAATTTATAAGCCTAATAAATCCTAACAAAGGAGATAAGAAGTGAATGGAAAAGAAAGGGATAAATGACCAATTAGGTTAGCTCGTGATAATCATGTCTTTAACTCCGAACATTAATTTTATGGGTAACTTAGGTTGATTGGAATATGAGTTTAGTTGTTTTTGATCTTATCAAGTTGAACATGAATAAACATTCTAGATTATATAAAAAACAACAAATAAATAATTCAATGTCATTGAAATTATGATCGTATTCTTTACTCAGGTGGTCAATTTGGTTGGTTAACTTGGATTGACCGGAACTGATGTAGTCTATCATCATTTTAACATTTAAAACTATAAAAGATATCATCTAGAATGTCTTTTTAAAGTCAAGACAGATTTTTATATCTCGTCTAAGTATTGGTCTTTTTAAATTAACTAGGTCATATTAAAACAACACTCACAAGTTTAATTTGAAGCTCGTTCTAGACTAGGAGTCAAATAGGGAGGTTTCAAGATTGACCTGTTCAATCATATTTAATGAGATTATTAAATAGTTTTCCATGGCTTGGACATTCTTGTTTTTTTATATAAAAAATATCAATGTCACTTAATTTAAGAAAAAAAAAACATTGTTTGAATAGTATGGTTTTAAAAGTTTTAGCGAATTTAGGTTTTTGATCAAGTCAACCTGGCATGTTATAAATTTACAGTTGCTATACAAAAAAAAAATTATGCTCACAAGAACATTGTCAACATCTCGAATTCATATCCATAGTAAAGCACGTGCAACAAAACTAGTATTATTTCTTACCAATAAAATTAAAAGATTTGGGGTATGAATATTATTTGTATAAACAATGTGCCAACCTTATTCCTTTTTTTTTCAATTAATTTTTTTTTGCCCAATTTAAGGAGTTATGGTTTAAAATTATAAAAGAGAATGAGTGAACAAAAGAGGACCATAATATGAAACACTAAGAACCCACAAAATGAGTTTGAAATTGATGTGAAATGTTATTTAGGTCAATATTTATATTTTTAGTACCTAGATTTGAGAGTGGAGAGGGAGAGTAGCTAGAAAATAGCTAAGCAAAAAGAAATTTATTGTTATGCCACATTTTAGACATAAAATAGGATGACATTTGTGGTGATACTTCCGCTTATCAAGAAAAGTACATTGAAAGTGTTGTTTCATAAATAAATATGAGAGAAGTAGATCAATATCTATTTGTTTTTTTTATTTCGTTTTTCAATATTTTAGGGATTATAAGAAGTTTTTTGAGGTTTATGTTTTGTTTGAAGGTTTGTTCAAATAATAATTAAAATCTTTATTTTTTATTAACCAAAAAATGATCGAAAATAGATCGATTGACAATAAATCACCTAGCAATAAAGGGAATTCGTTGTCCAATTTTTTTTTATAAAGAAAATAGAAGATTAAAAAAAAATCCTAACGTGGCCTAGGCTTCCATGCCTGGGATTGCCTATTTTGATTAAGCACACCAGTACAGCGCCTAACTTTTTTTTTTTTTTTTGTATTTGTTACTTGTTTACATTAGCTTTTTGTATTTAAATATTCATTTATTCTAAGTGTTTTCTTTTCTTAAATAACGATGGATCCTTTTATATTTTTTCAGTTAATTAATATCCAAGAATATTAGTTGTTTGTATTGAATTTGTTTTCTTTGAACATTTCATAGCAATTAGTTGTATTTGTATGAAGTTTTTATAGGAATAAAAATCATTATAAGTAACAATATTTATCCATTCAATTAAATAAATAAGATGACTGATTGTATAAAATATTTGCATTTAAGATTAGTTCCCTGCTTGGATATTTAATTAATATTAATAATTATTTTATTATATCATAGTTTATTATTTATTATTCATTTTAGAAAACATAAATAACATATTTTTATTAACTAATTAATTAAATTAAGATTACTATATATATCATTTAATTATTTTAATCACATTGCAAATTGATTTGAAATAACGTAAAAAGCATATTTGAGTAAGAAATATAGTTATGTGCCATTAACACTCGGAGATCAAAATATGGTGATGTATTTTTTAAATAGCTTTTTAATTTTTTTTATTTGAGAAATATTAAAATAGTAATTTTTAAAATGTTATTTAACAGTCTTGATGGGATAATTTTTAAAAAATAAAGATATATATTATTTTAATATATTTTTAATTAAAAAACATTTAAAAAAAAGTATAAACACATTACCAAACATATAATAAAGTCTTGAAAATACTTTTCTAGTACAGGATCTTGAGCTCAAAAAATATGTTTTAAGGGCATTAGCCTTAAAAGCGCAATGGAATACGGTTTCGAATTCCAATCTCTTAATATCTATCAGCCTCTATGCCTTGTCCATAAACTCTTTTACTACATATTCCTCGTCAACTTTAGATTTAAAAATTTAAATCAATTATGTTCTCTTCTGGTTTCAGCATCAATTTACACAATCGAACCAAACATTCCATTAGATATTTGTGTGAAAGTGTATGGGCTAATTTAACACATACACACACGCACACGCATTTTATTACTTACTCTTTCTTTATTCACTCATTTTTGTACCAATTTTATAGTATTATTTTTTAATTAAAAATAAAGGTAATTAAAATAAATTTTGTTTTGTAAAAAATTGAATAATTTAAACTAAGAAAAACTATATCTATTCAATTATTATCTTTTTTTTTAACAAAAATATTCTTTATTATAATAGTAGTAGTAGTAATAATAATAATGATACTAATAGTAATAATAATAATAATGATGATACTAATAGTAATAGTAATAATAATAAAAATAAAAGGCTATATAAGATGAGGCTAGACCTGGATTACTGGGTTAGCGTGCTTGAACTTAATACAAGTTCACGCGAGCGCATGCTTGCAAGGTCAAGTTTATTGATAAAGATTTTGGGCATCAAACACATGGTTCAAGACCCTTTAGTCAATCATGTTTTCACCTTGAAACACTTAAGAAATACCCACCCTAGGTATGTAAATACAAGGAGATGAAAATACCAATAAAAAAACATATTTTTTTAAAAAAAGTAATAATTCAGTCTCTAAAAAAACAAAATTGTTCATTGTACAGTATCATCAACAATTTTTATCCACTACTAGCCAATACCCCCGCCTCGTCGCGGGCGTCACCATATTTTTTTAAAGCAAAAGAATATTAAATGTGTTTTTTTTGTTATAATATAAATTTAGTCAAAGTAATAAATCCGTGTAGAATTACAGTGAAGTGCAAGTTTTCTATAAAATATATGAATTTTAAATTAATATAAATTTATCTGTTTAGTAGCTTTTAATAAAATAATCAACATAAAATTATCATCATCGTTAAAAAAGCAAGAAGATTTTGATATTTGAATTTTTAAATTCATTGTATTAAGATTAGTTTATTTAATAATTCAATTTAAATCACATTTAAAAATAAAATATAAATTGTGAGAATACCTGCAATAATCAAATAAAAAATAAGTAGTTAATTTTCTATCCATAAAAAGATGAAAACATGAATTGAAAATTCATCCCTATGTTATTGTCATTTTCATTATTATAACAGTTAAAATTATTATCAATATTATTGCTCAAATAATTAAAATCATTAAATTACCTCAAAAAATCAAAACATTTTAACAAAAAATAAATAAAAAATAATCACTAAAATTATCATTATTATTGCGCAAACAATAAAATCATAAAATTATCTAATCTAAAAAACATATAAAATAACAAAAAAGAACAAATGAAAATAAGAGCAATATTAATTTTAAAATTATCACCAACATAAATGAAAATTTCAGAACGGAACCTGATAAAAATAAAACTCTAACAAAAAATGAATCAAAAAATAATAATATAAAAGTATAAATGTATAAATACGGGCAGAAAACAAATACTTTTCACACATTGTATTTTTTACACTTTTTAGATTATTTTCATGTGCTGATTTAAAAAAAATCATTTTAATATATTTAAAAAAAAATTAAAAAAAACAATCACATTTCCATGAAAAATAAAAAAATATTGCATGAAAAACAAATGAAAAAAAAATAATCAGGAAAAAAACAAAAAAAACTATAAAAAAATGAATTCAATGATTAATTGTGGTGCGCTTAAGTTAATCCAGACACCCTAATTATAAAAAACAATTAATATATATATATATGGAAAAAAATATAACCAGAAAATAAAAAAAATCCCTGGAAAAAAATGAAAAAAATAATTAGAAAAAAACTTAGTAAAATAGAACAAAAAAAGGAAATAAACGACAAAAATAAACAAATTAATATATATATATATATATATGGAAAAAAATAACCAAAAAAAATACCTATAAAAAAATAAAAAAAAAATAATTAAAAAAAACATAATAAAAAAGAACAAAAAAATGCAATAAACGAAAAACATATGTTGTTGAAACGAAGATTTGAATTCCATAGTGGCACACACTCTGGACCATTTGTGCTACCTCAATATTTTGCTAACAGTTTACGACATTTTGTATTTATAGGATGTGTATTGGTACAAAATAAAAATATGCTGAGAGTGGGATTCGAACCAATGCCCTCTCAAGAGAGGGCAATGATATGGCGCTCCTGGACCAACTCCACTGAATCAATATATCATTCATGCTTCCCAACAATATATATTAATAATAAATATTATTGTGGATTAGAACAGTAAAACTGTGACGCGTTTTATATTATAAGTAATTTTATTTATTAAGTCCTCTTCTTGAAAGTTTTTTTTTCCAATACAAAATATGATACTTTAAGAAAAATAGCATTGATTATATTCTTCTTTTTTAAAAAACAATCATTGAATTATTAATTTATCTTGAAATTCCTTCAATGTTTATTATTACACCCTCTTTCTTAATTTCTTTTAAAAGATATCTACAACCATTATGTTACATCCCAGAAGAAACTTTATAGTTTACCACTTCTACAAATAAATCTCAGTGCCGCATCTCTTTCTAAGCCAAGACATTTTATCAATAAGAAGTTGATTAGAAATCTCTAAATAATTCGGCAATTCATCTCAAATGGAAATGCTATTTGACATGGGATTTTCGCATTGCTATAATATAATAATATAATATTTTTGGGTTTTATTTTTAAAAATGAATTTTAAAAATATTTGTATATAATAATAAAATAATTCATAAACCTATTTGTATTTCGTTTGATATTGAAATATCTATTGAATTTAAATATAAATCGTCATTGCTCAACCACACCTTAGAAAGGTCAATGCTTGAAAGACATGATTGGCATAGATGCTAGCGGCTACCTAGCTAGCTAGGATGGTCCTAGGGTAGTCTAACTTCAATGTTAGTATTAGTAATTGATCAGTGAGCTGACAAGTGACATGGACTTTAGAGGGTTGTCTGTTTTATTTAAAAATATATTTTAATATTAACCATGGAATAATATTAAAAAAAATCAAATTTTAAAATATACCCATACTAATGGATGTGTTTTAAAAATAATTTTGAAATAAATTAAAATAAAATTAGTGTTTCTATATTATTTTCATATGTTATATAAAAATTAATTTAAAAAAAATATATATTTTAATAAATTTTTAAACAGAAAATATTTCTAAAGACAATTGCAATCATGCTCTCAAATATACTAAATAAGTAGACAGAGTTAAAAATAAGCATGTCTTCAAATTATCAAAGTAATATTATTTTATATGCATTACACAATTAAACTATTTTATTTTTTATTTGATGATAATATATATATATATATGGGTGGTATTATCAAGAGTCATCACATAAAGAAATAATTTTATTTTTTCTCAAAGTATAGATAGAGATGAATTGCACTTGACGTACATTTGATGTATCTGACCATCAAAGGTCTTTTTTCTGGTCTTTGAAAGTGGACAGCAAACCAGCCAAGCCTGCAAAAAAAAAGAAAAAGATAAAGGATCGGGGGTGTGCCCTTGTTATAAGGAGATGTCTTTTTCTAGAAGAGAGCCTGATTAAGGCCACACACGTGCATGAGTGGAAAGAGTTCTTGGGGTGGTACGACATCTTCTTCGATATATATAATACATTAATTGCATTTCCTGCCCGACAGTATGATCAGTGCATGTGTGGCAATTACTATCTGTCTTCCCTTATAGCTAGCTGGGTCCCAATGCTTCTGATTTTTAACCTCCCAATCCACATGGTGATCGTAACCTTATATAAAATAATATTAAATAAATTATAAGACTTAATTTTAATAAATTTAATAATGTAGATTAAAATTAAAAAAGAATAAAAAATAATAAGTCAAGTTAATTTGTCAAATTTACAGCTCAAATGATGAGACCAATGCAACCTAATAAAAAAGGAAATTGAAAAGTAATTATGAAGTTCAATACTCAATAAAATTTTAAAGGATATAATTGAGATTTAAAAATCAATTAAAAAACATGAAAAATGACTCAAGTTGACTTAAATTAACAATTGAAACTCGTGATATGAGTCATGAGACATAAAAAAAAATAAGTAAGACAAATCATGAAGCCTTATTCTATCAACTCAATATTAAATAATAAAATTAATAGACGAAATTAATGAAGAAAAAAAACTTGAGTATGAGTTATGAGATAGGTAAAACCTCATAGAAAATAAACTAAGACAAATCGTGAAGCCTCATTCTTAATAAACTAAATGTTAAAGGATGAAATTAAGAAACAAATTCAATTAAAAAACAAATCTAGTCAACCACATCTAGTCAAACCCATGGTCTATGATCTAAGATTAGAATAACCTCATAAAAAATAAATTACAAAAACTACAGAGCACAATCTCAAATAGATCCGGTGTTGAAAGATCAAATTGAAAAAAAATGTAAATTAGAAAAAAAAAATGAAACATATCACTTTTCAAGTGAATAGAGTTTTATGAAAAAGTAAAATGAAACCTCATCACCCTTTAATTTTAGTTAAATAATGAAATTAAAATTAAAGAAAAACTTATAGTTTTAGTTAAATAATGAAATTGAATAGTATTGATAGAATATAAATTGATCACAAATAAATAAAATTTTTCATTATAAAGAGATCAAAGATACCTAATTTAATTTTCTTAATTTCATCCAATTAATATATCAATTGTCATTAATTCCACTTAATTTTCATAATTTGTAACAATTAAAAATGAATTTGAATAAAGAACAATTATAATTGATTGAAATTAATTAATCAAATGTTATTTTATTAAAAATATATAAGAGGAATTTTCTTATTGAATGCCTAAACATCTAAACAATATCAAAATAAAAAAAACATATTAAAATTAAATTAAAAAAATGGTAGTTTTTTTTACTTAAAATGGTGAATCCTAAAAAAATAAATCAAAACACACATGCCCACGAACTAAGTGTTATGGTCATTGGATATGTTAGGTGAGATTTAACTATGTTGAAATTAGGGGGAAATGTGACTAGAGGTGATTGATAATTACAAAGAAAAAAGTGGATAAGAAAGAAGGAGAAAGAGAGGAGGCTTGATGATCAGATCACAAATTAAAAATCACTAACAGATTTACAAACATGATATATTCATCGATCAAGTCATTGGTAATTTTATCGGCAACAATGTCATGTCATTGTAATTTTTATATTTTTTGAATCTCACTCTAATATCCTTGCTACATTTATTACTACATTTTCTGTTTGTAATAATGTCTTTAAAAATCCCATGTTATCTTACAAGAATAGTTTTCTATTTTTTTTTAATTGTAACCAATAAAATATATATTTTCGGTGTTTATTAGAAAATAAGTAGACAGAAAAGCATCGTCGATAAAATTCACTGCAAAACACTGACGAAAAAATTATGTTAGTGTTTCTGTATATATTCATTGATTTTCTGGTAGTATAGAGAAATAAAAATTTATCATGTTCTCAAAAAGAGAAATAATTTATTGATGAAAATATAAGGATTGAATAAAAAAAAGTATCCATCTTAAAATTATTATATTTAATTTCCAACTATGTTAGGCTTGAACTTTATATTAATGTAAAAAAGTTTATCTCATTCATTTTGTTTTGATTATTTCTATCCTTTTTACCATTAAACAGTAACCATATACTAATATATACTTAGATCTAATTATAAGGGCATATTTTTCAAAGTTTCCATAAGAGAAAAGATAAAGCATTCTGATAGAACTATGACCTCGTCTTAGGTTGGGTTTGTTTTATTGGGATTGGTTATTAAGGTATTTACCTCGAATCCTCTTGGAACTTGCACGTCCTCAATGCTTGTAAACTTGGGCTTGACCCCTTAGAATTACAGCCCAATTTACACAATCCGGCGAGTGCATTTTCTCATCAACCAATCACAAGACTTGAAGGGTTTGACCACTAGGGGCTAATAGTATACTTTTGAACCAATGAAAAAGAGGGATACTCCATCATTGACTCTTGTAGAGCTGTAAGGCTTTGCTTGGACAACAAGGGGTCCCATCCATGTGTGCTACTTGTGTATGTTTCCTCGTGTGCTTGCGTGCACGATTACCGCCACTTTAAATGCATCGCTTCCCATATCCGACGCCCTCAATTCCACAATTTCCACCCTATCGTGGATTATTGTTATCATCACTATTTTATACTATCCTTTTCGCTTTCCACTATTGTTATTGTTTTACATGTTTGGTTGTCAGAAGATTATTGTAATAAAAGTAAAAATTAATTTCTTGAAATCAACATATCAACTTTGCTATAATCCCCCGTTTCAACAAGTTCATTTGCCCATAGTTATTAAGTGCTCTTATTATATAACGAATATAAAGATGAATACAGCTAAGAGTTTCTCAATTTTAAATCATAAATCAGTAAACTTTAGCTCAACCCATTTAATAGATATTATACACCTCTAATACAGTATCAGTTCCAAAAATCTAGTAAGAAAGAAAAAAAAGAAACTAGAGATTGCTCACCATCACCCTGATGTTGGGGCGTCGGATGGTCAATTTCCTTCAACAAGCTTCGTAGGAAGTGCAAGGTACAAGGAAGAGTGGACCCGACTTACTTCAGATCAAAATCAATGTTTACTATTACAAAAGAAAAAAGGAATACATCTGAAAAAAAACAAAACAAAAAAAACTTTCGGATAGGTGGAGAAAATGTTGATTATTGGGTGAAGTGGCATTTTGTCACTCACAAGAGGTCAATTGAGAGGATAGCCGTGACTCACGGGGGTTGATCCCTCCCTCCTCCGCTCATCTGCTTGGACCACTTCCCTTTATCCTTGTCTCTCTCAATTATCAAATATTTTCCAGTAATTTTTAACATAATTTGCATGGTCCCTCTTTGCCCATGCATGCAACCTACTTTTATTGCATACATATATAGATATGGGGAGACATGATTTAATAATCTTTCATAATTCCTCCACAAAATATAGTAATACGCTTAATTATACGGAGGAGTTTTTCGCGTTGGTATCTTTAAGATTTACTGTGCTGTTCTATAAATTATTCAGATTTGGATCAGTTAGCTTTCAACCATGCTTGTATATATTGCTATTATTATTATTATTAAGAATTAATAATAGAAACAATCATTAAAAATCAACAACAAAACAATCAAATACAGTATTGTACAGTTTAACAAACAAACAAATAAAACCACGTAGAATTTTATGTGGATGCAAGGAAACTCTCTTGAAAAACATACTTGGTGGACACAGTTGATCCATTAAAACTCTAATTGTTCTAGAATTTTAAAAAATATATATATTTTAATTCAAATTTAAGATTTTCTGTGCAATGTATCACGTATACTAATCACCACTAGGATTTAAAAGTAGGAACGGTAGCTGTTTTTATTTCTTGACAACGAGGCCCACTAGTGCACATGATGCAGAAAACCCACAAATTAAGCTAAGCTACACGTTCAGTTCTACAAGTGTGAGTGTTTGTCTTAAAGAGAAAGGAAAGGAGCTGTTTGATTGAGAGACACAGTGAGGGACTTGGGGGAACAAAGGCAAAGGCCAAACGCATGCGCCTCTCGAGTCTCCTGATTTTCTTCTCCTATCCAATGAAAAGGCAACCGTTTTTCAATTTTAGGTCCCACCTAATATATTTATTTATTTTCTATGGGAGCATGAATTATACCCCCCCTTTTTTGTTGTTGTTAAAAGTTCTATTGCTAATTATTGACTAATCTTTGATTTTATCATGCCAATATGGAAAAATCAAAAGTCTAGAAAAATGAAAATATCTAGTAAACTAATTAAAAGCAAGTACAGATTAATGTTAGTATTTAAGGTTACTATATTTTTCATAAGAAAATTTATATACAAAACATATTTTATGAGTAAATTGTTAATCTACAGAATATTTTACATCTAAAATATAATTTTCAATTCGACCGGAAAAGTATTACTCCATATAATATTTTAATATTTTTTAGTGGTGATGTAGAAGGGAAAGTAAGTGGTAGTGATGGAGACGGTAATAGCGAAGTTGTTGGAGTCGTGGTGAAAGAAGAGATGACGGTTGCGATGAGATCAAGATGATAATTAAAATAATCAAATGATATTATAAGTGAATTAATATTTTTAAAATATTTTATAAAATTTTATGAACCAATTTTTATTTATAGCAAATAAATGAAGTTTAAAAGCTTACTGTAAAATGTTTAACTGGAAAAAACACATGAAAATATATTTTGAAACAAACACAAGAAAATCTATAAAATATTTTACACAAAACAAATAACCTTGAAAGATTAGTACCGGCTATAGTATTAAATTTGAAATAAATAATGAAAAGAATATATACAATCTACGTCTATTAATGATTCAATAGGTATAGATGATCCTAAAACAAGGAGACTGATTGACTCTCGATAGCATTTATCAATAATTTGGTATGTATATATGTATATGTATATGTATGCATGTATATTTTTACCTAGAGTGGTTATATATGTACTTCATCGAAGTTTCGGATGCATATGTAAGCAGAATATATGTGTATGTATATATTTAATAATTGAAATATGTAAATATTTAATAATAGAAGAAGATCATTGAGAGAGCCTACAAAAGGCCATCCTTTTAAAAACCCCATGTGGTGACCATGTGAGAGATTTCTTTTCTCTCTATTCGACGCCCAAAGCCCTACTCCATGCCCTAAATTTTCTCTTCAGTGGGTCCCCTTCCCGCTCTCAGCATTACTATGTTTTCCGGATCCTGCCAATTCTCTCCCTCTCCAAATGGGGTGGCAATGGCGAGGAACTCTAGCAATTTAAATACAATGTCTCTAAGATTGCCAATCATTATATCACTATAAGGAATTGTTTTTTGTTTTCCTTTCTCTTGCATTTACATATCATTTTTATACTAAAATCACTCCTTAAATCCTGAATTGTGTAAATAATAAAAAGAATTCTAGCCATTTAGGCATGCACATCATCATGGAATCACAAATATAATAAAACAACTAGGTGAATTATATAGCCATCAACAGTACTATAACATATTATTTTTTCATTTTAATCCTTAAATGTTTATGTTTTGATTTTAGCCTTTTAAAATGAATAAACTTCTAAAATTTTGTTATGGAAAGAAAATTCTATAAAAGTGAAAAAAAGTAAAATAAGGATAATTCTCATGGCCAGTTTAAATTTCACATGAAAAAGTAAATTATTTTGTCACCTATTTTCTGTTTTTTTCTTTTCAGTACCTATAGTTTTTGAAATTCTAGTTTTTAAGAGTTTATCTTGTTTATTTCTCAATCATTAAATATAAATGAGAAGAGAGAGAGTTACTAGAATATAGTAAAAAAGAAGAAGAGAAAGACATTGATTTGTCATATTTGAATGGTGAAAGAAGAGAAAGACTTGTTCTATTCAACAAGAGAGATTTCATTATGGTGCATTGATTTTTTTATCTACCTTTTAAACGTATATTGGGGCGAGAAAGAAGAATAATTATTGATTTGATTTTTTGTTTATCATTTGAATGTGTTTTAGGTAGATATTATATATATATATATTACAAGTCTTTATTAGGTATTTTTAGTTTAAAAAGATTGAAAACTAGTTTTTAAACAAAAACTACAACACCTTGATTTTCCATACACTATTATACAACAACACATGCAATATGGGTCATTGCATATAACTTCACATATAACATTTTCTTTTTAAAAAAAAAAACTAGGGCAGATGACTATATGGGAAAATACTATAAAAATAATGAGCATCCAATTGCAACCTTTTTATGTCTTTCTCTATTAACGGGGCTAAACATGATAGGTAATAGAGGCTTAAACACCAAACCTTTTTTTTTAGCATTGATTTTTCTTTTTTCTTTAAATATAAATATATTAAAAATATATTCATCAAGTGTAGGTATAGAATGCCCACCTAAAAGGTAATTGGTTTTAATTGAGATTATTTATAACAAATTAGTGAGGTAATTGTTTATGATATTTCAATACATTATTGTTTATTTTTTACTTAGTTGATGAATAAGAAATGGTTGAGGTAATTGTTATATTTTCTTTTTGCACCTCTTTTTGATGGTCGTTATTTCATATATATAGGTTTCCAACAAAAACCTAAATCTATCTTAGATCATGTCAAGATGTCATAACTTGTAGAAGGAAACTAATATTAGTTAACAATTTTCATTTAATACTGTCATAAAAATATAACTTATATAACATATTTTTATCATTCGTTTTGCTTGTGAAAAGAACAAAATCGATTTGCTAGTGTGTGTGGTAATGGAATCATGAATCTCCTTGATGCAATTCTCCTCACTAGACTATTACGAAGAAGCTAAAACAGAATGCATTGTTCTTGTTCATTGTGACTCATTGTCACTGTGGACTGAATATTTGCTTCGGTGCTTCGCGAGTGCATTTGCTCTTCTTTTTCCCCTTATGTGAACAGTGCATTAACGAATCTGCCCCTCAAAAAGGACAAAAAATGCCGTTAGTTTTAGGAGCTCCACGATAATTGAACATTTTCGGTCCAGTCCGGGTCGATTCGTCTGGCTATTTTTTAAATAATTCATTGAACAATGCAATAGCCATTTTGTCCCTCAAAAGGACAAAAATCAGGCGTTGTAGGAAGGGGCTATCTAGTAATTAGACAAATTTGTAATTTTTTTGCCGGTTCGCTTCCGCGCTCACGCGTGTTTAGGACGACATGTGTGGTTTACTTCGGCATCCAAAAATGCCCATCCATCGTCCAGAATGATTTTCAGCCATGTTCTCTTCCACATTTTGCGGCGCGTGTGATTGTGTGGTGTTCGGAGACTTGTCAATAGTCGTTGGAATTTCTCCCCCATTTCTCTCTCCTCTTGCGCAAGTTCACGTCAGCGCATCTGTGTTTTGTCAAATTTCATTTTAGTCCCTGAACGTTCGATTTTGTTCTCTGGCCCTTATTACTATTATATAGGTTTTGATTTGTTTCAATTTCGTCCTTCAATTGAAATTGAGTATATATTGTAGTTTCAATTTTGCGGATTGGGTTGGAATCCTGAATATTTTCGATATAAAAGTTTTGTTTGCTGTCAATTTCATCATTTCATGCAAATTTATTATAAATCCTTAATATTGTTGGTATCAAAGTTTGATTTATTTCAATTTTATCTTTCTATACAAGTTAATTATGCATTTCAGTTTCATTTCATACCCAATTCTTTTAATTTCTGGTTTTCTTTTAAATTATTTAATTTCAATTTTGGATTTAATTCAAATTTGTCCTCTAAATTAAATATATCATTTAAAGTATGTAAAATTAATTTTTTTTATGTATATTTATATCAAATTAAAGTATGTGAGACTAATTACATGTTTTATTATTTCAGTTTCATTTCCTTAATATTATCTTATCGTCTAAATATATATATATAGAGAGAAAAATGACCTAGAATTTTTTAAGAAAATAATAATAATATTAGTATTCTTAAATACATTTAATATAATAATATGTTGAATAAATCTTATAGAATAAAAATAAAAATTGGCTTTGAATTTTAATTTTGTGCTCTTTTGTTTAAGTTTGTTTCTTACAAAAACAATTACAATATTTTTATTCATAATATTTCAGATCTAATATTATTTGGGGGACTAAAAAAGGTAGAAAAATTTACTTAGGTTATCTACAATTAACAAATATGCAAGCCACTTCCCGTTTCATTTACACTATTCCTTTTATACGACAAATAACTAATTATAGCACGCAAAAAAGTTAAGTTTATTTCTGAAAAAAATAAAATATTTTTATTTATAATGTATTATAATATTACTGGGGAAAGAAAGCAACTCATAAAAAAATACACAAATTTACCTAGATTATCTACAGTTAAAAAATATACGACTCACTTCCCATTTCAATTACACAATTTCTTTTAAGAGGGAAAAAATTATTTATAACATATTTTATCTATTATAATGTTATTAATTCAATATTAAAATAACTAATTACAACATGTAAAAAATCAATTAGTTTTCTACATAAAAAAAATCCCAGCGCAACGCACAGATAAACATACTAATTATAGCACGCAAAAAACTCATTTCTAGCATATTTTATGTATTATAATTTTACTCATTAAACATTAAAATAACTAATTATAGCATGAAAAAAAATAAGTTTATTTCTGAATAAAAACTTACAATAGTTTTATTTATGAACATTTTAAGGAAATTATCATAATTTGAATTCAATGTTACTTAATATCATTGTTATTCTCCCACATTCTCTGCCAATAATGTTGTTAGCCTTCTTTCAATAAAAATTATTCCTTGCATGTTAATTCAATAAAATAATTAGTTTATTAAAATTAACTATTAACAAAATTATTTGTGTATATATTAATCTTGAACTATCCAAGCGAAACATCAATTTTATGCTTCCATTTAGGATTTTTAGGAACCTAACTCCACTAGACAAATGCACTTCCATAAAATTTATTTGTTCATGGAATTAGTTATTCAAAAATTATAGTTATTGTTTATTTTTCCAACATACAAAACTAAAACCAAACTCACATGTTGTTGAGCAATATACTTTCCAATGTATACATCATGCTAAAAAAGGATAAATCTTCAACAAGTCAACCATGTACCCAATGAGTTTGTGTCAATAGAGGGTACCTATGCTTAAGATGCGTTGTCCTGAACAACACATAATAACTCATGGTCATCAAAAAAGTTATCAAAAGAATCAACAAATTTAGGCCATTTGAAACATTACAACTTTACACAAAATCAATCTATTTTCAACAATAACATAAACATAATTATAAATTTATACTAAATCACTCATAGACACCTTTGGCCATTAATCCATCAATACACACACACACACACCAATTTACTCAACAATCATAATAAACACATTTTTTTTTTATCATGATGGCCCAATCACACTTTTTCATGATTTTTCTATTTAAAATTTGAATTTAGATTTTATTCTTAAAAATGATAAAATATCTCACCATCATTTGAAAACTATATAAACTGAAAAATAAATTAAGATTAAAAAGATATTTCTTCAACGATAAGATATAATAAACTTAAGTTAGTTTTTTCTCATGTAATCTCTATACCCAACCAACTTCAATTTTCATTCACTAATAAGAATAACATCCCATTTACTTAATTTGTCAATAATAAATGTTAAATGAAAATAAAGATTTAAATGAATCTACATCTTTAGCTTTATTATATTGCCAAAGCCTTTACACTTTCATTCCACTTGTGACTAAATCACATTCTTTTTTTTTTTTTACGATTTCTAAGGGCATCTTTAAATATATGAATGAAGTTCAAACCTTTTTACAAAGATTGAGAACTACCCTTGAAACTGTCCTATTCTTAAGTTTTAAATCCTAAGATTTCCAAATTTTTTATAAGTTTTTGTTCAAATTTCTTATCATATCTTAATGGACAAATAGTAAATATAACATGTAAATATTTCAAAGAAATATTGCAAAATTGCAAGACTTCAACTTAGGGCATCTGAGACACTGTCCTTTACAAGTATATTACAATTTATTTCACTTGTATTTTTAGTATAGCTAACTACATATGCTCCATTTTACTCTACCAATAAACATTACTTAATAGGTTGAACAAATGTGCAATGAATAATTTTTAAAAGATAAGGATAATTTATAGAATGAGTCAAAATAATAGGAGATTTATATGGCATAAAAGCGTTTACCTAGAGTAAGAACTTCTCACATGTCTAGTGTGGAGATGTTGAAGATGAATAAATTGAGGGAAGAGAAGATGACGGAAGATATAGAGAAGAATTTAATAGTGAGAGAGAAAAGATTGATAAACAATGAAAAGAGCAAAAGAACACGTTGCGGAATCATACATGCTCAAGAGGGATAACCCGAAATTGATGTAGAACAGGTTGCGGAATCATACATGCTTAAGAGGGATCACCCAAAATTCAAAGGCAACTGAATTTTGGCAACCGGGTCGTCGAAGTAGGAATGACGCGAAACTCACCCAGTCTATGCGTTTCGTTGTTTGTGGAAGAATTCAACGGATATGCCCCTAATCTTGACCGGGTTTTTGGCCAAATTCCATCATTTCTGCCCTGAAATCATCATTTTTGCTATTTTAGGAAAGTTTCATTTTTGCAATAACTTTTGAATTAAGAGTCTGAATTAAATTTAGTCAATTGGTACCCTCTCCTAATTCATAGGCCTTTCACATTCTGAATTTATCTCAAATTTTCCATTTATGTCAAATTTAATGTTTCATGTCCTTTCCTTTTCTGTATTGAATTAGGCTAGGGTTTTTACTTTAACTCTCTAGAGATATCTAATGGACTTAGTCATTTGTAATTTTTAGTGGCAAAATCTTATAATTTATTTTTTAACTCTGAAACTTTTCAAGTGACTTAATTCATCATGAACCTTTATATAATTATCGTTAACAAAGTCCTATAATTTCTAATGGACTAAGTCTTATAATAGACTTAGTCCATTATAAATTATGTTAGCAATTTACATTCCATCAATAATTTATAGTATAATTTTTTTCTCATACTAATAGTATTTTATTCCTTATGGAATATTACAAATAGGAAAATATTTTAACTTGAAGGTCATCTAAGATGGAAAAATATTAACAAATTTTCACTTGAAGGCTTTTTCCTACTATCATAATATCTTGGAACTTAGTTAATTCTAGATCTTAAGTGAGGTTGAAATAGTATGATATAATATTTGATATCTCTTCAGTATAAGCCATGCATATCAAAGTCTCAACCTGCACTTTTATTTTAATTTTTTTTCTTAAGGTTGAACAAAAATAAAGAAGGAATACCAGCTCAATTTTCTTTATTCCTTGATTTCCTAATACAATTTCCTCGATATTCACTACTAAAAAAAGTTATATTTTATCAATAAATATAATTGTAATTTACTAACATTATTTTTACTCAATCCTCTCCAAATACTACACAAAACTCTTGTTGCTAGATAGAAACTCTTAATTATCTAATTACTTTATCATTTTTACTACAAAAAATCTTGTTGCTAGATAGAAACTCTTATTTGTCTACCTACTTTATCTTTTTTTCAGGATAGAAAAATCCAATACTACACAAAACTCTTGATGCTGGATAGAAACCCTTAATTGTCTATCTACTTTATCTGTTTTCAAGATAGAAAATTCCAAAAGCTTGGTGCAAATTTGGCAGCTAAAGAAAATTCATGTGTCGATTTTTCCACGTACGTTTAATGGAACCATTAACTAATTAAGTTTTGTTTGTATTCATTTCCTTTAAGGTGGCCTTTTAAATAATCTCATAATTCTATAAATCTAAATGCTAATTTCTTTTTATAACCTCTAGGGTTTGTGCGGTGGGCCATGACCACCATGTGCCTGCATGTGCTGTGTCTTTTTCTGGAAGGCCCACTACTGCTTTCCTTTTGAGCAAATAAATGGAGTGCTTCACGTTCTTCTCCCTTCTCACTCTCTCTCTCTCTCTCTAACATCATTCTAGGATTCTGATACACACTTTCTTGGATCTGTAGAACTGCATCATTCTGCAACTTGTCTCACTCACTTCTCATGATTTTCTGTGTTCTTGTTCTATACAAGAATTAATTTTATCAAGGTATGCTTCATAATGTTATAATATATATATATATATATATTGTTGCTTAAACATGGCATATCATATAGTTCCCATGTCATGAGTAGCTAGATCCATGAACTTGATAAATTCACCTTAAACTTCCCATCATCTTCTCTAGGAAATACCTTAAATCTCTTACTATTCCCCCTTCTTTTCCTGATGGAAAATATTTTCTCAAGAAAAATTATTTCTAAGATATGCAATATTTCTCTCTCTAGTTGAGAACAATAGGAGGAAGAAAATATAAAGATGGTCAGCCACAAAACATACAGATTAACCAAACTAATTAGGCTGAAACTATAAAGCTTGTAATTACGTTTGTTTTGATTTGCTCACATGCCTCTCTCAAAATCTCAGAGAATTGAACTCCTCCCATTCTTCTTGTACTGTGCCTTATTCTCTTCAGAATGCGTGCTCCTCGTTCAGTACTCAAGCAACAATTTCTCAAGAAATGGATGATGGGTCTCCAAGTTCTTGGCTCTGCAAAGCAGAGCATGAGCATCCTGGAGAGAAAGAGGGCGATAAAGCTATCAGCAGACATTGCTTTAGCTTCTACTAGAGATGGAAGGACTTGTTGGAGTCGTGCAATCATTGCCGATGCTTCAAAAGATGATGATGGTAAAGTCCTTGTTCAGCACCTCCTATCTCCTGAGAGCGAGAGGCTAAAGAAAGCGTCTACTGGATTGGTCATGGAAAACAAGAGGGTTAGATGCAAAAAAATCTTGAAGAGGAGTTGCTGCATTAAGAGAGTAAGAAAAGGTGTGTCAAAAGTTGTTCATGCTAAATCAATCTCTAAAAGGATTATAAAGAGAAGAACACAGGTGTTGAAGAGTCTTGTGCCTGGAGGTGAATTTATGGATGATATCTCTTTGATTGAAGAAACCCTAGATTACATGGTATGTCTTCGAGCTCAGGTTGATGTAATGAGAAGAAGTCTTGCTAAATCTACAGAAGTAGTCAACGGTAAATAGCTAGGAACATCAATGGAAGAGTACTATAGCTACTTTCTATAAATTCTTGATGCTCTATATATTTTATTTTATTTTCTTGTTTTGTTTTTTCCCTTGTAAGACTATATGTGAAGAAATTAAGACCCGGAAGCTGCTAATAAGTGGCAAGGCATATTGTACAGAAGAACCATATTTAAATCAATCAAGGCTTTTGTTTCCCTCGTCTCTACTTGCTAGTCTTAATTTACCAGTCTGCATTAAAATCATGAGCTAAATTCCAGAAGTGCTTTCACAAATTTTTAAGGCTCAATTATAAGGAGCTAGCCAGCAATATTGCATTGTGCATGGCTCTTCTATTTTTCGTTCTCTTTTTCATGGTAGGTTGTGCTAAAACGCAAACAAAGATAAATGAATCGAAATGTACAATATCTGTTCGAGAAGATGACTACATGAGGAAACTCATGGACAATCCATATATCTCATTCACAGAAAAAAAAATTATTCAAAGAAGGATGTACTAAGCATGTTCTTGAGAATTTATTGCTCCAAATTGTACTCAGATTGTCTTTTGAAACTGTTTCTGAGTGAGCCTTTCAGTAAAGGGAACTAGGTTCACCCTCTCTATTGTAACTTAAAATGATATCTTACCATATGAAATGTTGCTTAGACGGCTAGCTGTTCGATTCTTCGGTCTTATTTTGGCCTAGGAGGTGAGATGATTTTGCATCATTGAAGCATGTTGGAGAGAAAGTTGGAGGCGACAAGATAACAAAGAATGGCCAAATTACTACACCCGTGCAACACTCCGAATATACTACTATATTATTGTGATGGTGACAGCAGCAAAGATTTTAAGATGTAAGAATTCATAAAAAAATTAGTTCATGATGAGGCAAATGATTTATAAATACAGAACGGTATGCATGAAATTATGGTTTATAAAATACTTCAACCGGTTCTTACATGCAAAGCCTAATCCTTGCTTATTAACATGGGTTGAACTGCTCTTATGACCTGGTCAACTATCAAAAGTGATCGGTTTCCATTGGTTAAAATGGATATTAACCGTTGACAGCAACTATACTTTAGCATTTTGAATCTGTTTTGTCATCTGGGCTAATGAAAGGGAAAACATACATTGAAATACGTACGATAGTAATTACATGAAGATCTATACTGTTAGGATTGAGAAATATTGCAGGGTGATTGAAGGAATTTAGAAAGGAAGAGAAAGTTGTACACTGAACGGAAGAGAGAGAGAAGAGAGAAAGAGGGAAGAATGTATATTGTATTGTAACAGTAAAATAATTATGTTTTCCATACAATTGTTGTGTGTACACTTCTCTATTTATACACATTATAATATTCTAGAATATACTCTAACATCTCCCTCAATCTCATGCTTTGATAAACCAAGCATGAGATTGCAACAATGAAAATGAAATACAAGAGTAGTTAATTCTTTTGACAAACAATATGTAAACGAGAGAGAGAAGGAATATCATTGGTCTATTTCTTGACCGAATTTCATTTATCTACTTCGATTTTTCGAAGGATTTCATTTGGCTTCTCGACTTTTACAAGTTTTTCTTGACTTTTCAAGTTTTTGCCGATGAATTTCTTAATCGTGTAAGAATTCATTTTCTTCATCTTCTTCTTCATTGGATTAAGTTTTCTTAATCTCTCTTTTTCTTCCTTTTAATCTCTTTTTTTCGTTTTTTTATTTAAACGGCAACATGAAACACATAAAATGGCACGACACACAGACGGCAACATACAAAAGCAAAGCGACACTAGCACAAAACATAAAATCTAGGTTTTCAACAAATCTTCTCTTAGCCACGCCTGCAGCCTCCTCTCTTCTCTGCCAAAAAATTGCACTTCATCTTGACTCAACACCATAAAAATGAAGTAGAGCTTGAAGGGCTTGACACACACGAACCTGACCTGACTTTTACCCTGCCTTTCAGTTGCCTTTGCCTTGATTGACAGTGCTGAGATGCATATGATTCATAAATCTGGAATCCAAGTCTTGATAATCAAAACAACAAAATTAGGATGCCAATCTTGTGGCAAAACAGTATAATGCCCATCAACGGAGTCTCCTAGCTTCGCTCTCAGACTCAAGCAAGGTAAGAATGTCACCTTCTCAACTATTCACGAATGGGAGAGGATGGTACATCTTTTGTTTTTGTTAATGAGGAGAACAAGAATTTATTTCCAGATCTGGTCGAAGTCTGTGCCTATCGAAATGATTCGCCATGAAAGTTCCAGCATCGCACTCAGCATTAGGGCACTCCTTCCTCAACCTCTGGACTTTGCCGCTATCATCAACCTTTTAGAGCTGTGATCCCTCGCGAGCTTGTTAATTCAAGCTACGCTACGCGTTCTTTTCCCATGGGCAAGGGCCAGAGAAAGCGAAAGCAAGGTAAAATGATATTATGATTTTTTTGTGGCTTTCAGCAGACTCTTTGAACAGTGAGTGTTTTATTTAAGGAGTGAAAGAAGAAGAGCAGAAGAAGAAGAAGATGATAGAAGTGATGATAAGGTTCATGGATTTGGCATGAAAAATGCTAGATGTTGCCATAACAGCAACACGAATCTATATTTTAAGGAAGAATAGAGGAAATCACAGAGAATGAAACTATTATTGAAGGAGCAACTATCGATTCGTAGGAAGAGAACGAAAATACCAGAAACAGACGATATGATGTGCAAAGCATATTACTGAGACTGGAGATTTGAAAAGGATAGAAGTGATATTACCATGAGTGGTATTGTAAATAAGAAGCAGCAACAGCATGGATGGTCATCTTCATCTTCAGCTGCAGATTTTTTTTTTTTAATGATCCATTGAAGGATTAGATTGCGAAAGCTTGGATCAATTCATGCGTTAGCAAAACAGCTCTGATACCATGTTAGGATTGAGAAATGTTGCAGGGTGATTGAAGGAATTTAGAAAGGAAGGGTTGTACACTCGAACGGAAGAGAGAGAAGAGAGAAAGAGGGAAGAATGTATATTGTATTGTAACAGTAAAATAATTCTGTTTTCCATACAATTGTTGTGTGTACACTTCTCTATTTATACACATTATAATATTCTAGAATATACTCTAACATATACAAGCAACAACCATCCTTTTTTTTTTTTTACGAATATTTTACAGGTAATAATTGTATTAAGTTAAAATTAAGGAACCAAAGATAAAGAGAAATAAGCACAGGCATCAAATGTTTTATGAAGCTATTTAAAAATGCAGGATTATAGAAAGAGAAGAGAGGATTCTGTTTGAGAGAGAATAAGATAAGTTTGGATAGAATTTATGGCTTCTGTTATTCTTTTTTTCACACAATTTTTTTCACACACAATGCATGCTCTGTTTACAGTTTTTTATACCCACTTCTATGCCATATATGCATGTATGTATTACACTGTATGCATACTCATTGTGTTCATACATTTCTGTCACATACATTATCACCCCCCCTCAATCCTAGGTTTATATAACCCGAGCCTGAGATTGCGAAAATGACTAAGAAATAAAGGAGAGTTAAGGCCTTTTGTAAGAATGTCAGCAAACTGATTTTGTGATAAGACAAATTGAACCTACAGTTGGTTGGTAGCCACCCTCTCATGAATGAAATGCACATCAATTTCAATGTGCTTGGTGCGTGGAGGCTGCACAGGATCAAAAGACAAGTCAATTGCAGACAAATTATCACAGAAGAGCACAGGAGTTTGAGGCCGAGGAATTCGTAAAAATTGCAGCAATTGCTTGATCCAGTCCAATTCTGCAGAGGCAGTAGACAAGGTCCTATACTCATCTTCTGTGGATGATCTAGACACGGTATGTTGCTTCTTAGAGGTCTAAGAAATGGGATTGGAACCGAGGAATACAACCAGACCAGTCGTTGATCGACGATCATTAGGATCGCCAACCCAATCAGGATCACTAAATGCTGTGAGGTATAAGGTCCCTTTCTGATAAGTAATCCCTACAGGAAGAGTACCTTTAAGATACCTCAAGATTCGTTTAACAAGCACAAAGTGATCCACAATAAAATGTTGCATAAATTGGCACACCTGATGGACTGCAAATTCAATGTCAGGCCTTGTAAACGTCAGGTATTGTAGAGCACCTACAATGCTGCAATACAAGGAAGGAATCAAAAGGCTCTCCATCATGCTTGAGTAACCATTGATATGGAAGACAAGGAGTGACACACGACTTGGCAGTTTGCATATCAGTTTTAAGAAGTAGCTCATGAATGTAATTTGACTGTGAGAGAAACAAACCAACTAGGGTATGAACAATTTGAACTTTTAAGAAGAAATGAAGATCCCCCATATCTGTGATCTGGAATTCTGCAATGAGAGCAACACTGACCTGATTAATGACATTAGAATCACTCCCCGTGATAATAATGTCATCAACATATACTAGCAAGATGATGACCCCAGCATCCAGATATTTGACAAAGAGTGACGAATCTGAATACGTGTGATGAAATCCCAGTGATGGAAGAAAAGAAGTGAACCTTTCATTCCACTCACGGGGTACCTGCTTCAGACCATAAAGGGATTTATGTAATTTACATACAAGATGAGGTTGTAATTGATCAACAAAACCAGGGGTTATGACATAAACACATCCTCATGAAGAATACCATGTAGAAACACATTTTTAACATCAAGTTGCTTTAAAACCCAACCAAATTGAGCAGCCAGTGCCAATACCAGCCTCACCATGGTTGGCTTCACCGTAGGACTAAATGTTTCACCATAATCCAATCCAAGATCTTGACTAAATCCTTGAGAAACCAACCGTGTCTTGTACCTTGCAATAGTCCCATCAGCATGTCTGTTAATTTTAAAAATCCATTTGCAACCAACTAGATTTTTATCAGATGGCAGATGCATTAAACTCCAGGTCTGCTGCGACTAAAGAGCGTCAATTTCATCCTTCATGGCCTTCAACCAAACAGGAATGGTCACAACAGTTTTGTAACTAGGTGGCTCAACCAAATTCAAATCAGAAGTGGTTGAGACAACAAACATGGCAAGGAACACCTTCTTCTTCTTAATAACCCCACTCTTACTTCGTGTTTGCATTGGATGCAAGTTCATATCTGGGATATGAAGAATCATTAAAATGCACTCAGGATGGAATGAATCAATTGATGATCGATCACTCTAAGATGCATTAGCGTAATTGGAGACAGGAACAACAGGAGTGGATGATATTGGCAAAGGAACAACAGGAATGGATTCTGACGATGAGGCAGATGAAACAAGAATGGATTTGGAAGATGACGATGCATCAACAGGGGAAGGAGAGATGGCAGAAGGAAAAACAACAACATTTTCATGATTAACAACTGGAAAGGGCACATGTGAGGATCGAGAAGAAGATAAAGTAGTGCCCTTAGCACTAGTAGTTAAATCAACATATGGAAAAACATGCTCATTAAAAATGACATGTCTAGAGATATATGTTCTTTTACCAACTGGTTCATAACAAATGTAGCCTTTATATTGAGAGGCATATCCCAATAAGACACATATGGTGGTTTCAGGTTGTAAAAACAGAAAACAAGCACAACCAAAAATTCACAAGTGAGACACGGAAGGAATAGTTTGGAATAAAATCTCGTAAGGGGATTTATTATGTAAAATTGCAAAAGGCATTCTATTAATAAGATATACTGATGTATGGATGACATGAGTCCAAAATGAAGCAGGTAATTCGGCATGTTGTAGTACAGTGATTATAGTTTCAATTAAATGCCTATGTTTGCATTCAGCAAGACCATTCTGTTCCGGATTATGAGGGGCAGGATTTTTGATGAACAATTCCTTTTGAAATGAAGATTGATTGGAGTTGTTTACTAACATACTAACCACCCCCATCACTTTGCAGAACTTTAATAGAACATGAAAACTGGGTTTGAACATAGTGATAAAATCTGAAGTAGATAGAATAAAAATCACTTTTATGAACCAATGGAAATAGCCAGCAATAACGTGAATATTCATCGATAAAAGTCACATAATATCTGTATCCATCTATGGAAACATAAGGAGAAGGACCCCAAATATCATTGTGAATAGTGTGAAATGGAATTACATATTTATGAACACACGATTGAAAGGGAAGTTTTGAAAACTTACCCTAAAGACAACTATGACATACAGAAGCATTTGAATCAATTGAACATATAATATTGACTTTATCTAGCATCATCATAGCAATTTTATTAGTGGGATAGCCTAAACAATTATGCCAAGTAGATGAGAGAACTAACTGACCAAGAAAGGACCAAGATTGACGTGCGAAAAGGGATTGATGATGATGAACAAAGGAAAAGGGATAGAGTCCATTACTGCATTGCCCTTTGTATATGATCCTCCTTGTGAACTTGTCCTGAATCCAAAAATTGAAAGCATAAAAAATTAGTCTACAATGATTATCCAAACACAATCGATGTACTGATACTAAATTTTGAGTCAATTTTAGGAACATGCAGAACTAAATGGAGCTAAATAGGTGCAGTAATTGTGGGAATAATGGAATTCCCAATACGAGATATGAGCAAACCTTTACCATTTGTTGTTTGCACTGTATTGTTCATAAGATAAGTGGTGGATGACGATAGATTATTCAAGTCTGTTGTCATATGGTTTGTTGCTCTAGTATCGGCTATCCAAACTGGAGAGATATTCTGAGACTGCTGCAAAAAAAAGTGTTGAGGTGGTTGTAGGACAATGCTCAGTTCTACACTTTTCTGGGCATGATAATCCCGAGTTGAGGGATAACTGGCATGGTAATCCGAAGTTGAGGCACTGTTACTACTACCAAACTTTGGACCATTGTTATTGTAAAAACAATACAATGTGTTATGTCTTGCCACATATATGACACCTCAGCCTTTCACTGCGATTGAGTCCACAAACTAGAGCTATATGGCCTTTAAGATTACACAATTGACAGACTGAATTACTGGAAAATGATGATAAAGACTGATAAGAGTCAAACATTCCTGAATTCATGATTGGCATACATGCATCCTACCATGAAAAGGACTTTTCTTATGAAAGTGCCTCTACTGTGAATTAAACCTTCCCCTGCCTCTGTTCTTGTGAAATGGTTTGTAGCTACCATTTCCATATGAATTGAAGCCATGCATTCCATGTACATGTGGAAAACTTATTGGTGATGCAGGTAAGTTGGATTTTGAGACAGTGTGCATAACAGTAAGGTATGCAAGGGTGTCTGTTACTGAATTCTCCACAATTCTTTCTTTAGCCAATAATTGTGATCTATATTCCTGCAATGGAATGACACTTTCTCTGCCTCTGATCACACATCTAAATGTGTTGAATTCAGGTGGAAGTCCATTCAATGCCAAGATCACAATGTCTTTGTTTGCAAAATAAACTCTAGATGCACTTAAATAATCTTGTGCCTCTTTTATCTTTAGAAGATACTGACTCACTTAATCAGTTCCTTTCTTGATGTTTTGCTGGTTCGATTACAATTGAAATATGTTGGTTTTGAATACAGTGGAAAATTGTTCCTTTAACCTATTCCAGAGATCATGTGAGTTGCTGCTATTGATTGCACAAGACATGGCGGTAAGTGTTAATGTAGCAGTAATGAGTTGCATGACTGCTCGATCATGCATTTTCCATATCATTACATTCTCACACTCCATAGCAGAAAGTGAGTTAGAATTGTCTGTATTACTCTCAGCTGCTGAATTAGTAATAGGACAAGGATGAGAACCATTAGTAAAACCAATGATTTCGTTACTCTCTAGCAACAATTGCATTTGAAAATTCCAATTCAAGAAATTTGACTCATCCAATTTCACATTCACAGAGGTGGAAATTGTGGAAAGCAAACCTGCAATAAGAGATTGAAGGATTTGAAGTTGTGAAGTAGTCACCATTGCTGTTGGACGATTAGAAAATGATATAGGCAAAGTGATCACACACTTTATACAATTTAGTGAGAATACAGTAGCTGTTTGTTCATGAAGCTACAAATTTTGCAGTCAATTTGTATGAAATTGGCAAAAAATTGTCAGATCATTGTCGATGAATGATCAGAAAATGATAGAAGTGATTTTATCACACACTTTACACAATTCAGTGTTTATATAGTAGCTATCTTTTCACAACGCTATGAATTTTGTAGTCAATTTGTATGAAATCTGCATCAATTTATCAAATCTGTCGAAGCAAAAATAATTTTTTTGAGAAATTTCTCCGATTTAGTGTGTTTGCGTGAACAATTCAAGCTCTGATACCATGTTAAAGAACCATCTCATCTAAAAGCTTAAGCTTGTAAGTGAGGCTCCATAATATAATTTATATTATTCTTTAACACCCCCCCTCAAGTGAAAACTCTTTGGACTTGAAACTTGCACAGACCCACATTGCCTTGTGCTTGATTTTTTTATCAAATAAAATAAGGCCTACTGGAGAACAACTTATCTTCTTCTCTCTCAAACAGAATCCTCTCTTCTCTTTCTATATTCCTTGCATTTTCTACATGGTATCAAAACCTTGTTGACCCCACGGACGAGTTTGAATCTCACAACCCCCATCTATTTGATAAAAACCAAGCACAAGATGATATGGGTCTGTGCAAATTTCATGCCCAAAGGGCTTTCACCTGAGGGGATGTCTTAGAGAATAATATAAATTATATTATGAGGTCTCACTTACAAGTTTAAGCTTTTAGGTGAGATAGTTCCTTAACAAAATCAACAATAAGAACTGAAATTGACTATAGTTGCTTTTGTTTTAGAGTAAGAAGGTGGGAATCCATAACAATTACAATTTATGAGAAGGCAATAACATCAGAGCAAGAAGCACCGGATTACGGGATAGGGTAGTTTCGTCATGCATTCAGAATTTTCCCAGCAGTCATATCCTGAAGTTTTAATAGTCAGAGAATAAGTTACAATTAAAAGGATTCTAGATAGCGTTATATCACAACTAAAAAAAGTAGTTGTATTATTATTATTAGGAGGTTGTCCAATTGACAAGAATATAGTACTAATTCCTTTCTGCTTTTGTTTTTTTTTCTAGATGTAATTAAGAGTTGGTTGGCCAATTAGTTAAGTCCCATCTAATCAAATTTGAGCATTCTTGACTAATGCGGCTACCCAGCTATACCTTACTCCGTTCATTTTCTACATAATGACAGACACCTGCATGATTGTTTGGAAGCCATAATTGTCTTCATTTATGAAAGTGTAATAAGTATATAAGCCATCATGGGCAATGAGTTTTAAGAACATCACTCAAAAGTATAATTTATATGCATTTTCATTTGAGAAATGAGTGTCGGCACAGAAAAAAATTACAGACTTTCTTCAAGTAGATCATTTCTGATTTGAAACTCCTGCATACCAGCCTTTAGATCGAAGTTGGACTAAACTGGATAGTAATCATTGTTAGCTTTTACCTCCAATGGTTTATTGATCTCAAAATCCAAAGGCAATTAACCAAAGACCAGGCTCAAATTGGTTTGTCTGTGGTACCAGACTGCACCGATAGTCCCACAGCAGGACTGCGTCCAGGTTCCTGAAGACCTTTTGAAGACAAATATGTCCCTACATTCAGCCTTCAGGTCCATTGGGATGTGTCCTTCCATAACCTTTTTTCTATGATTGATTTGGTGGTTAGCTTGGTGACATTTGGGTGCCTCAGGCTCAGTCCAAATTTAGGTATGTGCTTGATACGATACACCCATTTTACCTTGAAGACACCGAGCCATCTCCAACCTGGTTAGGCAAAAACAAAACAAACTGGGGCCAGTTACCTTGACCTCAGACCTATTCGGGCCACAGATCAAGGAATGGACCTAGCAATGTATTGCTTGGACCGGATAATTAGAACAGAGATCTGGGATGTTTTTTCTTGCACCCACACAGATAAAAACAATATTTAATTATAAAACAAATTAATTAGTCAGTTGAATAGTGCTGGCGCTGAAGTTGTTTAATTTAATATTATTTTATTTAAAAATATTCGTCATCTTTCCATCTAGCTAATCTACTTTTCTATTTCTTAAAAACAAATAAATTGAAATAATATAAAATATACTTAAAGTTTCATAAGAAATCAATCCGGAAGGGTTAAGAAGAACCACATATCATATTACAAGAGACTTACAAAGAGAGTTGATAAGAACAAGATGGTAATTAACTCTTAAGAAGTTGACGATATTTTTGGCTATAACTTTAGCAATATGAAATCTTTAATAGAAGCCTTCACGCACATCTTTTTCAGTGATAAAAGAGTCATTTTCTTAGTGCTCTCATCAACCCATTTCTAAACCTAGTACCAAGAAACAATATTTCCAATACTCAAATTTGTCTTATAAAGCTCTCATATATTATAGGAATATTAGTATGCTCGAGTGAGTGGCTCTAAAATATAACTACTATTTTTATTTACACCATAAAAAGCCATATTTGAAAGAATAGATCAAAAAAATTATCAATAGATATCCTTTATATTTCTAAAAGACTCATTAAGATACCAAAATCCCTAGATGAACTTGCAAAAGCAATTATGGAAGTAATTTGTGTTGATAGTGAAAACTTTATTGATACAATATGAAAGATTATTCAAGGTTTTACTTGAAACATTGATATTTCCAAAAGCACTAGCTAAGCATCTTGTTGTAACCAAGTTTCATGAAACATGTTTGAAGAAAGGTCTCAAGGTCATGTGTATTAGACACACTAGATAAAGGCTAGAAATAATTCATAATATAGTAATTATGGATGTATTGCAAACTATTAAAAAAAAATCTTAGGAGGCCAAGACCATACATGACATGCATATACTTTTTCAAACTTTGTTAAAACCTTATTTATGTGAATTACCTTCATAATATTTCTCTATATTATTTTTTATTTGAACTGAAGAAGTTGTTATGAAAATAGCATTAAAATTTCTTAATCGGATTAGTAATGAAAAATTTATCAAAATTGTCAAAGTCAAGGTACATTATGATGCTAGGAAGCAATCCCTTTCTTTTCTCTCTTAGAACTCTTACCATTGTTGAAGACTTGAAATCTATTGCATCATTATACAAACTTTATCGTACCCCTATTCGAGCTATTCTATCCTTGAAAAACCTTGATTTCACCTCCAATGAAACTTTTTACCATTTTAGTTAAACACTAGAAAAGAGTTATGGCTCACATATTAATATAAAGATATGTTTGATATAATGAATTGACTCGATGACATGAAATATTTTGCTTCTAGGTCATAAGCCCACTTGTCTTGCCATTTGTTCTCTATAATTGACCTAAACTGAGGCTAGCTTCTACTTGCAAAAATAATTTTGAATTTGAGATGAGAAAATAACATCTTTGATAATCCTTTCTTAAATAAAAATTTGATTACTTATTATCCCTTTTCGAGTGTAATTTTTTTTCTTGAATGACAACTTAGACTATGATCACCCCTCACATAGAGGCAAGTTTTGATAATCAATTATGTTTCTATGATGATAAAAATAAAATAAGAATTAGAAGCGTGAGTACTCGAAGTTATAAAATGGAAATCCAAAAAAAATTAAAAAGAAAATTCAAAGAAAAAAAATGGAAAGATAAAAAAAAAGTCTCTAAATTATCTCTTTTAATAGTGTAAAGTTTTAGCTTAAAGATAATATCGGTCTTGTAATATGAAAAAATACCATTAAAAAATTAAGTTTGTAATGAGATCAATCACTAAAATAACAAAATCAAGGTGACAAGTTTAAGAATATCTCAACTCAAAACAAAGGATCTTACATTTTTAAACCCTCAACACTATTTTAGCTTATTTATTTTTCTTTCAAAGTCGCGAACTATAATCTACATTATATACCTTGAAAAGTTATTTTTGATAAAAAAAAAACACATCTTTATGGAATTGGAAGGTGTTGGCCCCTAAAAAGGGTAAAAAAAAGAGAATGACATGTTTATGCATAACAAAAATGTAACACGCTCAAGCTTTTGTCGTTTTAGAAAACTAAACTAGATTTTCTCTTTAAACTATCATTTCCAAGGTTACCTTTCCATCTTAAGTTTAGAAAAATGGTTATTAGAAAACAAGATGCATACATTAATACTGACATAACATGCACACACATATATTAACTATTTTATTTTTTATTGATTAATAAAATAATAGTAGATATTGAATACCCAAAATCCAATTGATATTTTATGAATATCTAAATTTTTGACCTCATAAATAATGGGTAGCATATGAATATCTTGTTAAAGAACTATCTCATCTAAAAGTTTAAGCTTATAAGTGAGGTCCCATAATATAAATATATTATTCTCTAACACACCCTCTCAAGTGAAAACTCTTTGGGTTTGAAACTTGCACAGAGCCACATCACTTTGTGCTTGTTTTTTATCAAATAGAATAGGGGTGGTGAGATTCGAACTCGTGACTGCTAGGTCAACAATGCTCTGATACCATGTTTCGGAACTATCTCACCTAAAAGCTTAAGCTTATAGGTGAAGCCACATAATATGGATATATTATACTCTAACATATTTAAACCAAGAATAACCATTAACATCCATAATTTAAACACACTAACTTGCTTTCTCTAAAGGTTTTTCATTTCATTTTATTTTTTTCATCTTTCAAGTATTCTATGTTTTTCAAGATTTTCTGTTTTTTACTGCAAAATTAGAAAAAAAAATAATTCATTCAGATTTTTTAATTTATTTTGTTCTTTGAGAGCCATTGTCATAAATAGAAATAGTGGCCTATAAGAGAATTAAATGAAAATATGAAACTTCAATTGATGAAGTTTTCTTTTGCAGGGTATTTATTGTTAGTGTATGATATATGGTATGCATACATGTGAGTATGCATACATAAGAATATCTCTTGGGGTATATATATGAGACATGTAGTCTGCGTGTATTAAACTGAAAAACAGTGATAGTGAATATTTTGAAATTTTCCTTTTCCCTCCAAAATACTTTGTTTTCTTCCCTACTCAATTCTTCTCTTCTCTGTTAAACTATTGCACTCATTTATCAATCTTCACATGATATCAGAGCACTAATTGCTCACGCAAAAAACCTGATCCAAATCTTGTGCTCTCAGAATTAGTTCTTCTTCTTCTCTAATTTTACACAAAATTCTTTTTTCAGAATTTTATGGATTCTCATATAAACATCTAAACTCTGAGTTGCTTAATACCCCATACAAAGGTTCTATGAATTACTCAACCAAATAAAAATGGTCACAGCAGCACAACTCAAAATTCTTCAATCTCCAATTACAACCCTAATTTCTACGGTTTCAACCTCCATGAATGTAAAGCTTGATGACACAAATTACTTAAACTGACATTTTCAAATGCAGTTGCTACTGGAAAGTTATGGAATCTTTGGCTTCGTGGATGTGTCTCATCTCTATCCCTCCTCTGCCTCATCTGGTTCGGAAGAGGAATGTGGTATGAATTTTTCTTCTCTTATTGAGTGTGATGATGTTCTTGTATGGAACATGCATGATAGAGCAATTATGCAATTGATTACTGCTACTCTCTCTTCAATTGCTATGTCATGTACAATTGGAAGTACTAGTTCTCGGGATTTATGGCCTAGGTTAAAAGAACAATTCTCATCAGTATCTAAGACTAGCATATTTCAATTGAAATCTGATTTACAGAACATAAGGAAAGGCACTGATTCAATTAGCCAATATCTTCTAAAAATCAAAGAGACTAGGGATTACCTAAGTGCTGCGGGTGTCTATTTTGTGGATGAAGACATAGTAATCTTAGTTTTGAATGGCTTACCTGCCGAATACAATACCTTCAGATGTGTATTGTGAGGTAGAGAAAATGTAATTACTTTGAAGGAGTTTAGGTCCTAATTACTAGTTGAGGAAAAGATTGTGGAAACTGTTAGTACTGACTCTTCCTCATTCCTTACTACTATGCACACTATAGTTCCAAAATATGTTGATTCTACTCCATATATTCAACAATCTCCCAGACCTCCCACATATAATAAATTTGGTAATGGAGGATATAGGTCATTTACAGGAATAGGGGACGGGGGAGATTTCAACCAGGTTTGAGGAATTATTCCAAACCTCAGTATCCTGTTAAACCAAATGATTTACCATCAATGAATTCAGGTGTTCCTAGACCAACTTCCTCTCCTTATTTCAATTCAAATGTATTTGTGTGCCAATTGTGTGACCCTGGAGGTCACACGCTATTACATATGGTTTCAAACGTGACTATCGAATTCAGTGTCACATTTGTGGAAGAACGAATCATACATCATGGTTTTTGTACTATAACAATAATGGACCAAATTCTATGGGATCAACTCAATACTCATCACCTCAATCTTAATCTTCACATTTTCATTTTCTTCAAGGTATGCAGTCTGGGATGCCTCAGTTGAGCGCTTCAACTCCTTATTCCCCATCTCATGCTCAACAGTCACAACACCAGCCACAATTCAACAGAGGTCAAGCTTTGTACTCTGAAGGGCCACAATTTAGTGGTCTTGTTCATTATGTATCTCCTCAAGCTTAGTCTAATCATCAGCAGAGCATCCATGGTATGAATAATGTCCTGCCATCATCACAACCTTCATCATCAGTGTGGCTTCCAGATTTGGAGCTATGAATCACATGTCTGCTGAGTTGTCCAACTTGTCCTTGATTGCTCCCTATCATGATAATGACAAAGTTTAAACTGCCAATGGTGAAGGTTTGTTGGTATCCCATGTTGGGACTTTTATCATTCCTACAAGCTCTGCCACTATTAAACTAAATTTAGTTTTATATGTTCCCAAACTTACTCAAAACCTATTATCAGTGCATCGATTGTGTTTGGATAATAACTATCGATTAATCTTTGATGCATTTTCTTTCTGGATTCAGAATAAGGCCACGGGGAGGATCATTTACACAAGACAGTGTAGTAATGGACTTTATCCTCTACCATTTATTCCTCCTTCTAATACAACATCTCTCACTTTTCAACCACAATCCTTTCTTGGTTAGTTAGTGTTCTCCTCCACTTGGCAAAACAGATTAGGTCATCGTACGAATAAGGTTGCTACATTGATGTTACAAAAACCAAATGTTGCATGTTCAAGTGATTCAAATACCTCTATGTGTCATAGTTGTCTTCATGGAAAGTTTTCTAAACTTCCATTTCAGTCCAATCATACAAAGTTTGTAATTCCATTTCAAATTATACACAGTGACCTATGGGGTCCTTCTTCATATGTGTCTATTGATGGCTACAAATACTATGTCACTTTTATTGATAAATATTCAAGACATTGTTGGCTGTTTTAACTTGTTAATAAGAGTGTTGTATATTCTATTTTTATTGCCTACTATCATTATGTTGCAGCATAATTTTCTTGTAATATTAAAATCCTTTAAAGTGATGGGGGTGGGGAATATACTAGTCAAGAACTCAAGGTGTTTTTCCTTGCTAAAGGCATTGTTCACCAAAAATCCTGCCCTAACACACCTGAACAAAATGGCCTTGTTGAAGTAAGCATCGTCACCTTATTGAAACCACTATCACTCTTCTGCAACATGCTAAACTACAATCTTCTTTTTAGACTTTTACACTACACACAGCCTTGTACTTAATTAATACAATGCCTTCAATAGTCATGCATAATCAATCCCCTCATGAGCTTCTTTTTAAATCTACCCTTGATGTCTCTCATTTGAGAATTTTTGGTTGTGCTTGCTTTTCTTTATTGCGTCCTTACATTACCAACAAGCTACAACCTAAGACTACAATGTGTATTTTCTTAGGATATGCCTCTCAATAGAAAGGGTATGTATTTTTTGATGTTATTGCAATCGTACATATATTTCTTGGCATGTTATTTTTAATGAGCATGTTTTCCCTTTATTCAACTTACAACAAGCTCTAAGTTTCATAATTACTCCTCTCATTCCTCTCGAAATATGTCTTCCCCTATTGTCAACAATAATAATGTTATTGTGTTATCCCCTCCACCACTTATACACCCTGAAGCTCTCCCTTCTTCTAGTTCATCAAACAAGTCCCCTTCTCCTCTTTCATCAGAAAAGTCTGTTACTCCTAGTTCTATGTCATCTGCACCTCCTCTTGTGTATCCTATGCCAGTTCTGAGAATGCCCCATGGCTTGATAAATTATCTTGTGATACTTTTCAGCCAGATGCCATTTCTGTTGTTCTTCACATTCTAGATATGAATGTACACTTCATAAAGACTCGTAGCAATAGTGGAATTGTTAAGAAGAAGGTTTGTCTCTTAACTACATCTTCTCCTCCCACTACTCTATCAGCCATTGAACCTCCAACCTACAAATCAACTATGTCTTAACCTGTATGGCTTGATGCCATGAAAGAAGAACTATCTTCTCTTCAATCACAGGGCCATTGGAGTTTGGTGTTCCTTCCTGCTCATAAAAACCTAGTGGGCTGTAAGTGGATATTTAAAATCAAGCAACATGTAGATGGGTCTGTTGCTAGACACAAGGCTTGTTTGGTTACTCAAGGCTTCAGTCAAGAGCCTGGCTTAGATTATGGGGAAACCTTCAGCCCTATGGTTAAGACAACCACTGTTAGGCTTGTGCTAGCCATTGTTGCTCAGTTTGAATGGCCATTAAAGCAACTAGATGTTACAAATGCATTTTTGCATGGTACTCTTCAGGAAGAGGTGTTCATGGCTTAGCCCCTTGGCTTTTCTGATTCTAATAATCCTCATCTAGTCTGCAAATTACACAAGTCTCTATATGGTGTCAAGCAGGCCCAAGGCTTGGAACAACAAGTTTACATCTTTCTTGCCTTTTCTAGGATTCACTTCCACATATTCTGATTCTTCATTGTTTGTAAAAAATCTTGAGGCTGGTATCATCATCTTGCTAGTTTATGTGGATGATATTATCATCACAGGTAGTGATCTTGTTGCTATAAAGGCTGTTATTACATCTCTAGCTTCAATATTTGAGATTAAGGACTTGGGGGAGTTGTATTTTTTTCTTAGGGGTTCAGGTTTCACATTCATTAACTAGATTGTTTTTGTCTTAGCCCAAATATATACAGGATTTACTTGTTAAGACAGATATGCTTGCTGCCAAAGCCTGTGCTACTCCCTGTCTCCCTTACCAGAGATTGTTAAAAGATGATGGAATGCCTTTTGAAGATCCCTCCTTATATTGCAGCATTGTAGGGGCTTTACAGTACCTTACCTTTACAAGACCTGATATTGCATTTTCCATCAAATGTGTTAGTTTATGCAACACCCCATACAGGTTCATTTTATGGTTGTAAAAAGGATCCTTCGATACCTTAAGAGCACTTTGCAATCTAGCATTCATTACACCAACAACTCATTAGATCTCATGGCATTTAGTGATGCAGATTGGGTTGGAGATCCTAATGATAGGAGGTCTACTACTGGATTGATTGTGTTCCTTGGTTCCAATCCAGCTAAGGAAAAAGAAATAAAATAAAGAAAATCATGGAAATCACAGCCTTCAAAGTCAAATGAAGTGATTGTTTGTTGGTTAGGATTAGTTATACAGTGGATCCGTTAATTTATCACGTTAAGAAAAGATAAAATTTTAGAGCATAAATTGCAATTTTTTTTGTTTTAAGGAACGATTATAATTTCCGTAGGTGGATGTATGCTTGTGACCAAGGTTTGTTTTCTTGATAAGTTTCGGTTTTAATTTATTTTGTTTGCTAGTTTAATTGCTTCCATAGTTTAAATAATCACAAACCAAATCCCCCAATCACATAGCGTACAACATAAAAATCTGACTTGAAACTTCCTCGTGGGATCGACCCCTTGCTTGCTCTATACTATCTTGTGTGTTTTAAGCTAGGGTAATTAATTTGTGCGACCGCGACAAATTTTATGTTTCTCTTAGTTTTGAGCCTTTGAATAAAACTAGCATTGTAATACAACTTGCGGATCGTAGTTTTCTTTACCCACTTGGTGTGATATAAAATGTCCTAGTCAAGATTGATAGTTTGGTTATTCCATGTAATTTTTATATTCTTGATATGTAACATGATTCTTCTGATTCATCAACTAGCACTCCTATATTGTTTGGGAGACCATTCTTGAAAACCGCCAACACAAAGATTGATTGTGGTAAGGATACTTTGTCTATAGAGGTAGGAGATGAAAAAATTGAATTCAATTTTCATGATGGAATGAAAAATCCTTCTAGCAATGTTTATTCTATCACATGCTATGATCAAATGGATAAGTGTGTGCAGCAAGTTTGTGATTTTGATTGCGAAGACGGATTAAGCATAGCTTTGAGCTATGGCTATGATTTCACTAAGATAGAAAAGATGGAGAGGCACGTGTGTGTTCCCCAAAACATGCATGAATCATTATTGGTCTTACAACCTTTGCAAACCGTTCTCCATGGTAATATCTTTGTTGATTTAGTACTCTGACATAAAAAGCTTTTGCCATCTATTTTACAAGCCCTCGAGTTAGAATTAAAACCTCTGCCCGATAATTTGAAGTATGTATTCATTGGTGACAACAATACACTTCCCGTTATCATAGCAAAAGGTTTAAGAAGTATGCAAGAGGAAAAACTTGTGAAGTTGTTGTGTGATCACAAGACGACCAATGGATGGACTTTAGTCGAAATCAAGGGATTTAGTCCCTCAATATGTATGCATCACATACTATTGGAGGACAACACAAAACCAACAAGGGAAATGCAAAGGAGGTTGAACCTACCTTTGATGGAGGTAGTGAAAGCTGAAATTTTGAAACTGTTAGATGCAGGAGTCATTTACCCCATCATTGACAGTAAATGGTTCGCGTCAATCCATGTGGTGCCCAAAAAAAATCGAAATCACATTGGTGAAAAGCAAAAATTATGAGCTCATTCCTACTCACATCTCGAGTGGTTGGAGAATGTGTGTTGATTACAGAAAGCTTAATCTTTCTACATGCAAAGATCATTTCCCATTACCATTCATGGATCAAATGCTTGAATGCCTAGCAAGTAAATCTTTTTAATGCTTTCTTGATGGATATACTGGATACAATCAGATTGTTATTAATCTTGAGGATCAAGAAAAGACTACGTTTACATGTCTATTTGGTACATATGCATATCGAAAGAATGCCCTTTGGTCTCTATCGTAACACAATTTTTGGGTTACTCCCCAAAATAACATAAAAATAACAAAAATAAAATAAAAAAAGGTTTTGGCGTCGGTGGAAAATCAAGGTGAAAATATTGAATCTTTCCTGAGCTGAATCATATTTTTATGTGCCCAAAAATGAGATAAAATACAAATTCAAAGTAAAATTAAGCCAAAAATCATAATTATATTTTAAATAAGCAAATTTGATATAATCATGGGCTAATTTAAAGTACTGTTACATTTGAGAATTAATTTAGGGTCCAATTGGAGAATTTAATTAAGTGCAAGGACTTAATTATGATTTAAATTGGTTAAATTAATTTTATTTAGGGCTTAATTGATGAAAAATTGAATTCTCAAGTTTTATTTGGGCCTAATTGAGAAAATTAGAATTTTTGGGGGTTAAATTGAATTTTTTAAGCTAATTACCCAAATTAAGGGCCAAATTGAAAACAATGAAGAGTTTGGTAGTTAATTAAGGGCCAAATTGCATAAATCAAGGGTAAGGGACCAAAGTGAAAAAGGCGCTCAAAGTCATGGGTAATGTTGAAATTCAGCCAGTGGTTCAATTGCACAAAATTGAAAGTTTTAAACCAATTGAGGATGCAATTGAAACAATCATAAATTGAAGGACCAAACCGCCGACATCCAGCCACCGTTGACAGGCCGAGCACGCCTATAAAAGGCCACCACACACGACGGTCAGGGGGGGAATCTGCAAAAAAGAGGGACAGTGGAAGAGGAAAATGGAGAGAAAGACGCCGAGAAAAGAGGGAAGTTTTGAAAACTGAAGAAATGAAAAAGAAGAGACAGAGAGACGAGGGAAGAGAGAAAACAAGTTAAGAGAAGAAGAAGAGAACACAGAAAAACCTGCAGACATCTCTCTCTATAAACTACCCCGCCATCTTTCTCTCTCTCCACCGTGGAAGGCTATTTAACCACCCATCACCTCCCTCATCATCACCTCAAGCTTCCCCCTCAACGCAGCATCCAGCCACCTTCTCCAGCTCCAGTGACGAGGAGTAGCAGCGAACAACAGCGAATGGTAGCCATAACCGGCGACTTAATGCCCTCATTCCGGCCTCTAGAAACCTCCGTTTCCAAAGACACAATGACAGGAAGGACCACCTCGATCCCCTCTACACAGCTGCATCATCAGGAAATCCTCTTGTTGAAGTCAACCATTTCATGAACGTGAACAGTGTTAATTCTGCACTACTCATGTTCTTCTTCATTTTATCATTTTTTTTTAATTTGGATTGGGCTGGGTTGACCCAACCCAACCCAGTTTACAAGTCTGCTTGAGTTATGGGCCTCTCGACCCATAAGGGTTGGATAGCCCAGCCCAAAGCAACTTGGGCTTCCAGCCAGTGAGCACTGGAAGCCTAGCCCACAAACATTTGGGCTTTTTCAGCCCTCGCGGGCTGGAGGCCCAACACACTGTGGCTGACAGCCCAGCCCATAAATAAATAATAAATAAGTAAGTAAATAAAATTAAAAATTAAAAATTTAAAAAATAAAATAAAAAATATTTTTCTTAAATATTTTTGAAATATATATATATATATATATATATATATATATTATTACAAACAATCAAAATATAAAATGTGTTTTTGTGCATACGACTGGATTCCAAAGCTTTTCTCAATGTATTTTTGGTAAAAAATATGTTGCATATTTTTCTATATTTTTAAAACAAAAGTTTGGATATCTTAACCAGTTTACGATTATCCATTGGTATTCAGCCAAAATGTCAAAAATAATTAACAATTTTTCTGTTTTAGTTTTCGCGGTGTAAAATTACATTGTATACTACATTCTTAGATTTAAAAAAGATTTTTAACTGTGGTGTAAAATTTTATTGTAAAGTACATCTGTAGATAAAAAAAACTTATAACTGCGGTGTAAAATTACATTGTAAAGTAGACCCGCAGACAATTTTTTTTAAAAATACAGTGTAAAATTTTTAAACTAGAAAAAATAATCAAATAATAATGCAGCTTGCCTTAGGTAGGGTGCACTAGGGGTGATGCGTCTTTTACTTGCACAACAAATCCACTTATCCAGACTCTCGTAGACCAATAGGTTCCTAGTGACCTTAATACTAGGGGGCGACTCCTAATAATTATAGTTGTAAATTTTACGACTATAAACAACCCCACATTTCACCGCGCTTGTTCTCTCCCCGAATACCGGGGTGAAGGCGGGGCGGGAAGCGCGACCAAAAATCGCCGTCACGACAGTCTCTGTAATGCACCTACAACTTTTCAAAGAAGCATGATGAGTATTTTTCTGACTATGTTGAAAGAATAATTGAGGTTTTCATGGATAATTTCACGGTGTATGGTGATTCTTTTGATAAATGTCTAGAAAATTTATCTTTTGAAGAAGAAGGAGTCCAGACCAAGATTGATTAGGTGGATCTTGCTTTTACAAGAATTCAATCTTGAGATCAAAGACAAAAAAAGTGCTGAAAACCATGTGGCTGATCACTTGAGCCAACTGAGAACCGAAGATATACAGATCGAAACAATAAGAGAGACACTTCCTGATGAGCATTTGTATATGTTGCATTCCTCTACAAGACCATGGTATGCTGATTTGGTAAACTATTTAGTCACCAAAGAATTCTCTTCTGGTTTGTCTAAACCCCAAAAAGATAAGTTATGAGCTGATGCTAAATATTATTTTTGGGACGATCCTTAGCTTTGGAAATTTTTTGCGGATCAACTAGTTAGGAGGTGTGTACCATAAGATGAATTTCATTCCATTCTCACTTTTTCTCATTCTTATTCTTGTGGTGGGCATTGTGGAGCAAAAAGAACAGCCCACAAGCTACTTGAAAGTGGTTTCTATTGGCCTTCTATTTTTAAAGATGCATATCACTTATGTAAATCATGTGAAAAATGCCAAAAAACATTTAATATCACTCATAAGAATCAAATGCCTTTAACGAATATTCTTATAAGTGAAATTTTTTGATGTTTGGGGTATTGACTTTATGGGTCCATTTCCTTCTTCTTTTGGCAATCTCTATATTCTTCTTAGTGTTGATTATGGTCTAAATGGATTGAGGAGAAAGCCACACGAACTAACGATGCTAAGGTTGTTTTAGATTTTGTCAGGACTCACATATTTGACAGGTTTGGAATCCCTAAAGCTATCATTAGTGATTGTGGCACTCATTTCTGTAATCGTTCCATGGAAGCATTGCTACACAAATATCATGTGACTCATCAAACTTCCACATCATATCATCCTCAAACGAATGGCCAAGCTGAAATTTCAAATAGAGAAATCAAGTCAATTTTGGAGAAAACAGTGCAACCTAATCGGCGAGATTGGAGTTTATGTCTTGGACATGCACTCTAGGCTTATCGAACTACTTATAAATCACCTATAGGAGTGTCACCTTATAGAATTATTTATGGGAAAGCATGTCATCTACCAGTAGAGCTTGAACACAAAGCTTTTTGGGCCATTATCATGGATTATGATAATGCTAGGATTGCAAGAAAACTGCAACTACAAGAGTTGGAAGAAATTCAAAATGATGCTTACGAGAATGCAATGATTTACAAAGAAAAGACTAAGAATCTTCATGATCGAATGCTTACAAGAAAGGAGTTTCATGTTGGAGACAAAGTCCTTTATCATTCGCATTTGAAACTTTTTTCCTGGAAAATTGTGCTCTCGTTGGATTGGACCCTGTGTTGTTTCTAATGTTTTTCCTTATGGTACAGTTGAAATTACAAGTTTAGAAACCAACAAAGTACTCAAGGTCAATGGGCATCGTTTGAAACCTTTCTATGAATGTTAGACGACAAAACTCACCGCTTCTATAGAGTTAGCTAAACCAATCTATGAAGAATGAGCATGCCACATGTCAAGCCAATAACATAAAACAAAAGCACTTACTAGGAGGCAACCCAAAAAAAATTAGATTTGCTTTCTTTTTCCTTATCTTTTATTTTTTCACATTTTAATTTATTTTCTGTCATCGTCTTATGTTCCTTTGCTTTTATTTCAACATTATGGACAATGTTGTGTTTTAAGTGTGGGGGTATTGAGAGAATTTTAGTTTTCTTTGTTGTTCTAAAAAAAAATGTCTGGTCTTTTTAACTCCCATTTATTTTTGAGAATATGAGTATTATGTATGAGAATTAAGTGAGATAGATGAATATATAAATCAAATCAATGAGTGTGCATGGAAGTTTTAATGTTTAATTTGTTTAGGGATTGACTCTGAAAATATACCATATTGACTTTATAGTGTTATACCAATATAAGTTTTTAAGCCTTAAACATTATATTCTTTGATTTTTCATTCTTTCAATTATATGTATCTCTAGAACTTTCTTCATATCTTATTGAGATTACATTCACATTATATAGATGCATGAAGATGATAAAGGCATTAGGAATTTTAACTGCTTGAGCCGAAAAGCCAACCTAAAGCATATTATCTGTAGTGAGCCCTTTTTGAGTTTGTTTATCTTTCTTTGCTTTATCCATGTATAAGCCTTAAACTTTTTATATGTTTTCCTCTTTTCCTCTTTTTATACTTGTGATATATCATGGAATTATGGTTGGAAATTATGTGAAAAGAAAGAAGAAATGATGCTTGATGAAAAAATGGGTAAAGTTGCCAAAGGTGAAAAAGAACAAAAGAGAAAAAAAAAGAACAAGAAAAAGAACAGAAGAAAAAAAAAAGAACAAGAAAAGAAGAAAAGAAAAAAAATAGAAAAGACCTTGAAATCAAAAGAAGCTAAGCATTGGTGCTTAAATATTGAAAATTGATGTGTTTTGATGGAATATCTTGGTTGAAATATTTTTTTTTCAGAATGCTCTACTTTCTATGGTTTGAACCTTTTCTTCTACTCTCTTTTACCTCACCTTAACCTTAGCCCCATTACAACCGGAAAATAAGACCTTTTGATTCATGCATTGTTTTTAATATTTTAGTAATGGAGATGAGCTTGAAGAGTAAACTTATGGTATAAAATTTTTATTGATTGAATTTGAGAGATTTAAACACATAAGCCATAAACACATGAGTGTTGGAGTGTATATCAATGAGAGGGCCTATCACTTTGGCATGACATTGAAAAGCTAACATCCATAAATTTATGGAAATATAAGAAAGAAGAAATAAAATAAGGAAAATCATGGAAATCGCAGCCTTCAAAGTCAAATCTTGCAATCTATTGATATTGACCTTTACCCATCCCAACTTCAATATCTCGAGTTACAGAAGTCTGATTGATGCAAACTCAATTGGCGTCGATTCAGGACTCAGATACCTATAAACTCTACAAATGTCAGCTCAAAAATATGTCATATGAAGGAGATATAAATTTTACAAGGGACAACTAAATTCTTCCAACTTAAGGAAGGACTATTTTGTAAAATAGACATTAAGGTTTCTAAGCATTTATAAAGGAGAAGAGGAGCAAGTAAGTGGCAGCCAACACAAAATAAAAAACAAAAATCTTCCTCCAAACCTAAATCATGCGTTCTTCCATCTTTTTAAGTAGTTGTTCAATAGTTTTGCAAGGCTAAGCTCTTTTCTTGGTTATGTTATGAATGAGTATGATTGTTTTCCTATGCATATTTCCTATGATTGTTGTTGATGATTGCTAGAGCGGACTCTAAGTTATTATTGTGAATAATATATTGCTAAGTTTAATATTAAAACCAGAGTTTTGATATATGAACTTGTGAAACAACTAAGCTTGATAATTGTGGCAAAACTACATTATTGAACTTAGGGAGAACATTTGAATAAATTGACACAAGTTGTGGACAACTTGTATGTTAATCTTGATGAAATTGTTTAGTTCTTAAAGCTACCATTAAATTGAATCATTAATGCGGACACTTTGATTGTTTGTTGGTTAGGATTAGTTATACGGCGGATCCGTTAATTTATCACGTTAAGAAAAGATAAAATTTCAGAACATAAACTGCATTTTTTTGTTTCAAGGATCAATTCTAATTTCCGTAGGTGGATGTATGCTTGTGACCAAGGTTTGTTTTCTTGATAAGTTTTGGTTTTAATTAATTTTGTTTGCTAGTTTAATTGCTGCCATAGTTTAGATAATCACAAACCAAATCCCCCCAATCACATAGCGTACAACATAAAAATCTGACTTGAAACTTCCTCGTGGGATCGACCCCTTGCTTGCTCTATACTATCTTGTGTGTTTTAAGCTAGGGTAATTAATTTGTGCTACCGCGATATCGCAACAACTTGATCGGCTGTAACAAGTGCTGCAATTTCTGGTAATCAAACTCTCACAGCCTCCTGTTCTTTTCTACGATAACTTATCAAGGATTGCACTATCATTCAATCCAATTCAGCATCAAAGAACTAAGCACATTGAGGTGGATGTTCATTTTGTTCGAGAAAGGGTGTCCATCAATCAACTCATTTTGCAATTTGTGTCATCACAGGAGCAGACTGCATATATCTTGACAAAGGGATTAAGTTCACCTTTGTTTCATACTCATTGTACAAATCTCAGGCTTGGTTTATGTCAGCCTGTGATTGCGGGGGAATGTTAGTGTATGATATATGGTATGCATACCTGTGAGTATGCATATATAAAAATGTCTCTTGGGGTATATATAAGACATGTAGTCACGGTATGCATATATAAAAATGTCTCTTGGGGTATATATAAGACATGTAGTTTGCGTATATTAAGCTGAAAAACAGTAATAGTGAATATTTTGAAATTTTCCTTGCGCTGCTCAATTCTGCTCATCTCTGTTAAACTATTGCACTCATTTATCAATCTTCACATTTACCACTGCATAGTAGAATACTAAAAAAGAGGGGTGTTAGAATCCAAATTCATTTGCAACGGCAAATTCGTTGTAAATTTTGAATTTGCAACGGACATTTGCAACGGCAAATCCGTTGCAAATTCAAAATTTTCAATCTTTTCTTCTTTTCTCTCTCTGAGTTGATTCTTTTCTCTCTCTCCCCGCTTCAATGGTAAGGAAATCCAGATCCAAGTCACTAAATGCTAAGGAAATCCCACTACAAAAAAAGGGTGCCGTTAGCAACGGCATTTTGCAACGGCTGAATTCCGTTGCTACTTTTTCCGTTGCAAATTACATTTGCAACGGCTTAACCCTTGCTAAACCAATTCCAGGGAAAAAAAAAAAAAACTTTTTTTGCAACGGATTTGCCGTTGCAAATTGTATTTGCAACGGCAACTTTTGCAACGGATGTTGCAACGGCTGAACCGTTGCAAATTGTATCCGTTGCAAATTGTATCCATTGCAAATTCCGTTGCTAAACCAATTCCGAAAAAAAACAAAACTTGTGTTGCATCGATTAGCCGTTGCAAATGTAATTTGCAACGGAAGGTTTGTAACGGATTGTGCAACGGATTATCCGTTGCAAATTATATTTGCAACGGAAATTCCGTTGCAAATGAAAATTAATTTTTATTTCCATTGCAGGAATATTTATTTTTTTTTTAAAAAAATTAAATATATATTTAATACCCGCATCACCCCGTGTTTTTTTCAAATGTAATTAAAATCAAAACTAAGAGCACACATATATAAATATAGACAAAAATAAGGTGTGCGTCAGGTCGAATATTGTCGGCGGGCGTGTCAGATGCGTACATAGTATTCGCAGAAAAGAATAATAAAAAATGATAAATTAACATAGCACCCCTACATTCAACTCTTCAATCTTGTCTTATCATGGGTTAAAGAGTTATTTTACCGAGCAATAGGATGTGAAATCACTGTGACACCTCCTCCGTTAACTCTTAGTTTTTATCTTATATCAGGATAGAATAGTTATTTTACTATAAAAATATAAAAAAATCTCAAAAAATATATATATTTTAATATAAAACATCAAAAAATTACTAAAACAATTGCAAGAAACAATTTTGAAGCATAAAATCAATTAATTCATCATCAGCGCATGCACGTGTGCGTGCTCTGTCAGGTTCTAAGCAATATATCTAACTTAAATCTCACGAGGATCAGCCACAAAAACATGTTTTCATTTTAATTTCAAAACCTTTAATTATGGATAATCCGACCAAATCCGAACTCTGTAACCCAACTTCACCTCCTTCAACTACTCCGAACTGCTCAACCTCGTTTGTAAGAGCAAGTTCAATGGCAAGATCTATTTTGAACATTCAAATCTTAAAAATGGCTCTTTGAATAATGTATATTTGATTTTTTTATTGATATGTACTCCAATGGTAAAAAATATTTTGAAGAGCTATTTTTTATATTATTTCAAATATAATACAATTATTTTGAATTTAGTTTAATTATGCAATTAATAGGAGTAAATTATACAATTAAATAATTAAGACAAATAAGATATATGTGGATATCTTTAGTCTCCATAAATATTGTTTCAACATATGAATATAGTCATCCTGTAGGAGACTGAAAAATTCATGTATTGAAAAATATGCAATTATAACGTTATGATGGTAAGGTTATGGCCAATTTTCAATGTATATGAATGTGGGGTCACTGTGGTGATCCTAACCCTAAGCATACAAAATTATTGACCAAAAGAATCAAATATGTATTTAAATATTGTTTCAACATATGAATATAGTCATCCTGTAGTTTTAAAAATGAATTTAATTATTATTAAAAATGAATTTTATTATAATTAATAATAATAATTGATATAAACTCAACAACATTAACAAAAGAGTAAGCACAAAGAAAAGCCTAAAATTATTATTAGTATTATTTAACATGAAATTAAATTTTTTTGTTAATAACTGTTAAAAAAAAATTGGTAAATAATTCACCGATTACTACTTATGTATTAATAATTGTTTCTTGTTTACTAATAAAATGCCGAAAGAAAAGAAAGCTCCCGCTCTAGACATGGGATGGGCGGGCTAAATGAAAATAAATGTGAAACGCACCGCTTTATTGAAAACAATGACATCTCCACTGTCTTCCTCTTTACACCCATTTACAAAGAAACCGGACCTTTCCCTTCTTCTCTCTTCTTCCCGACCGCCTCACTTTCCCTTCGAAAACGGTGACCTTCACTCTTTAAAACCAGCTCTTTCCTTCGAATTCTTCTCTTTTTCTCTTCATTTTCGAAAACGGTGACCTTCTCTCTCTCTCCCTCTCGGTTCAGCAAAATCAACCATCAACTCCGAAAGCACCACCTCGTCGGATCCTCCCTCTGCACTGAAACCCAGCTGCAACGTCACCGTGGAACAACGAAGGTACGGTCACCATTTAAAAATTCAAATTTCTGCTCAGTTTTTTGTTTATTTTCTTAGTTTCTAAATTAGTTTAGGGTTTAGGGAGTTTTTGGGGAGCTTTCTATTAGATTTTCTTGCAATTTTTTAGCATAACTAGGCACAAAAAGTTTAAGTCGTATTTCTTACATCATTCGTAATCTGTAAGTGCATTGGTTTTGGTTTATCACCATACATCCATGGTTTTGTTTTGGATAATATTTTGAGAGAAGTCACTTTTCATGGACATCTGTTACAACATTGCAAAACAAAATCCAGAAAATGAAACATCTAAAATTTACCAAAGAACTAAAAATTAAATTATGAACTAGTTAATAGCCAAAGTAGGATTTGTTTGAATTTGTCTGATAATAGTCTTATGGGTTCGGTGCCTGTTGAATTGGGTAATCTTTCTAGCTTGGTTGAGCTTAATCTTAGCATGAATGCGTTATCCGGGCTGTTGAATGTAGAGATTATGCGGATGAGGAATTTGGAAGTGTTGGTGTTGAGGGATAATCGATTGGAGGTTCTGTTGCTATTTTTCACTCTGTTTTGCCAAGTAATTAACACGATTGTTTACTGCAAAAATAAATCAAGCATTTGCTGAATTATTTAATTCCAGATAGCATCTCTTATCTCTGTCAACCTTTTTGAATGTAACAGCAGTTCATGTCCGTAATATAACTCAATTTCTACTAGAGATTCCAGGGAGCTAAGGTTATTTCTTAGTTGATTTTAATTTATCTTTTGTCAGTAATATAACTCAACTTCTGAAAGTACTAACAACATCTCTCTACGCAGGGTTTTTTAAAGGAACATCAATCAATATCTTTTGACTTCAAATTGTATTAAATTCGCTTGAAAGGTTAGTGTAATTTGTTGATTGTGTCATTTGAGTATGAATATCGATTTAATGCATATTGTTGTGTATGGTGTTGCTGTGTGTTGCTCCTATGTGTTTTGGTGTTGTGTGTTTGATGTTTTGTTAAGTATTTGTTGTTTTTTTTGTCTTGGCCATGAATAATCCATAAACTAGAGATATCGATTGAACTCAAGTGATACATAGTTGTCCCCTTTGCCTCGTAATTTAGTATTGAATTATGTTTAACAGTAGGTGAATGATTATTGAGAATTGCTTTGCCTTGTTTGTTTAGTAGTTTGGAAATTGAAGGGAAAGTTTGAAGCTTTTTGAAAGATGGATTGATTGGTTAGATGTTTTGTTGATGTGTTTTTGACCAGTTTGGTTTTGTATTATAGTTGGAATTAGCTTACATACAGATAATTTATATGTATTTATGATTTGGGTCTGGTTTTGTTAAATGATGAGGTTGTTTGAGATCTGTGTGTTTATATTAACATTTATTAATTGTCATATGTATTTGATAGAAAAAATATGCCTTCCCCGAAGAAGATGAAGCAATTGTTCGTAAAATATGGGAAGATAGATCTCGAACTTGCTTGAACCAACAATTGGCAAGAGCTCGAAATAAAGCTATGTCAATAATAGGTACCAAAAATATCATCGATTGCCTGGATAAAGGACCTGTTTGGATCCAAAATGAAGATTGGAATACGATGATCAACGATGTTTGGTCTACCGATAGATTTTGCAAACGATCCAAAACATCAAAACAAAATCGATTGAAGCAAATAGATGGAAAAATAAGTACCCATTCTGCTGGCTTTGTGTCATTTGCATCATATCGAGCTAGTATGGTACGAAATGTTGTTGTTCAACACTTGTAATTTAATTTGTTTAATATTTTTGTTGCTTACTTTTTTTTTCATGTTCGTAGCAAGAACAGGCTGGGGGGAAAGAACTTCCCTGGGTTGAGGTCTTTTCTGCTTTGCATCAAAAATCAAATGAGACCGGCACATTTGTAGATAACCGGTCTAAAATAGTGGTGGTAAGTACTTATATTTTATTTTATATATATATGAAATATCATTCATATTCAAATTAATATATTTTGACATGGACTTGTCTGTTTGCAGGAAAAATATAGAAATGAGATGGTTGCAAGATATGGACCTGATCAGGACAATCATCCCTCATTTGATGGAGCAGCTTGGTGTGAGGCTTCAGGGGGAGTAAGCAAGGGTCGAGTATATGGTGCACCCCGTATGCCTAAATCTAAAGTTGACGTGAGTTCTTCTTCACATACCTACTCAGTAAATTCATCATATCCAAGCACAACAACTACTAGACGGTATGAAGAGCAATTGCAACAAAATCGTGAAGCTATTAATGATATGAGAAATGAAATGAGAAATGAAATGTCTTCCATTAAAGATTGTCTTAAGCTCTTGGTAGGACATATGGGTCTAAGTATGTCAACACCTATGGCTCCGTCGATGCCATCACCTACAATGGCACCAGGACATCGACCTCGACCTCAAATGCCATATAATGGTCCATCTTCCTCTCATCAACAACATCGTAGATCATTTCCGCCTTAAACACTTTAAAATATTTATTTTTAAGTTTCATGTTTATTTACTTAGTCATGTAAATGTAATCGAATCAGTATTGTATTAAGACTTTTAATTAATCTTTTAAATTTTATTTCCACCATATTTATGTTATTTTCAATACTAATAATATTTAAATATTTGCTAGTGCTTTTAAAAGATTTAGTTGTAATTAATTAAAATTAAAATATATAAAAATTAGATTTTAAAAATCTAAATATTTAAATAATGTTCTGACCGTTGCAATTGCAACGGCAAGTCCGTTGCAATTGCAACGGCAATCCCGTTGCTATTGCAACGGTCTGTTTGTTGCAATTGCAACGGTCCAGCCGTTGCAACGGAAACGGTAACCCCGTTGCAACTGCAACGGACCTGCCGTTGCAACGGCAACGGCACGACCGTTGCAACTGCAACGGCAAGCCCGTTGCAACGGCAACGGTCCTTTCGTTGCAACGGCAACGGTACAGCCGTTGCAACTGCAACGGCTGTCCGTTGCATTTGCAACGGGATTCCCGTTGCAAAAGTTCTTTTTTGCAACGGGATTCCCGTTGCAAAAGGTGTTTTTGCAACGGGTCCCATTGCAACGGCTATGCCGTTGCAAACCAATTTTGAATCCACCTATTTCTAACGGATTCTTTCCCTTGCAAATGCCGTTGCTAATTAATATTAGCAACGGCTTTCTTTATAATTTGCAACGGATGAAGCCGTTGCAAATGACCCTCTTTTTTTGTAGTGTCCCGGTTGAAAAGGATGGCCCTGCAGCTAAAGATGATGGATCGTTGCCTGAAAGTTTAGTGCTTTTTTCCTCCTTGTTAAATGAAGTGTTCAGGTTTCAAGAACATGATTCAATAGATACCCAAATCAAAACCATAACCAAGCGTTGCAATGCAGTTCATAACGTTAGAGAATAATTACCCATCCATGGATCGTTGCCTGCCATTTGACAAAGGAAGTGTCCAATTTTCCTCCTTGTTAAATGAGGTGTCCAGTTTTCTTAAACTATTAAGCAAAGGAAGATGAGAGAAGGTGGCTGTCATTTGACAAAGAACGGCCTACTTCTTCCTCTGTCATAGAGATACCGGAGATGAGGCTAAAGAGGGGAGTTGTTGAGGTTGGTAACCGAAGACCTAGAGGCCGGCCTCCTGGATCGAAAAACAAACCCAAACCACCGTTGAGAAATTGGTGGTGGTGCTGATGTAGCTGAGAGGATTGATTGTTGAGAAAAAGATGAGGGGGGTGGCCAGAGGGAGAAGAGAGGATGGGGTAAGGGTTTTGATATTGAGATGAAGGGAACATACGGGGGGTGGGTTCTTATGCTTATTATTATTATTATTATTATTATTAATATTTTAAAACAGTATGTATATATGGGCGCCAGGATTCTGAAAAGCAATTTTTGGTTTTACATTGCAACGGACAATTGCAACGGCAAATCCGTTGCAAAGTAATTTTTATTTGCAACGGGCAATAAATTTGCAACGGATTTATGTTTTTTTTTTCCAAAATTTGCTTAGCAACGGATAAACAAAATTTAGTAGTGATATACCTCTTCATCACCTTAAACTTGAATAAATTTCAAAATAAATACAATCAAGCAGTAAGTGTTTAATTTTGACAAAGTTTATCAAAAAATATTATCATCGTAAAAAAGAATAATCAGAATTTAAAATTTCAAAACTATCCCAAATTTCTTAAAGTTATTAATTTAAGTTTCAAATACGTTCGAAACCCTAATACGTTTAACTAGCTGAGCCACTCTATTTCACCCAAGACCTCCGCAGACCACAACACAGGCACCGTCCATGCAACTCGAGCTCCATGGTTTAATTAGCTGAGCCACTTTTTGAACTTTTTTATTGCAATATATTAATTTCCTGCATGCTTCCATATTTCAGCCATTTTCCGCTTTACTCTCAAAGACGCCTAAGGTAACAAACCATGTCCATCTTTGTTCATTATTTTAGGTTGTTTCTGCTATTTTTAGTGATTGCATGTTGGCTTTCGGTTTTTAGCACACCATTTCATCTCCTCCAAATGCCAACTGTTCTTGGTTTATTCTTGGTGCATTTGAAAATATTTGTGTTTTTTCTGACATGGATTTTCCCATTCTTGGAAAATTACAGTTAACAGAACCTTTTTTTTCTGACATGGATATCAGGCATGATTTTCAAACCTTTAGGATACGAGTTGAGCAGTTTGTACAGTTGATTTTCGCCTGGAAGACAGATTAAGGGCCTAATAACCTGCGCAGAACACCCCTAATGTGTCTCAAGGCAACAGATTATTGTTACAAGTGACAACCTTAAAACCAATAGAGATAGCTGTTTATAAACAGCTAGCATTTCAGGTTTCTGTTAGGACAGAAACATCAAGCCTTGCAAGAAACTTGATACAATGTTTGAGTAAGCTTGCCAATTCTAACAAACTGTAAGGAAATAGAAATTAACCAGGATGGCCACCTTGGATGACTTCAGAACTACCTTTCACACAATTTAAGCATATATTTTTAGCATGCATATTGATTCTCTCCTTCTCTGGCTTCTCTTCTCTTTCACATAAAGCTTTCATTTATCATTTCTTACAATCTCCTATTCCTCCTTTCTCTGATCCTAAGGGGAAAACAAAGCGGTGAAGAAAACTCGTCGCAATATGGAAAGCTTAAAGACGTCGTCCAACGTATTTGTAAATTCATCAGGATCATATCAGGATAAGCAAACTTGCTTGTTGCTTCCCCCAAAAATAAATTCTCTTGGATTATCAAAGTTCTTCGTGGAAGGACAAGAAGATGACATTCTGGGTTATTTAATGCCAAATATCCAGTTGCAGATGGCCGTTATATTTTGTATCACTCAAGCTTTCCATTTTGGGCTCAAGCGCTTAGGATTTTCGGCCTTAATATCACAGATACTTGTAAATTCCATGATCTTTTCCTTTCTCTACTTTGAACTTCTAACTGTTTCCTTCTTAAGAGGCTATACAGAGATGCACGCGATTTATTTCACCTTGTATATAGCATGGACTCGAATTAAAATGCAACCACAATCTATGCAATATCATCAGATATGGTTTACCAGAAAAAGAAAAACTTGTCACATGAATGCAAATCTGCTAGATTATGTTTTCTTAATCCTTCATCAAGACTTGATAATGTCTAATTTTACTTTCTTTCTACAGTTTTACCTGCAGAGTTATAGCTAACACATTCCTTGTAAGATCAATTCTGTTTTACAGGAAATTAATCTATTCGCGTCCCTCTTTGTTATTGTGCAGGCAGGAATACTTTTCAGTCCTGTAATATTCAAAAGTAATATTTCGAAGAATCTATTTACCAAGGAAAGCTTGGAGCCTTTTGGTATTATATCCGTATTTGGCTTCCAGTTCTTCATGTTTTCGAGCGGAGTGAAGTCGGATGTAAATATGCTAAAAACTTGGGGAAGAAAGGTTTGGTGCATTGGCTCTCTGTGTGTGCTCCTGCCACTTCTGCTCGGTTTAGGAACCTTACAAATGATGACAGGCAGAGAAACCACGTTTTTTGTTAATTATGCTGCTGCAACATCATATTGTATGACTTCATTTCCTGTCATTGTTACCCTTCTCACGGAATTGAAGCTTCTAAACTCTGAAATTGGCCGTTTGGGATTATCGACCGCACAAATCAGTGATGTTTTCAGCCTTTTTCTGATCTTTTTTATGTCCGTGCTGAAAGTAATAAGCAAAAATAATGATGGCGAGGAAAACATTTTTATAATTGTAGGCTTCATTGTTTTTGTTGTCGGTATTGTTAAGCCAGCACTGCATTCGCTGGGGGAAAAGCTCCGCAATGGCATGCCTATGAAGGATATATACATTTATCTCATCATGTCGTTGTTCCTGGGGTCTGTGTTCCTTTCACATTATTATGAACAGTCTGCCATCTATGCCCCTTATATTATTGGTCTGGCTGTTCCCTCTGGGCCTCCATTGGGATCTGCTTTAGTGGAGAAATTCGAAGTGGTTTCCGGATTGTTCCTTCCACTCTTTGTTGCGACCTGTGGCATGAGGTTGGACCTCGTAGAAACCAAATTCACTGCAAGAATATCAATTCCCGCTGCTGTTGCGATTGGTGTAATCACCTTATCTAAATTCTTGGTATGTTTCGTGTCACATTCATACTTCTTGAAATTGCCAAAGAGTAATGCCGCTGCTTTTGCTCTTGTAATGTGTTCCCGAGGAGTGGTTGAGCTGGCCTTTTACACTTTTCTGATTGATCAAGAGGTAACTAACCACGGACGAGTCAATTTTGTTCATAACTAATAACTATCATCTTCTTCTTCGTTTCCATTATTCCTCTAAGGTTCCATTTCCATCTTGTCTTAATAAAAATTGCAGATTATAAAGGATGAATCATTTGTATTCATGCTTTTCATGGTCGTTATCTTCAGCGGCATGATACCATTGTTTGTTAGATATCTCTACAATCCCACAAAGAGCTACGCAGGGCACCATATAAGAAGCCTTACGCATTCAGATTCCAATTCAGAGCTGCAAATCATTTCTTGTATCCATGCACCGGGGGATGTGACGGCAGTAATCAGACTTCTTGACGCCTCATGTGGAGGAGATAGCTCCATAGCAGTTACCGTCCTACACCACATGAAGCTTGTTGCGCAGTCCACGCCAATCTTCATTTCCCACAGAAAAGAAAGGCAAATACTATGTGAGTACATATACTCCGTCAATGTCATCAATTTGTTCAATGAGTTCGAGCAAAACAGTCGTGGATCCGTTTCGGTAAATGCTGTCACCGCAGTCTCTCCGCCAATGTTGATGCATGGTGATATTTACTCGGTAGCAGTGGACAAGCTAGCATCTCTTATAATAATCCCATTTCATATCAGATGGTGGAAACAAGATGGGACCGTTGAATCAGAGGATCATGCCCTAAGGGAATTGAATTGCAGGGTCCTCGATAGCGCACCATGTTCTGTAGCTATCCTTGTCGATCGATGCAATAACATTCCAAGGAAGCCTGTCAACCAAGATAATGAATCATCATCGACTTATGATGTTGCTATGATCTTCCTGGGAGGCAGTGATGACAGGGAAGCATTGAACTTCGCTATACGCATGGCAGAAGACACCAGGGTGAGGCTGTCTGTGGTGCATCTGCTGAGCCCAAATAATGGTGTTAGTGGTGGTAATGAAGGTGTCAGCATTGACTGTCTAGACTTTGAATCAACTCATGATTATATGGCTATGAGGGATGTTAAGGAAAGAGAATACATAGCATACAGAGAGATGATATCTGAAGATGCAGCGGCGACCGCTTCAATTGTAAGATCCATGGTGGATGAACATGAGCTAATAATAGTTGGAAGAAGAAACATGGAAGATGACATTCCTCAAACAGCTGGTCTAAAAGAATGGTGTGAGTACCCAGAGTTGGGGGATTTGGGTGACCTTATTTTGTCGAAAGAGACCAGGAGTACGAGCTCCTTGTTTGTTGTTCAAAAACAACAGCAGAAAAATGCTGTAAACTAATACCAACTTGTACTTGTCTGCAAATGTACTCGGAGTTGTCCGATGGTTTGTCAGTGTGTGTCCCTGTGTATTGCTGCTCTTTCTGTATAATGCAGCTTCCTGCATTGTTGCTCCATGTGTGTTGCTGTCCTCCGTGGATAATAGTCTTCCTTTGCTGTGATTAGAATCCCTCTCTGTATAAGAAGTCAATTCCTTAATTAACTGGTGCCAACTCAGCTTGTCAAAATGAACTCTTTTGAAATTCAACACGGTATCACAGAACAAGGGGAAATAATCTCTTCTGTGTTAATTATATCTGACTTTCTTCAACCTCCAAAATGGCTAAAGATAATCCTTCTAGATCTGAAGCAAAAAGTTCACTAGTTATTCCAGCCTTGAATTTGTTTGAGGTGGATGTAGTCTTATTGAATGAGTTTAATTACTTGCTTCGTCGAGAGTAGCATCTGTTGCTCTAGGAGGAAAATCCAAGTTAGGGTTCATAAAAGGAAACATCATAGTCCTTGATGCTTATTCACTAACTTATGAATCTTGGCTTAGTAAGGATTAAAAGGTTATGTCATGGATCCTAAATTCTATGGAACGTAAACTAGCTAAAATATTCTAGTACTTGAATCATTATTCATGCTATGGGAGATTGTCAAGGAAATATACGATATTCAGAACAATGTTGCAGGAGCTTTTAAATTATAGAAAGACATCTTCAACCTACAAGAAGGAAAGCCTTTCGTACAACTTCTAGGTAGCATGAAGAGCATGTGGAATGTCTCATAGAAAGACATGTTCGATTATGCACATGTTTTAATTATAGAAAGACATGTCTCATCTTTATCTAGTACTAGTAAGATGTTTGAGCTTTTGTTTATTCGGATGTATGGGGACCAAGGAGTGAATCTTTTGATTGTTAAAGTATTGTATAATTTTTTTAGATAATTTCTCAAGAACCACATGGTTGTATCTTTTAAGGTTTAAAATTGAAGTTATGGAAGTGTTCAAGGATTTTCATAAGCTTGTTGCAAACCATATCTCTTCTAAAATTCAAACCTTAAGGTTTGATGATGGCTCCAAATATAAGTCCTATGTCATGACACAATATTTGAGCAACCATGACATCATACATCAAACAAGTTGTGTGGTGCTCTTTAACAAAATGGCATAGCATAAAGAAAGAATCGTGATCTACTTCAAAAACCAAAGCTTTAATGTTACAAATGAATGTATCAAATAGATTTTGGTCTAAAGCAGTTATGAAAGTTGCATACCTTTTTGGTCTCAAGGAGTTATGACACTTGCATAAGGAACTTTGATTAGTTGACTGACATATTCACCAAGCATTTGGCCTCTCATCATTTTCAAAGACTTATGTCCAAGCTTGGATCCATCAATAACTTAAGGGGGAATATTGGAAGTTGTCCAATGGTTTATCTGTGTGTGTCCTTGTGTATTGTTGCTCTCCTGTTGTATTATAACTATCATGACGCTGTTTTTTTAACTCATTGCGCCTCGCTATCCCTAGAGGGGGACTATTCGCGGTGAAAAGGAGGTGTTTTATAGTCGTAAAATTATGACTATAATTTTTAGGAGTCGCCACTTAATATTAAAGTCACTAGGAAACCTATTGCCCTGCGAGAGTCTAGATAAGGGGACCTATTGTGCAAGGAGAAGATGCATCACCCCCAGTGCACCCTACCTAAGGAAAGCTATATTATTGTTTGTTGTATTTCTATATTTGATTTTTTAATTTGTTAGTCTTTCCTAAAACTCGAGGTAGATCTCTCTTTGTGATAGAGTCTACTTCATTGGGAGTTGAAAACCTGATCAAATTTTTAAACTAAATTTTGAAAACCTGCTTTTAATTTTATACAAGTGTTTTTTACAATGTAATTTTACACTGCGATAACTAAAACAAAATAATTATTAGTTTTATATATATATATTGAGCAATTTCTAATGGATAATCATGGTCCAACCCAGTTAGTCCACTGTTTCGCACGTGAATAGGGGGATGAGGGAGAGTATTAATTCACTCCCCCACTGTTCACCACAATGGTGAACAGTGAAATGGTGGTTAGCTGAGGGTGATGACCAGCGTACCTGTTATTATTGTTAGGGTAGAGGAGGTCGAGTTGATTCTACTAGTAGTGGTGGCATCAGAATTGGTGGCATGTGGTGGCTGGGAGGAGTGTCTTAAGCTAGTTGATCTACGTTGGAACTTGTTGTCGCTGCATTGTTAGCACTAGAGAAGAAGGTTGGACTAGTGTTGTTGTTGCTGACTGTAGAGAGAGAGATCACTGTTGGTTGAGATGAAGACAGAGAAAGAGTTGTCTCTGCGTGTTCTGCTGCACTCGAGGAAGAGGGAAATTGTTTGTTTGTTGTGTTTTTACATTGGTTGTTTGAAATCCTCGTGTCTATGTTCTTCCCTTGTCTACAAATTTGCTCAAATTTTCCCCATCGTTCCCTCCTTCTCTATTTTGTAAATGGTGTTATAGGTGTATTTATTGGCGAAGGAGGCAACCAATCAATGGGTTGCCTCTTGTAGAAGCATGCCTTCACTGTTCAAGTAACTGCACAGTCTGGTCATGTTTGCAGGATTTGGGATTTTGGGAAAAAAATATAAATGCATTTTGGTCCCTCAATTTGTAATTGTTCTTATTGCACATCCAATTGGATTTAAACTTGCAATTTTGTGCAATTGTATTCCCGTCAGAATTTCAACAGCTACCTTAGCTTTGTGTGTCTTTTTTATTTTGGTTCTTGGTTTCTAATTTAAGCGATTTGACCCTTAATTGACCATTAAACTCTCAATTGTTTTCAATTTGGCCCTAAACTTCGTATAATTGGCTTGGAAAAATTTAATTCGGTCTCCATAAAATCTAATCTTCTCAATTGAACCTGGATTAAGCTCAAAAACTTGATTTTTTTTATTGATTAAGCCCTTAATAAATTAATTTGACCAATTTAAAGTATAATTAAGTCCTTGTACATAATTAAATCCTTCAATTGGACCATAAATTAATTCATAAACATAATTATACTTTCAATTGGACCACGATTAAATCAAATTGATCTATAAAATATAATTATGCCTTTCGGCTTAATTGTTAAGCAGATTTATCCAATAATAAATTATTTTAGTTTTAAATCCATATTTTCCTTCATTTTTTAGCATAAAACAGATACCATGAAAGTCTTGAAAATATCTAAATTTTCCAAAACTACAAGAAAAGGGTGCCATTAGCAACGAAATTTTGCAACAACAAAATTTTGTTACTAAATTTGCATCCAAAAATTGTTTAGCAATCGATATTCTGTTGCTAAACTAATTGTAAAAATAAAAAAAAAGGAAACAAGGATTGCAACGGATTTTCAGCTGCAAGTTTAATGTGCAACGAATTTTTGTTTGCATTTGCAACGGAATTTCCATTGCATTTTAAACAGTTGCAACGGCTAATCCGTTGCAAAATTTAGGCATGAAACGCACCGTTTTAACTTTTCCATTGTCTTCCTCTTCTTCTCTCCGACCCGGTCGCTTGTCTCCTCATTTACTGCATTTAAGTTTATTACTCATCAACCGAACGAACACCACCTATATACCTTCTCTCCATCTCTTCTTTTCGATCACCACCTCGCCAGCGACGAAGGTACGGTCAGCATTTTAAAATTTTAATTTTTGTTCAGTTTCTAAATTTGTTTAGGGTTTAGGGAGTTTTGGGGGAGCTTTGTCATGGGTTTGCTTTGAATTTTATATATATGATTGTAGCTAAAATAAGTGTTCTTACAAAGGTAAGCGATTATAAGATTAGTAAGAAAATCTGCAAGAAAAACAAACATTTGTTAAAGAGACCAGGTGAGCTTCATGGTATTGGTTACTAGGAATTATAGAAAAATTCTGCATGATACCAGTAGCTAGAGTAAAATAGTTGAAAGTTGCCACGAAATGGAAGAGATATTTATATAGAATCAAGTCGTGCATGGAGAAAGGAAACAAAATTTGTTTCTAACATCTGCAATGTCATTAATTCTACATTTCAAAAGAAAGAAAAGGATCAAATAAGAAAATAAAAAGTCATGGAATTCACCTCGAAAAGAGGGAAACATTTATAGGAGGTGAAAGAGAAGGAAAGTACCTAAATGTTCAGGTTGTATTAAATTTCTTCAAGTTGTTAATCGGTTTGTTCTTGAAAAAACATGAATTCTTGGATATCATGGTTTTCGACTTTATCTATAAAGGGGAACAAGGAATTGGGGAACTTGTAGGAAATAAATGATGATGTTGGAAATATTAATGTCTGGTGTGCTTTCATTATAACATTAATGTGGTTAAAGCTTACTGTTGAGGTTTCTACTGCATCTCTTCAAATCGATGGCTTTCACAAAATTCTATTTTTCCCACTATTTTCTACCAAAAAGTAGCACATTTGGATTATCTACTGAGCAGTTGGGGTAATTCAAGGAAAAGATGCCTTGTGAAGCTTGCATGGCGAGGTAATCAGAGTCTTAATTACCATCTGGTTGGATATAAGAAATTGAACCTGGCATATCGTAAGACAAGAAAGATGGAGTGCCCATATCCCCTAGTGTCTGCTGATGACGGTGTAACTGTCAATGGTTGTCCTTCTATCAGCACCAGTAGTGATGTGGAGGAAATGGGACTTAAATTTAATCATTCACTACTAGGTGATGATTCAACTAATAAACTTGTTCAATCCTTACATGATGCAGCAAGGGTTTTTGAGGTGGCAATTAAAGAACAGGATTCGCTATCGAAGTTTTCCTGGCTTTCAACAGCCTGGCTTGGTGTAGATAGGAATGCATGGGTGAAAACGTTGTGCTATGAGGTTTATTCTCAGCCCTAGGAAATTTGTTGGATAACATTATTCATCCACGCAAACCCTTTTACTTTCCTTCTCTACTATAAGATATGCATCTGGTTTTTTAAAGGAACATTTAGGTACTAACAATAAATACCATGACTTGACTTGAACATTTAGGTACTTTCCTTCTCTTTCACCTCCTATAAATATTTCCCTCTTTTCGAGGTGAATTCCATGACTTGAGCATAAAGAAATTTAGGTACAAAGTTAGAGAAAAAAAATAAGTTTAATTGAAAGTACTAACAACATCTCTCTACGTAGGGTTTTTTAAAGGAACATCAAGCATCGATCAATATATTTTGACTTCAAATTGTATTAAATTCGCTTGAAAGGTTAGTGTGATTTGTTGATTGTGTCATTTGAGTATTAATATCGATTTAATGCATATTGTTGTGTATGGTGTTGCTGTGTGTGTTGCTCCTATGTGTTTGTTGGTGTGTTTGTTGTTTTATTAAATATTTGTTGGTTTTTTGTTTTTTTTATCTGGGCCATGAATAATCCATAAACTCGAGATATCGATTGAACTCAAGGGATACATTGTTGTCCCCTTTTCCTCGTAATTAATGTAGTATTGAATTGTGTCAAATATTTACATTATGCGTAATACAAAATGTTTCAAAATTCTAAAATGTTTCTATGTTATAATGTTTACTAGATTAATATGGATGATCGAGAGTGGATGTATCGTCGTATGAGAAGTGGTCGTATGATCCTAAATATAATACGAGTGTTAGAAGATTTATCAATTTTGCATATTTTATTGAAAGAAATGTATCAATGGGGAAAATTAGATGCCTTCGTGTGAAATGAAAAAATCAAAAGTTTCATAAAGAAGATGATGTTCGTAATCATTTATTGAGAAAATGATTTTTACCTTATTATAAAAATTGGACTGTGCATGGGGAGCCTTATGGCATAGATAATATGGTTAGACCTTCATCAGAAAGGATTAGTCGTGTTAATGATGAGGCAGATGCAAATACATATAGAAATATGGTTCTAGATGCAATGAGGGATGATGATGCATACTATAATGATAGGGTTTGTAGTACTGTTGTGATAGAAGAACCTCCGAATCTAGAGGCATCTAAATTTTTGAAGTTGTTGAAATCTGTAGAGGAACCTTTGTGGGATGGGTGTACTAAGCAATCAAAACATTCTGCTTGTGTACAATTGCTTAATATTAAGTCAAATTTAAATTTAACTCGGAATGCCTTCAACAAATTCACCGAATTTGCTAAGAGTTGCATGCCTGATGATGCTAATTTGGCTTCAAATTTTTATGATGCTAAGAAATTTATGCGACCTCTTGGACTTGGCTATGAGAAATATCATGTGTTTCGTAATAACTGCATGTTGTATTATGTGGTTGATGAGATGAAAATAAGGTTTGATTTCTGTGGAAGTTCATGATACAAGCCTAGAAACCCTACTAGTAAAGGCCCTTACAAGGCGGAGAAGCAACTCTGATACTTTCCATTAACACCAAGACTTCAGAGACTATATATGTCTCCACATCATGCCAAGGATATGACATGGCATCATTTTCATAAGTCAGATGATGGAGTAATGGTGCACCGATCAGATGGATATGCTAGGAAAGAGTTTATTCGTGTCCATCTGAGCTTCACGGCAGATTCACGAAATGTTCGATTAGGATTATGCACTGATGGGTTTTGTCCATTTAATATGGTTTCAAATGCATATTCTTGTTGGCTAGTAATTGTGTCTGTGTACAATTTGCCTCCTTGGAAGTGCATGACAAGAACATTTATGTTTTTATCAATGATAATTCCCGGGCCAAAGCATCCGGGGTAAAACCTTGATATTTTTTTAAGACCTTTGATTGATGAATTGAATAAGTTATGGTTTGTAGGTGTAGAAACTTATGATGTATTCCATAAAGAAAATTTTCAGTTAAAAGCAACTTTGATGCAGACCATAAGTGATTTTCCAGCATATGGTATGGTGTCGGGCTGGAGAACACATGGCAAATTATCATGTCCTTATTGTATGGAACACAACAAGGAATTTCGATTAAAACATGGCAGGAAAAATTCATTATTTGACTATCACTGACGATTCCTACCCATGAATCACCCTTATAGATATCAGTCGGATAAGTTTATAAAAGGAAAAATTGAAGAGCTCCCTCCTTTTCCTCGTCGATCTGGTTTAGAAATGTTAGCTGAAGTTTCTAAGTTCACCGAGGGATGTGTTGGTAGATCTTCAAATTGTTGGAAAATTCATGGATTTGGTGTCTATCACAATTGGGTGAACAAAAGCATTTTTTGGGATCTTCTATATTGGCATACAAATTTAATTTGTCACAACCTAGATTTCATGCACATAGAAAAAGATTTCTTTGACAATATCTTCTACACAGTAATGGATTGCCTTGATAGAAGGAAGGATAATGTAAAGGCTAGGTTGGATATTCAGTTGTACTATAAAAAGCCAAGCTTACATTTGCAACAAGATGCAAGTGGTCGAGTTTACAAACCGAAAGCCACTTATTATATCTTTAAGAAAGAACAATAACAAGTGTTGTCATGGATGAAAGAGTTGTCCTTTCCTGATGGATATGTTTAAAGCATATCACAGTTTGTGAAAGAGGCACAATGTAAGGTCTCGGGCATGAAAAGTCATGATTGCCATGTTTTTATGCAAAGACTTCTTCCTGTTGTGTTCCGACCTTACTTGCCTAGACCATTGTGGGAGGCATTAATAGAATTGTCAGTATTTTTCTAGGACATCTGTGCTACAAATTTAAATGTCCAACCCTTGGAGTTGATGTAGAGAAATATTATTGAAATAATTTGTAAACTTGAAAGGATTTTCCCTCCATTGTTCTTCGACTCCATGGAACACTTAGCAATACACCTACCTTATGAGGCACAAGTTGGTGGACCCGTTCAATATCGATGGATGTATCCATTTGAACGGTATGTTTTCATACAATGTAATTTTTATTTACTTTAATTGAATAATTTGTTTTTTTTTCAAACTACTTAACGTAAATAATGTAGGTACATGTTCTATTTGAAGAAGAAAGTCACCAATAAAGCCCAAGTAGAGGGTTCCATATGTGAAGCGTACTTGATAGATGAAATTACAAATTTTGCGTCTTATTATTTTGGTGATGACGTTCAAACAATTTGGAATCGTGTTCCATGAAATGATGATGGTGGAGCTAAAAGTGAAGGTGGACAACTTTCTATTTTTTCCTATCCACGAAGAAAATTGTCTAAAAAATATTATAGACGACAATTATCGTAACAAGAAATGAAAATTGCTATATAGAGTAAGTGTGAAATATTTTATTTTGTTTCTGAATTTTTAATAACTTGATTTCAACTAACAATTTAAGATTTAGGCAATGTCGGCTTGAGCTACATTCACGACAACCACAATTGACCGATATTGAAATTAAAAAACTATGTGAGGTGGAATTTCCAATTTGGTTGAAAAACCATGTAAGTATTTTTCAGAGCATATTTTGTTAAATTTACTAGTTTGTATGAAATAATAATTGATACATGTTATTGTTATGCTAGGTTGAATACAAATCAACTGGAATTGAGAATCAAATTTTTGCTCTTTCTATGGGTCCATCAAATTCAGTTAAATGTTATAATGGGTATTATGTCAATGGGTTTAAATTTCATACTCAATTTTATGGAAAAACAATGAATAGCGGGGTTTGTGTCAAGGGAAGTTGCTACAATGGTAATGAAATGGATTCCTATGGAATGCTTGAAGAAGTGATTCGGCTTAAATATTTAAGGAGTAAGTGCAAGGTTTTTATTTTTAAGTGTTATTGGTACGATACCTAATGTGGGCTTAAAGTGCATCGTTCAAATGGTTTGGTTGAGATCAAGCATACGTCTAGGGTACATGGAAGTGAAGATTTTGTCTTGGCACAGCAATGTTAACAAGTCTACTGCTTGACCGCTATTTATCATCGGCTTGTTTTAACTAACAAGTGCATGAGTGTGCGATGTAGCAATTAACTCGGTAAGATTGAGGTCATATCCACAGAGAGCTAGATTTAGAAATTAAGCTAGGTAACAACAAAAATATCTTAGGAGAATAATTAATGGATTTGTTTTCTAAGATGAAATAGAGTAAATAGATTTTAAATGACAAGAAAAGGTAAGTCTTGGTTCCAAATCAATTTTAATGGTGATGTATTGGTGAATCCTGTTGACATATAATGTCATACTTTGTATGCTTTATATATTTTGATGATAACAATAAAAAGAAAATGGACTAATAATATGCTTGGATGAGATTAAGTTATAAACAGGTATTATACAAAGAATACATCAACAAGCATAATGGAGTACAGGAAGAAATCACTCCAGGAAGTCCAAGATGCAAGCAAGTGAAGACTTAGAATAAGTGTTCATTTTAGTGCTTTATGTAAATCTCAATTTCTAACTTGATAGCACAAATTAAAATGAACTCACACACTTCACATTGCATGCATTAAAAGGGTTTGTTGATTATAGGTTTAAGTCATAATCAATCGGTTCAAGAAATTAAGAAAAGATAATTTGTCAAGATAGAGTTTCTGCATGAACCTGTCGACCGCTTGAAGACAAATTGTCTTTCGAGATGAACCGGTCGACCGCTTGGGTTATCCGTTGTGAACTGGTCGACCGCTTGATATGACAGTTGCACTAAAACGGCTATAAACGGCTTGTTTCTCTTTGAAACTTATAAATAGGCCTCTTAATTGCAAACTTAACAAGACACAACTTCTATATCATATAGTGAGGCAATTAGTAGTGCATAAACACCTTCATATCATCAATCCTCATTAATACTCATATTTGTGTTTAAATTTTCATATCCTAACACAAAGAGTATTTCTCATTCTCACTACACTTAAACACCTTCAAATATTCTAAGTGCTATTAAGTGAGATAAAAAGATCATAGATCTTCATTTGTAATATCTACACTATTAAGAGTGTATTGTTGTTTTACAAAAACAATCATTGTAAAACTCTTGCGAGTTGAGTATAAAACTCTTGATATTGGTGAGGGAACATCACCAAGGAAAAATCTTGAATAGGGTACATCTTCAAGGGTACATCTTCAAGTGGGAAGAAGGAAAAATCTTGGTGTGGATTCATCAAGTTTTGGTCATAAAAATTCAAGATTATAACATTACTTAGATGATTTCTAAAATTTCTTTGCGATAACAAAACATTCATGAAGAAAATGTGAAGATAGACATTAGGATTCATTCATATCTTAAAGAACTCACCTCAATCACCATCATCCTTGATTTGGATCCAAGAAAGAGATTAGCCAACCATAATTATATATAATAACACTCTAATAAACATGAAATAACTTGAATCAAACTGAAATAATAAGTTTTACAACTAAAATAAAACTTAAATCTAAAACAAGAAGAGCAAAACACAATCTCGGAAAATTTTGCAAGATAGAAATGATACTAACTTTGGACTGCAATTTAATCCTCTTTCTAAGCGTTTTATGGCGAAGGCTATTAGACACATATTTATAGGCCTGTCTGTTATCTTTCCAGAACATACAAAACATATAATTTGGAGCTCGGAGTCAAAAGTTATGACTGAAACGCCGAAAGGTGTTCTGGAAAACTTATTATTTTGGCAACTTGGAGAAGATTTTTATGCCCGATTTGATGCTAACTTTGTACTGCACTTCACCCCTCTTTTTGAGAGTTTTCTAGAGACGGCTATTAGAAACAAATTTATAAGTCTTTCTGTTATCTTTCCATAACATTAAAAACCATATAATTTGGAGCTCGGAGTCAAAAATTATGACTGAAACGCCGAAAGGTGTTCTGGAAAACTTATTATTTTGGAAACTTGGAGAAGATTTTTGTGCCCGATTTTCTTCCTCATTTTTAGCTGAATCTTTCTTTTTTTTGACCCAAGATAAAGTAACAATCTTCCCTCCAGCTTTCCTTAGATTTCTCCTCCAATTCTTTGTTTCAAATTTCGATGTTTAAATTTCCTGAAATAATTCATTTAAGCTCCAAAAACTTGTCAAAACATTAAAAGAAATTCATTACTAAAAAGCACATCAATTATTATAAAATCCCAAATAAAAACAATAAATACATATGTAAAATAAGAGACTTAATGATACTTTTGATGCACAATCATCTACTATACATGTGCACCCGATAATAAATCTTCAGAATGGTGGGCAGTTATGAAGACAACAGCTAGAAGTCGTTATAATGTTGAGATGGGTTAATTTATTGAAAACAATGACAATGTTAAAACATTTGATGTTGATCAATCAGATGAAATTTCTCAATCATGTTGTGTGCTTCCTAATATGACACTTGATGAACCAAGTATATTTGGTGACACATCTTATTATGAAGAAGTCAACCAAAATGATTTGCTTACGATAGAGGGAAATTGGGGAGAAGATAATGAAATGGATTCGGATGAGGAAATTAATAATGATAATGAAGTCGTTGGTGATGATGATAATGATGATGATTTGATTAGAAGTGATGATGATGATGATGATTAGCATTATGCAGGTATATTCAATGCATTTATTTTTATGTGATGATGATGATGATTAGCATGTTGCTTGTATTTTTATATTTAATTGATATATTAACTTATGATATTTAATATTCTTTTGTTCATATTTCTTATTATTGTCATATTGATTAGTTTTTAGCAACAATACTTATTAACGATAATCCAATTGTTGTAGGATGTCTAGACGTGGATCTATATTACAATATTCCAGGAGTGATGGATCCGCTTCCAGATCGAATAGAATTCCATCTACTGTGAATAAGAACGCATCAGCTTCTTACCAACCCGAGCTTGATCATTTACATGATTATAATACACATAAAGTTGAAAGTGCATTTCCTCATCAAGAGGATCATGTGAGGTAAATGCACATGAAGCTTTCGGGTTTCAAGATTTGTTAGCAACACAAGGTGTCCCGCGAGATGATACAAACATGTTTAGAGAATTTAATGTACATCAAGATGATGCAGGAGGAGGTAGTGTTGGTTGTTGTAACTCAATTTTGGGTCATGCCCCAAAGCTATCAGGAAACAAAAATTAATAAAATAAAAATAAAAATAAAAATAAATAAATGGGGGATGGTGTCGGTAAGAAAATCAAGTTAAAATTTTGAATATTTTTGAAAAAATCGATTGTACCCTTTTTGTGCCCAGAAATGAAAAAACGCGGATCCAAAGCTAAAGTATTTATTACAAGATAAATCAGCGCATAAACTAAGTCATAAAATATAATTATATTTTTTATGGACCAATTTGATATAGTCGTTGGTTTAATATAAAAGCGTAATTATATTCAGGGGTTAATTTAGAGTGTAATGGTTGAGTGGGGACTATATCGCATAGATAAAAGTCGAGGACCGAAATATAAAAAAGGGGGTACGAAGTTAAGGCTAGTATTGAACTTATGAAGGAGGGTATAATTGAACAAAATCATAAACTTAAGTTCAATTGAGGTTACAATTAAAAGAGTTACGAATTGAGGGACCAAATCGTATTTTGCACAAATATATATATATATATATATATTAAAAAATAAAATAAAAATAAAAAATAAATAAATTTTGAGCCACAAAAACAATCCACCCACATTGCAGACCACACTCCCCGCCACCTGCCAGAAATTGAGGAGTGCACTGCCAAAAATTCAGGAAAGCCACCGTTGGTGACCGGCAGCAGCCCTATAAATGGATGAATCGAAAGAATACCAAGGGGACAAAAAACTGGTTTTGAAATCTTTTCTTCCCGTGGGCTTCATTCCTCTGCCCTCATTCTTTTTCTTCCCCGGTTCTTCTCTCTCTCCCGTTCGGTCTTCCTCCCTCTCGCCTCTGTCTCTACTTCTTAAAACACAAAGTTTTCATTCTCTCGGCAAACAAAAAAGCAACACCAGAAACCATCCCTCCTCTTGTCATCAACGTCATCTTCAAAATCACTGCCATCTCTTTCCCTCGGTCTCTCTCTTTCCTCTTTATTTCTCTCGGGTCACCGTCTCTCCCTCTACAACCAGCAACACCGACAGCCACCCCAGCCGGCCACCCAGCATCATCTCGTCACCTTCAGGAGCTCCCTTTACTCCGGCGACCACCAGTACAAACTCAGGCGAGGATTGGACAACAGCAGCCCCGTCACAGCAGGGTGCACTGACGACGTCAAGAGCAGCCCGTGGTCTTCCGATCAAGTTTCCGGTGAGCTCAGGCCACCATCTCCGACGCCACAATGACCAGAAGAATCACCTCGACGTTCTCTACACAACGGTATAAATAGGTAAGCCATTCATCACACTCGAAAATTTCGAAATTTCTGTTCATCATCATCTTCCCCCTCTACATGCACGGGCACGGGGAGTGAAATTCACTCCCCGTGTGGGCCGAATTGGGTCGGGTTTTGCACCCGGCCCTAGACCAGGGCCCTAGACTGAGGTCTGAGTCAAGTCGAGGCGCCGCAAGTCAAAGCGAGTGATAGCCTGTCGAGCCAGAGTCAAAGGCGGGCTATCAGCCCAGCCACAATAGGCGGGGTGTTAGCCCAGCCCAGTCCAGGGGTGGGCTGAGCCCAGCCCACCCATAAATAAAAAATATAAAAATATAAAAAAATATTAAAAAAAATAATATACAAAAAAATCTAAAAATGTGTTATTTTACTTGCATAAGGCCAATACACTAGCATATTTTAAAAGTTGTTGTTCTTTTAAAAAATATATATATTATCTTGGGTTTTGAAGAGAAAATGAGTTTTAGCATGGATTTTGCAAAGGAAAAAAATCATTTCTTGCATTTTGAGATTTTACAACAGGTTTGTAAAATTCAAAGGGTATTAGCCAATATTTCAAAAAATTTAAAATCTTATTTTTGTTTTAGGGTTTATTATTCACCGTCGGTATTTGGATAAATGAATCCCAAAGAGGTAAAAATCCAAAATATTCGGTGGGAATGATATGCTTTTATTCACTGTTGGTATTTGGGTAAATAAATCCTAAGGGATTATTACCCAAAATATTCGGCGGGAATAATAAGCTATTATTCACTGTCGATATTTGGATAAATAAATCTTAAAGGGGTAAAAGTCCAAAATATTCGGTAGGAATGATATGTTTTTATTCACTGTTGGTATTTGGATCAATAAATCCTAAGGGTTATTATCCAAAATATTCGGCGAGAATAATATGCTATTATTCACTACCGGTGTTTGGATAGATAAATCCTAAAGGGTTGATATCCAAAATATTCGGCATGGATAATATATCATCAATATTTAAATATATATATATATATATATATATCCTAGCAATCATAAGACAAACAAAAACACCAAGCAGCTTACCTCAGGCAGGGCGTACTAGGGGTGCTAAAACCTTCCCTTTACACAACCAGTCTCTTACCCTAGAATCTCTGAAAGACCAGTCATAGGTTTCCTAGTAACCATAATACTAGGTGGCGACTCCTCTTTTTACAAAAAAAGATAATTCCCCCGACATTTAATTTCCCCGCTCATGGGGACAAGTTGCCACGACATCGCTCTCTAACCATTTTTGGGGTGCGACATTGGTGATGAGCATGCCATTAGGAATGAAGTTGATGAAGATGGTAGTGATGGAGAGAATTCTATGAGTCAAGAGAAGGTAGTAACATGAGATGTTCAGAGGATCCGGATTGCCTTCATTCAATCCATAGTTCAAACTATTCTCGAAACATTATATGCATTAAACAGAAGAGTTTTGACACGGCAATCGATCCATTGTCAGGAAAAAAAAGAACTGAGTTTGTATGGAACATCTGAGTAAGTATAATATTTTTATTATATAGTTATCATTTGTGTCATTATTATTCCATGAAAGTTTGTTACTTTAATATTTCATGTTCAATAACGCTTCATGTGGCCGAGAAATCAGAATAATTTTGAGAACTAATTTCAAGGGGTCATGGAACTCTTGTGATAAGGTTGATGCTATGTGTAAAGATGAACTGTTTAGGGAGTTCAAGGTATGTTTTGCTGTTAACTATTTTTGAGGAAGATTTGACAATCATGTTTAATAGTAGTTGAATGATTATTGAGAATTGATTTTCAACCCCAAAATTGATTTTGTTTGCAATAAGAAACTCTTGTATGTATCATATGAACAACAACATAAAGTTATTGGGACAATCCATTGTCCATCTCCAGGGGCACCACTTAACAGAAATTGTGATGGCCAATTCTTACATTTGCTAGTTAGAGAATGAGTCCTCTAGAAGACAAAGCATTTGAATTTAAGTAAATTCAAACTTTAAAAAAGAGATCAATAAAATAGAATTGTGCAAAATCAGAAAAGAAAAACCTGTTCAAATTCCAATTTCTAATCCTTGAATTTGACAGATATGACTGTATTTTCATTGGCATGCTATTACTTGGATCTAGTTATTTAAGTTATTATTATATTGTTTTCTATGTGATATGGATCGAGATACTACTTTTTTGTTAAATGATGAGGTTGTTTGAGATCTATGTGTTTATGTTAACATTTATTACTTGTCATATGTATTTGATAGAAAAAATATGTCTTCCCTAAAGAAGATGAAGCAATTGTTCGTAAAATTTGGGAAGATAAAGCTAGAATTTCCTTGAACCAATAATTGGCACGAACTCGAAATAAAGCTATGTCAATAATAGGTACCACAAGTATTATCGATTGCCTGGATAAAGGACTTGTTTGGATCCAAAATGAAGATTGGAATATGATGATCAACGATGTTTGGTCCACTGATGGATTCCGCAAACGATCCAAATCTTCAAAACAGAATCGATTGAAGGAAACAGATGGGAAAATAAGTACCCATTCTGCTGGCTCGGTTTCATTTGCATCATATCGAGCTAGTATGGTACGAAATGTTGTTGTTCAACACTTGTAATTTAATTTTTTTAATATTTTTGTTGCTTACTTTTTTTTCCATGTTCGTAGCAAGAACAAGCCGGGGGAAAGAACTTCCGTGGGATGAGGTCTTTTCTGCTTTGCATCAAAAATCAAATGAGACCGGAACATTTATAGATAACCGGTCTAAAACAGTGGTGGTAAGTACTTATATATATATATATATATATATATATGAAATATCATTCATATTCAAATTAATATATTTTGACATGGACTTGTCTGTTTGCAGGAAAAATATAGAAATGAGATGGTTGCAAGATATAGACCTGATCAGGACAATCATCTCTCTTTTGATGGAGCTGCTTGGTGTGAGGCTTTAGGGGGAGTAAGCAATGGTCAAGTATATGGTGCATCTCGTATGTCTAAATCTAAAGTTGATGTGAGTTCTTCATCACATTGCTACTTAGTAAATTCATCGTATCCAAGCACAGCTACTAGAGGGTATCAAGAGCAATTGCAAGAAAATCGTGAAGTTATTAATGATATGAGAAATGAAATTTCTTCCATTAAAGATTGTCTTAAGCTCTTGGTAGGGCATATGGGTCTAAGTATGCTAACACCTATGGCTCCGTCGATGCCATCAACTATGGGTCCCGTGTCTTCACCAGTATATCGACCTCGACCTCAACTTGAAATACCATATAATGGTCCATCTTCCTCTCATCCACAACATCGTAAATCATTTCGGCCTTAAACACTTTAAAATATGTATTTTTAAGTTCCATGTTTATTTACTTAGTCATGTAAATATAATCGAATCTGTAGTGACTATCGAATCAGTAGTGTATTAAGAAATTTAATTTATAATAATTTTTATTTCCACCATATTTATGTTATTTTCAATATTAATAATATTTCAATATTTGCTAGTACTTTTAAAATATTTAGTTGTGATTAATTAAAATTTAAATATATTAAAAATGAATTTTAAATATATTAAAATTCAATTTATATTGAGTCCGTTGCAATTGCAACGAATCTTTGTTGCAACGGCAGGAATTGCAACGGATTATCCGTTGCAAGCTAAATTTGAAATGATATTTTAATAACAGATTGTGTCCGTTGCAAATGCCGTTGCTAATTAATATTAGCAACGGCTTTCTTTGTTATTTGCAACGGATCACTCCATTGCAAATAGCCCTGTTTTTTTGTAGTGCAACTTGATTTTTCTACCGGCACTAGCCCTTTATTTAATTTTATTTATTTTTATTTTATTTTGAATAAAATTTTGAGAATAACTCGAAAATGAGTTATGACAGCAGCTCCCTGTGAATTGCTGCTCTCCGTAAATTATAGTCTTCCTCTACTGTAATTAGAGAATTATAGTCTTCCTTCCTTCCTCTACTGTAATTAAAATCCCTAAATGTGTAACAAGTCTATTCCTTAATTAACGGGTGTCAAGTCAGCTTGTCAAGGAGAGCTAGTATTCTTTATACATATCTCTGCTGTAGTAAAATTGAATTAATTGAGTGAAATACAAAATCAAATCTTTTGAATTTCAACAAAATGGGGTTTTCAAGTTCATTGAATTTTTTGGATGAATTACTTTGTACCAAATCTGTTTTACCAGTTCTGTTCTCCACTGAAAGTGAGTTTAGTTTTTAAAATCTCTTGACAAATTACTCCTCATAGTGGATTCCCAGAGTTCAGACAATTTTATGCACCGTAGACTTAAATCAAGAGTTGTTGATACAGTTTAGTCAAACGCTTCACTGTCATAATTTCGGTCGCACCTTAGCAATAGTCTTTGCCAACTTCTTTATATATCATAACAACTCTTTATATATGCATGATTGTTGTTTGATAAGGTACTTTGACATATATAAAAACAACATAAAAAAATAAACAAACACGAGCAATACAAAATTCTGCTGAATAGAACCACCACACAGAAATTCTAATTTAAAATATCAATACTTTTTTCTCTTTCCGCGTATACACTATTTGTACTAATTCTGAACCTAAATAAATGAGAAAAAAATAAATAACATCATCACTGTTTGTCTGATCGAGAATGCAGGTTCTTGTAGCAAGACAAATTTCTAGTTTCTGCCTAAACTGAGGCTGCGAACCTGGATCTAAAAGTAAACTGAAAAAAGAAAGTAGGCATGAGGGGTAATTGAAGGGTCGTCAATGGACTCAAAAACAGAAATATGTAGGGACAATCACATGAGGTGGGGTTGCAAATAAAACTAGAAAAGGGTTCCCAACCGTTCTCGATCGTGACATTATTAACATCAGCCATTAATGTTTATTGCCCCAATACTCAACTTATCTAACCAATATGAGATTTGTTTTTCTCCTTTAATGCAGCCACAGCCTGTGTAATGGAGGAAACAGCTGTGCATTTCAAATGGTCTTCTATCGTGCTATATATGTATGCTCATAGAACCCTGGTGTTAAATACATTTTTTTTAAGACTAGGAGACCTTTGGATTTTGAATTATAGTACAGGAAGTCTCTCTCTTCTTAGCTCATCCTAAGCGTGAGTAGAGTTTATGACTAGCCTTTGCTAGTCTAACTTGCAGCATCCAGATGATGATTTGAGACATAAGGAAATGGTTCTGTGGTAGAAGACATTCAAAATTGTTGATGAGTTAAGAAAACAATTTCTCTATCAAAATTTAAGTTGATGCAATCACTTGAATCTTCTCTGTGAAAAAATTAACACACCAGATTAGCACAGTAACTATGCTACAACATTTGATTAGTTCAATGGCACGCAATGATCGACACACCCTTTCATTGCATGGATTTTTGGTGCATTTACCGCTGTTCAATCACTTCCAGAATAGTCAATCAAATGCTCTTGACCCGATGAATATGATCAGCTTTTTCTGTAAGCTCAGTAATTGAGCCCTCATCAATACACACTGATGGCAGCCGGCTAACTTCTACCTAACACTACCATTGAAAGAAAAGCTACCATGATGCTTGCTTTATGCATTTGGGATTTCATCCAAATTTGCAGCGCAAATTATTATTCTGAAAGTCGAACTAATGAAGCAAGGAGTCTCAAATTAGTCTACATTTCAAGCATGCGGAACCATGAAAAGACAGAGATTCTTGACCTTGAAAGGACAAAAAGAAGACAATCATAAAAGAACAATCCACGATTCACACCTACAATGTTGTGATGTGAAGAAAAGAAAAGCATGATGCAGCGTAATTGCATCAATTTTGTGTTTTTGGATCAGTTTCATAATTGCTTCTTTCTTTTTCGAGCTACAAATCTTCCAATGGTGCCTTAAACAATGAAGAAAAAGAATATATAACTTTCCCAGAAAAAGGTATCCAGGAAAAGTTGACAAAGAATGCTAGACATTAGGTGTAAAATATGAGTGAACAACCTTGTTTTGTCTCCCCACAAGCCAAAGCATAGTCCTCCTTGCAAATGAAGGTGTTTTTTCTAGTAATTCCAATCTATGACAACTCTGATTCTGCACATTACAACTCGACTGAACACCTCCATTTTCCCACCTGACAAAGCTTATTTCAGAATTGGTCCTTCTCACATCACTATCCCCCTTATTCATCTTCAAATCATCATCAGAAACAGCATTTTTATTCAATGGAAATCGAAAGGAAAAGGCCCTTCTTGAAGAATCCTCAGTTGGATTCTGCTTCTCCTTTCTTCCTTTAAGCCATATCTTTGATCTAGAAAGGCTCTCTCTTTGGCTTCTACCAATGGCATTGCCACGACTAGCAACGATACTAGCACTCCCGTTAACTTCAGCATTCCTAAGACCTTCAAAGCCATCAAATTCTCTTCTTGATTCACAATCACATTCAGACATTGCTGGCTTCTGACCGGGAGTTAAAGGCAAAGTCGTCTTATTGCTCGACTGTTTCTTCATCAGAGTCCTTATAGGTACTTGCAATGAAGAATTCTCATCCAATACATACTCAAACGACCCCATAGAATAGCACCTTCTGGAATCAATATTATTTGTGCTACTCCCTTCACCAACATCCAAATTCCTGTACTTCCCTAGCTTAACAGGAACAACCTTCTCCCCTGAATCTACTACTATTTTGGGGTCAGAATCATCTTTTGTCAAAATTTCACTTGACTTTTGTGAAATATCCAAACGCGAAGATCCCAAATCAGAGTCTCCATGACAACCCAGATTGGAATGTGTAGTCGAAACTGTACTGGTTGTGCCAACATTAGCATCTCTATAGCTAACAAGCTCTCTTGAGCTCTCGCTTCCAGATTCAAGAACAAGGACGAATGGAGGGTAGCTATTGTTCGGAGAGAAATCAGAAAGCAAGCAAGCTCTACAGAGAGGACAAGTGGAGTGAGACAACAGCCATGTGTCTATACACTCCATGTGAAAGGCATGGCTACATTTTGGCAACAACCTTAGCTGGTCTTCAGGATCAAATTCACACAAACAAACAGCACAGTCAAAAGGGTTCTTCAATCCAATAATGGCTTTGTATTGGAACACAGGGAGAGAATCTATAAATGTCTGGTCAACACCAGCATCGTGAAGGTTAAAGAGTTGCTGCAATTGGCCTTGAAGAGCAGTCACGCTCTCCAAGTCATCAGGGTTTCTATTAGGAGGTCTTAAGAGAAATCTCACTAGGAGGTGAAGCAAACCAGAAAAAAAGAAAAAAAGAGCTAGAATAATGATGATAAGCAATAGACTAGGACTAACCTTGGCGTTCAAGTTGAAACCATCGGTTTCAAGATTTGGATGTGGTGGTGGCTGAGAAAGAAAATATGGTTGCTGGGTTGGAGAAGGAAAGGTGTTTTCTTTGATTTCAAGGAGAACCCAGTTCATGTTTTCTGGATGAAAAGACTGAGAAAGGCTCAACAAGATTGAAGCTTTAGACTTGAACAAGTGATGATACCACTAACTGTCTCATCTGTGCTACAAATATAAACAGGTCTTCTGGTTGAATTTTGTTAGTGTTTTAACACAAATTTGTTTGAACTAATGACAAGGAACTGCTAGTCAAATGCAGAGAGATAGAGATGGAGAGATCAATGTAGCACTTAAAGAGCTGGTATAGATGGTGTGATCAGTGTTAGAAGGTAAGCTTTCAAAACTATAGCAATAAATCCTCCACCGATGCAAAATATAAAGAAGATTAGATATGGTTGGCTTAAAATTTCGATGTAAATCTAAAGGTTTAATTGGAAGTGCCGTGAATACTTTTCACTATCGTTTATAAATATTTAATTACTTAATACATAAAAAATTATAATATATAATTTTACGTGTATAATCAAATCACAAGTACAATGCACCATTGACTACTTAGATTTGACCCATTTGAAGTCAGTCTGCCTATTTACGGTTTAGATTTCTAACCGGGTTTGGATGCCATATGTGCTGTTGTGCTTAGGAATGGCAGCACCGATCTAAATTAACCTGAATAGATTATAAAAAAAAATGAAACTTAATTCGGGTTCAGGTAATAACTAAAGTATAAAAGTCAAGTTTGGATAGGGTATAGGTATTTCTTTGTCTGTTCAACTCGAAACCTATACAAACACAACCTCACTTATATAAAAGAACCTTAATTAAATCATGAAAAAAAATTATTAATATATATATATATATGAAAAATTAAGTTTTCCCATCTACTTCAGTCGTCACATCTCGCCTATTTTGCTCTCTTTCTCTACTCCCTCTTCCAATCTCCACTTCTCAGGCCAGGAGTAGACGTCGACAACAATACAAGCAGGCATTAGCTTTAATTAAGCCTCTCGTCTCCGCAGGAAGCACCTCTCTAAGGATTTTTCTTTCCAGAGAGCCAAGTTCTTAAGAGATTTTATTCAAGCTTATGAGTTTTGCAAGTAAACAGATCTTGGTTTTCATATGGTGAAACAATATATATTCCCACCAGCAAACTTCACTCACAATGACTATGGGGAATTTTTTGACCTCAAAATCTGTAGTTGTAATTTTACTTTTTAAGGATTGCTAATTTCTTTCAAGACCGTTGGTTGTGCGCATTTCTAGTAATGGATATTTTTTAGTTTTTGTGTTGTTGATCCATGAGTACTTTCTTTATGTCACTTAAGGAATCTGTGAGGTAATTTTTTAATTTTGGTTTGGTTTTTGAAAAGATTTTCTTCTAGATTATTATTTTAATATAATGTCTTTGTGGGGTGAGTCAAGCAGAGTCATATATATATGGGCATGTTGAGGAGAGCGGATACGGTAACTTTTTAAATTACTTTTCGTGCTGAAATATATCATAATAATATTTAAAAAAAAAATTATTTTTGATATCAGCACATCAAAATAATTTAAAAATATTAAAATATATTCATTTAAAATGAATTTTTTTTTTTTTTGCGGTGTAGCTGATGAAAAGCAAAAACAAACGGCTTCTATATTTTATATCTATGGATACTTGACACCCGATCAAGTTGAGTTTTGTTTGTCGTTGATCAGGTTCGAGCAACTATTTTATGCTTGAGCTCGGTTATAAATTATTGCAAACCAAACTTATAAGTACTCATTGTCATCTCTAGTTGTCCTAGCTAGTGCCTCTTTAACTAAGCTTAGACATGCCTAAACCTAAAACTATTCAACATATACATCCGAGCTTATTAGCAAAACCTCATACATCTTGAAAATTCATTGACCATATTGACTTAGTGGTGCTTTTTTTTATTAGACTAGTGTAATGATAATTTTTCTTTACGTATAAAAAATATATTGAATTAGGTATTAGAAAAATAAGATTCAAAATGGAAATAAAAATATGTTAGAGGACAATTATATTTTTTTTATTGAAGGTTGAAATTAAAAAGAAAACAAAATGTAACAAAAATACCCAAAAAGAATCAAAAGAATAATTACCAAATTGAAAAAATAGCATATCACAAATTAAGATTGAATGATGACAATGAAAAAAATATCAAAAATCTTACAAAATAGCAGCTACAAAATATTTTAAAAAATAAGAATATGGATTGAAATTGAATTCTCAATAAATGGAAGAACAACTTCGAAATTTTGAATGATTGCAGTGCATTTCAAGGTGGAGAGAAAAAATTATCGCAAAAAGAAAAAAAAATACAATATCATTAACATCAAAGTGCTACACCAACACAACCACATGTCATCTCATTAGGACAAAGATGTTGCGATGATTCCAATAATATAAAGGACGGGAATTTTGGTCGTTGAGAGGTACTGTATTATCTGCTCAAAGAACACGGGTGTCTTCCAAATGGTACTATGTGTATTGTATGCACCAACTCTCTCTTGTTATTTTTATTATATTTATATTTATTAAAATACTAAATTTCCTTTAATCAAATTGATAATAAAAAAATATTATGAAAATAAAAAATAGTCTTTGGATGCTAGTTATAAGAATCTTCCTTTCAAGGGTACTTAGTCATTTCACTAATTTTTATAATACATAAAGATTAATTTGTCCCTGATTAATCTAATGAGGACTAATAGATCTTGTGAAAAAACCTCACTACTAGTATAATTTATTATTTATTAAAATTTATCCTTCGATATTTGTTCGGTAGGGAATTTGGCATTATGACTTTTTTTTAGATATTTTATATTTGTAGTCTAATAACTTGGGTCACGGATTTGAAAAATTAACATGGGTTTATTTTTTTCTTATTTTCTTTTTAGATTTAATTATTTGACATTGATTTATTTTAAAAAGAGTTTTGTGATTTTTTTTATTAGGCTATCCTTATCTCATTATCTGAATATAGGGTTTGACATATTAAACTGGGTTGTCTCGGTCATTATTACTAGGTTATAGGTTTATCATGTTAATTATGGGAAGTTTTTTTTATCGTGTTTGTTTTTACCTAATATCATAATTTCATATTTAATGGATGAGAATTGAGTTATATTTTTTTCTTTTGAAAAAATATTTTTGTTGACCATGTTATCTTTGTTACTTTTTTTATTTAGTTCATTTAATTTTGCTGCCTATTTTTTAATCATCTAATTAAACTAAAACTAGATTATTTGAGTTAGTCAAATTTGTGACTTAAGCGTTCTAATTGTTTTACATGCTTGCGACGCCTAAATATTATTTTATACACAAACAAAATAATTTGGTTATGTAATATACCACAAGTCCAAAACTATTTATTTACTATATGTTCACTTGGATATATCATTTTTTTATCCCAAGTCTTGGTAACTCATTGAACACTAGAATTAAAAGCTCATTTATTTTGATATGCCTATGTGGAATAAATAAAATGAAATGGGTTTAAAGGCCAACACTCTACTTTTTTCTTATTAATGTTGTTGTCCAGTCCAACTTATGCACATTTCGACAATCACACAGGCCTGAAGTTAAAAACCATCTAAGCCTCTAATAACCTTGAGGTTTATGAGACTCGAACTGATGATATCTTGATAGCAAATTCAAAACCTCACTAGAGGAGCTACACTTCTCAGGGTATCACCACTCATTCTTAATATGCTTATATGGGATATTCGCATTGATTAGACCTAATTTACTTACAACATGAAACACATATCATTATGTATTTCCTTATTTGAATTTTACACAATCATTGTCCAAGGATAATCATAGTGGTCTTAAAATAAATTATTGTTTATACATCAGATATGAAATAAAATATACAATGAACAACAAACCATGAATTCACCATTCCAAATACTTAATAATTAACATACAAGGATAGAAGCTTAAAATAACTCATATGATTCTTGGTGAAGTTCCTAAATAAAAAGACAGTTTATACACAACACAATAATATAAAACAATAAATTTCTAAATTGAGGCTACATTGTTATTCATAGGATCTTTAACACTAAAAAATAAATCTTTAGCTGCTTCGTGCCTGAAGTAACCACACAACAATATGTAGTATCTCAAATATTACTATAGACCACAAAAATCACAATTCATAAAACTGAATGATACATTTGAAATTATTCAACAAAGGTTTGGAAGCAACATGAGGAGTTGTGTGAACATTGATTGGAAGAAATTGAAAATGACCTGAGTAGAGGTAGCATGTGACAGCCATGAGTGGCGGCACGTGATAGTCATGCACGGGGCAGTAAGCAGAGCTTTGAAACATTTGTGTGTGCTTCAACAAGCCGACACTAAACCTGCATAAACAAACAAGGAATTAGGATTTTGAGCTGTGAAGCCTGATGTTATTCTTGGGTTGGATGAAGTATACACGAACATGATTTTAGCCTGAAAAATGGGTTACTTTCAAGTCGATTTTTGGTGTGATGTTAGCTGGAATATGGGTTGCTTTATTATCGTGTGTTTCGGATGGAGCCTGGCGACATGTTATGGTTGGAAGAAGAGGATTAAGGGCAGAGGTTAAGAGTTTATTAATTAGGTTTAGCTGTTGCTTCAGGTTAGGCTAGATTGTGCTAGGTAGATCACGACTAGAAAGCCTATTGTGGTCGGGGTCTAGTTCAATTCATTGAATGGAAAGAAAGAATGGAGGTGAGAGCAGCGGATGTGGATGTGGATGTTACACACAATAGAGTATAAAACAAAGAGTAGATCCAAGTCTCTTTTATTAAAAATGACAAAATGATTCTTACCAAAATAAAAAAATGACAAAATGATTTTCAAAGACAAAACTAGATAGGGTTACATTAAAGTTTTTTTGTGTGGATAGCGTGTTTTTTTAGGATGAGAGAAAAAATGAATGGGAAAAAAAAGAAGAAATGATCATTAATGATGAACTAGAGGTAAATTAAGAGGACTTCATCGTGGTAGATACATTTGGCTACACGCACCACCATAAATGTTTTGTAGCCCCACGCACCTCTAGTTTAAAAGGTGCAACAACTCGTCTATCAATTTGATAATTACTCAAAAAAACAGAAGCAAAGTACATGAATGCCCTCGCACACCATTTCATTTTCTTATCTCACATAGTTCATGAATTAACTCTACAATTAAATTTAAAATGCTAAATAACCCCCAAGTGCTAGATATATATCACTCTACTTTAATGTGAAAACCAATCCACCCTTAATAAATTCAGCAATGTTAATTGAATTGCCGTGAAAATACAAAACTCCCTTTAAAGCAACATCTTTTTATTTTTGCTTCGATATCATATATTGTTACAATCCATAATGTTATGTGTCTAAGAACACAATATACTTTTATTTTATTTTTTAATTTATATATTTCAGCTACTATTGTCCATTTGATAATTGTTTTCCTACAATTGTGGCACCTACTACATCCCGACTTCGCTCGCATTTGAATAAATTGAATTTTAGTATTCAATATTTTATTTGACTACATTGCCTTTTATTTAGCTTATATAGTGATTATTATTATTATTATTATTATTATTATTTAAGTGCATTCAATCACTTGAGGCTATTACATTATAATATAGTCAATATCAGTTAACACATGACCAATTTGTAATGATAGATGATAAAAAGGGAGTCTAGCTCCAAATTAGAGAAAATTACAATTTTAGTGGCCATCCTTTTAATTATGTTCTTTTTAAGTGTTTGACATTTTATAATCTCATATTTGTTTTTTTATTTAAGTGTATCCCATCACATAATTCTAATAAATATTAATATGATCGGTATCAACTAACACCTAGCTGTTTTGTATTGACACGTAACAGTAGATTTCCTTTGAAGTTATTGAGAAAAATACTATTAAACTATTAATATGAAGTTATTATTACATCTTTACAGAAAATAGCTTGAAATTGAGCATATTAATGAATTAAAAAATTGGTGGATTATATGTTATTCCAAAAAAATTTGGGAACCTGTGAAACGTTTCAGAAGGGAATGATATTGTTTTTGACCTACTTGTTACAAAATCAAGTGATGAAAAATATCTATGGACTTTTGAGTATCTAGGATATTGAGGTGGTAATATTGATATCATATTCTTTTTATTTGTATTTGATTTTCTTTGTTTTCAATTTTTGGCATCCTTTTCTTTTAAATATATATTATTTGCTTTGTTTTTTTATAACAAATTTGAGCAAGAATCTTAGCGTATGTATCAACCCAAAATAACCACGTGTTGATTGATGAAGGTCATGCTAGAATTTAAATAATATTAAGTGACTAAATACACCAAAGCGTTACGCACTCAATTGAGACAACATGTGATTTTTTGTCTCTATAACATGTTGGGGTGGCACGGAATGTGTTATCAAAAAAATGAAAATAAGAAATTGCTGCCATGGAAATTAATGTAATGACATCTTTGAAGCATGCATGGTGCGTCTAGCAAGGACATATATGAGAAAATATTGACCATACTAGGGTTTATTGTTTGCGCTTAGAGGCTGTACGTTAATATGGCCAGTGTTCATTAAGTATCTATGAACAGCACAATAGCATTCATCAGATTTGGAATCGCTCACTATGGGCCAGCATGGGTTCCAATGAATTACATTATTAGAAAGATTTAAAACTTGTCATAAATAGTTTATTGTATAGTATTTTTATATTTGTTTAATATAGGAATATATTCACCACCATACTGTAAGAAACAAGCTGTAACCCACCTTCTCCAAACCAAACCTCCATAAAACAAGAAAGAAGAATATTAGGTATAAATATTCAATGATTGAGGGGGAGAGAGAGATCAATTCATCTTGCTAGCTCAACTAATTCGATGCAAATTTCTCATAATCAACAACTTTTTTGTCCTCTTCTGGTTTTAATTTCAAAGTTTAGTTCTTATACCTCACCGGAAATATGAAAGTTCGAGGTTTGAAAAGCAAATCCCACCCCGTTAAAATTACAAAATGGTCTTGCCATAGTTAGTAAACAAAACACTGTAATTAAATAAATTGACCTGATCCATGCAAAAGTCGAACACTTGTTGAAGTGGAGAATGAGAAAGCATGTGCCTGTGGAAGGTATTCTCTTTACTTGATATCGCCGACTGACAAAAGTACATTTTGGTTTGAGATTATTCAATGTTTGGTGGAGTTGCATGTCAAGTCAATGCTTCCAAGAGGTGACCAAAAACCCTAATAAAATAAAAGCCAGTTATCACACTGGACTACGCAGCCACCTGCGTAAAGACATATGGACTACACCTTTAATCAACGTGGAAGAAGCTTATCAACTGGCACTCCATCTCGGAAAAAAACAGGACCATCCTCCACAAGAAGAGTAGCTTCATGGGATTCAAAATCAGAATTTGCCTCAGCAACCACAACCCAAAAAATTCTAGTATTAAGGGATCAAGCCAGGAGTGGCGTCACAGGGGATTAAAGGAAAAGCCAAAGCCTCTAATGAAGAACCCCAATGTTATAAATGTAAGGGCTTAGGACATTATACTGTTGTATGTCCTACACGAGACAAAAAATTAGCATTTATTTGTGAAAAAGAATTGCTAATAGAAGATGTTGTAGAACACGTAGAAGAGGAAAAGTGTGATGGGAGCAGTCTTAGTGATGAAGAGCATTTGAGTGCCTCAACATTACCCAGCTGTGTTATCCATCGGATTTTGACAGCAACAAAGAAGGAGATTCAAACAAAACTTGAACGGTTATGCACCAATATTTTTCACATTCATATGGAACATAATGTGAAGGCTTTGAATGTCATTATTGATAATGGAAGCGACATAAATGTGATCTCTGAAGCCGCCATAAAACACTTGGGACTGAAAACAGAGAAGCTTCCCACCCCATACCGAATTAGTTGGGTTAATGAGTCAAATTCACTCCTTGTAAAGCAACGCTGTTTGGTTAAATTCTCATTGGAGAAAGATATGTTGATGAAGTATGGTGTGATGTTGTTCCTATGACTGTGTTTCATATGCTACTGGGTCATTTGTGGCTCTATGATTGAAGAGTTTGCTACAATGGGTATGCTAATACTTATTCGTTTAAATTCCAAGGTAAGAAGCTTGTGATGGAACCCCTTCAAATTTCAGAATTTGACACAACAAACGAGGTATTTCCAGTCTTAACGATGAAGCAATTCTATTGATGCATACAAAAAGAAGACATGGTATTGTTAGTGGTGAACTGTGAGGTGAAGCAAGAGGACGACATCATCCTTGAAGAATTATCAACGATACTAGAATAATACCAGGACATCATGCCTGATGAGGTTCCAAATCAACTTCCCCCAATGAGGGAGGCGTAACACGCCCTTGATCTCATTCCAGGGTCAACTTTTCCCAATTTACCACACTTCTCTGTGAGCCCAAAAGAGAATTAGGAGCTCACTCGCCAAGTACAATAGTTGTTGGACAAAGGTTTCATTCGGGAAAGCCTCAGCCCCTGTGTTGTGCTAGTTCTACTTACACCAAAGGACGGTAGTTGGCGGATATGCGTCGATAGTTGAGCAATTAATAAGATAACGATAAAATATCAGTTTCCCATTCCTCAGCTTGATGATTTATTGCATTTACTTTGTGGCTCCTCTATTTTCATAAAAATCGACCTCTGAAGTGGTTATCATCACATTCGCATTCAGGTAGGGGATGGGTGGAAGACAAATATTCAAAACAAAAGATGGTTTTAAGTGGTTAGTCATGCCATTTGGATTAACCAACGCACCAAACACTTTCATGCCTGTAATGATGCAAGTCCTTGAACCATTCTTAGACAAATTTGTTGTTTGTTTCGATGACATCTTAATTTTCAGCCAAGGTGTGTAGGAACATTTGAGCCATGTTGAGCAAGTCTTGAAAGTTTTAAGAACTAAACAAATCTACATTCATAACAAAAAAAAATTTGCTTATGAGGAGAAGTGCAAATTCCTAGGATTTAATCTCTAGTCAAGGAATGGACACTGACCCTGCAAAGGTGCAGGCTGTCCAACAATGGCCAACTCCCTAGAACATATCCGAAATTAGAAGCTTCCACAGTTTGGACACCTTTTATCGATGATTTATTCGCAACTTCAGCACAATAATGGCCCCAATCACCGAGTGTCTATAAAAAATGCATAGAGTACAACAACTACCAAAGCATTCAAAGAAATTAAAAATAAAATGGGACAAGAACTAGTACTCAAGCTACCTGATTTTACCAAGATTTTTGAAGTGGCTTGTGACGAATCACATGTGGGAATCGGAGGTGTGACGAGCCAGGAGGGTCATCCCATTGCTTTTATAGTGAAACGCGTTGGTGTTATTCGGTATATCACATAGAATTCTATACTTTAATTCAAACACTCAAGCATTAGCATCCTTACTTGATCCATATAGAGTTTGTGCTCTTTACAGATCATGATTTGCTGAAACATCTAAGCTCCCAGAATAAAATGAACGCAAGACATGATCATTAGATAGATTATCTACAACAATTTGACTTTGTCATCAAACATAAGTTAGGAAGGGAGAATAAAGTGGTTGATGCCTTAAGCAGGAGACCACATTTGTTGCATACGTTCTAAGCCAATGCTGCAAGCTTTAAGAGTATAAACGTTGAAGACTTTGGCAATATCTATAATAACCTATCTAGTCATCTGAGGAGTATATAATACGGGAAGGATTCTTATTTTACAAATCAAAGCTTTGCATCCCACGTGATTCCTTTCGAGAATTTCTTATAGCAGAACTCCATGGGTTTAGCTGGGCGCTTCGGGTATGATAAAACTTTTGCTTTGGCTATTGATAGGTTCTACTGGCCTCGAATGCGTAGGGATGACCATACTATGGTGGATAGATATCTCATTTGCCAATTAAACAAAGGAACTATATAGCCCGCGGGTTTGTATACACCACTTCCTATCCCAGACAGACCCTGGCTACATCTGAGTATGGATTTTGTTCTTGGATTGCCATGAAGGGCTAGACATCATGATTCATTTATGGTGGTAATCGATTGTTTTTCAAAAATGGCCCATTTTCTTCCATGCCACAAGACCTACAACGCATCAAGAGTTGGGCCTTATTTTTCTAGGAAATCATTCGACTACATGGTGTTCCAGCTTCCATCATGTCTGATAAGGATGTCAAATTCATGAGCTATTTTTGGAAGACATTGTTGATGTCGCGACGACAATTTTTACGCGCTTCGCACCCCGCCATCACCCCTCGGATTTGGGGGAGACAACAGCGCGCGGTGAATAATGGGGTTGCTTATAGCCGTAAAAATTACGATTATAAATATCAGGAGTCGCCACCTAGTATTAAGGTTACTAGAAATCTCGTGGTCTGCAAAAGTCTTGGGTAAGGGGACTTGTTATGTAAGGGGAAGACGCATCATCGCCAGTGCACCCTACCTAAGGCAAGCTGCATTGTTGTTTGATTTTTTTTAAGTTTAATTTTTTTACTACATTTTCAAAAAAAAAACATTTTTTTATCTAAGGGTGTACTTTATTATGCAATTTTACACCGCAGCTAAAGACTTTTTTCTTATTTATGGATGTACTTTACAATGTAATTTTATACCGTAGTTAAAAAAAAATTATCTACGAATGTATTATACAAAATAAATTTACACCATAGTTAAAACCTTTTTTTATCCATGGAAGTACCTTACAATGTAGATTTACATCCTAATAGATGAAACAAAAATATTTAAAATTATTTTTGATTTTTTGGCCAAAATTTTAAAGGATAATCATAAACCGGTTACGATATCTGATTTTTATTTTTAAAAATATGAGAAAGATGCGTCATAGTTTCTTCAAGAAAAATATGCTCGAAAAATCTTGGAATTTGGCCATATACACAAAAACACATTTTATATTTTGATTTTTTTCTAATAATAATAGTATATATATATATATTTCAAAAAATTTAAAGATATTATTTATTTATTATTTTTTCATTATTTCATTATTTTTTATTATTTTATTTTTTATTTATGTGCTCGGCTGTCAGCAATAATGGGGTAACAACCCAGCTTGAGGGGGACTGGGCTTCTGGACCAAATAGGCTAGAAGCCCAGTCGATTTTGGGCCGGACTGTTAGTCCACTAGAATGACGACCCACTTTCTTTGGGCTGGGCTTCCAGTCCTCTCGGGCTGGAAGCCCACCCTTCTATGGCAGGTCGGGCATCAAACCCGACCCGACCTGGGAGTGAATTTTTTTATTCCCGCGAAGAAGATGAACAGTAGGTGATGGTTTTTCGAGTTTGATGAATGGCTTACATGTTAGTACCGTTGGGTAGAAGATGTCAAGGTGATTCTTTTGGTCATGATGGTATTGATAATGATGGCCTGTGGTGGTCTGAAAAAGCCTCCAAAGTCGTTGAGGCGTACACTTCTGTCGTTGGGACTGCTTTGATTCCTTCACCAAAGAGGAGAACTGGGCAGCTGGGGTGAAGGGGAGATTGAAGGTGATGATAACAATGGATATGGGTGGTTGAATGGTGGATGTTGGATGAGAGAGAGAGCTCAGGAAGGGTTGTGTTTCTAGAGAGAGAAAGCACGTGTGTAGGTTTTTTCTCCTACTTTTCTCCCGTCGTGCATGGTGGTCTTTATAAGTGGTGTGGCCTGACATGGTGGTTGGCTGGTCGGTGACGGGGTGGCTCGGATGCCTACGGTGGTGGATGGTTCATAGGCGTGGGTGGCTGGTCAGTGAGCTGCAAAAAAAGGGAACGGAGGGGTGTTGTTTTTTGAGGGAATTGAAGATGCAATTTGGTCCTCCAATTTATAATTGTTCTAATTGCACCCCCAATTGGATTGAAATTTGTAATTTTGTTCAATTGTGCACCTGGCCGAATTTCAACTTAACCCTAACTTTTGCACGCCTTTTTCATTTTAGCCCTCTTTTGATTTGTGCATTTTGACCCTCAACTCACCGTTAAATTTTCAATTGTTTCCAATTTAGCCCTTAATTTTGTGCAATTAGCTTGAAAAAAATTCAATTTAATCTCCAAATATAATGATTTTCTCAATTGGGCCCAAATTAAACTTGAGAATTCAATTTTTCATCAATTAAGCCCTAAATAAAATCAATTTGACCAATTTAAAGTATAATCAAGTCCTTGCACTTAATGAAATTCTTCAATTGGACCCTAAATTAATTATCAAACATAACAACACTTTAGATTAGCCCATGATTATATCAAATTGGCTTATTTAAGATGTAATTATGATTTTTGAATTTTTTAGCTTGAATTTGTATTTTCTCTCATTTTTTGGCACAAAAGAGATATGATTCGGCTCGGAAAATATTCAAAATTTTCACTGTGATTTTTACCGAGGCCAACCTTTTTATTTATTTTATTTCGGGGAGTAATCCAAAATTGGGTTACGACAGTGGACAAAACTAGGAACAAAATTGATGTTCTCTTGTGCCTTCCACCCAGACAGATGGCTAGACTGAGGTAACAAACAAGAGTTTGGGAAATCTATTACGCTGCATAATCACAGATCATGTGACCAGTTGGGATATGGTGCTTCAACATGCTGAGTTTGCCTTTAATAATTTAGTTAACTGAGCGATAGGGTGCACCCCATTTGAAGTGGTTTATGGATTTCGACCCAACACCACACTTGATATAATTCCATTACCACACCTACCAAGAGCAAGCGAAGCTATGCTGGATTTTTCTAGCTATATGTAGAATATTCATGAGGAATGCAAACAATGCATCACCACCTATACGGATTCTCATGCAACTTTCGTAAATGAAAAATGAAAGAATCGACAATTTAAAGAAGGAGAAATGGTGTTAATTCTCCTATGTCCAGAACAAAAGAAGGAGAAATGGTGTTAATTCTCCTATGTCCAGAACAATTCCCTCCAGGAAGTTTTACAAAACTTCGTGCACGAAGAGCAGGCCCCTTCAAGGTCACCGGGAAAATAGGTGCTAATGCCCACGTTATTGATCTCCAATTTTCAACATTGAGGATCTTACGGAATTCACATGTGATGTTGACAACATTTCAACAACACCAGTCCCAATTGTAACACCAGCACCACGAGTTCCAACAAATACAAACCCACGAGATGAGATTGTTGCAATTCTTGATCATCAGTTTGTGTCTACTCGTCAAGGGGGTTATTATAAGTTTCTAGTGCAATGGAAAAATGGTCCAAGATCAGACTTTGTATGGTTGCAAGCTGCAGAGATCAAACATTTACATCCGCACCTCTTGTCGGCTTACACAAATAAAAACTTGCCAGAGTCAAGTTCTTTAGGAGGATTGGCAGTTGATGCAAATCAGGAAGTGGGTGATGCACTTCAGGAAACTGATGTTGATGCAATTCAGGAAAATGACGCCCATTGTGTCGTGATCAATAACTACTGCAATTTGAGTTGCTGCAATTTTATTTCCTTTCTAGTGTTAAAATTTTTTTTTCTTTACTAGTTAAAGTTGGAGATTTATCCTATTATTTTTTTCCTAGTTATGATCTTCCTATTTGTAACTGGAGATTGTATTAACTATTTAAATGAAGAATAAAATAAATAGAAGGAACTTTTTGGCAACCTTATGATTCTAAATTGAATTGTTAATTGGAGTGATTCCAGCACATAGAGAGATTATGTGTTTGTCTTTGTTCTTAGTAATCAGCTTGAGGCTATTCTACGTTTTTTGGACATCAAAGAGCGAGATTTTTGGCGGAGTTGAGATTGAAAATGGTTGTTGCAAAACTTAACATCACCATTACTCTAAAAAAATTTAATTCTACAAGAATAATGATTTTATACAAAGATGTGATATTGAATAAAAATATCAATAAAATCTGATTAAATTTCATGGGTAGTGTCATCACCCAAAAATGAGTTATTTCCCAAATCTACCCAAATAAAAAAAATAAAATGGGTTGGCGACAATAGAAAAATTAAGGTGGAAATATCAACATTTTCGAGAGCCCGATTGAACCTCTTTTGTGGCCAAAAATGAAGGAAAATGCAAATTTATTACTTGACAAATTCGCATAAAAATTAAGTCAAGGCATAATTATATTTTTTATAGGCCAATTTGATTTAATCATGGACCAATTTAGAGTATCATTGTTGTAACCCAATTTTGGGTCATGCCCCAAAACTATCAGAAAATAACAAAAAAAAATAATAAAATAAAATGGGGGATGGTGTCGGTAAAAAATCAAGTTAAAATTTTTTGGATATCTTTGAAAGTTCGATTGTACCTTTTGTTGTGCCCAGAAATGAAAAAACGCATATCGAAAGCTAAGGTAATTTATTGTGAGATAAATCCGCGCATAAACTAAGTCATTAAAATATAATTATATTTTTATGGACCAATTTGATATAGTCGTTGGTTTGATATAGAAGCGTAATTATATTCATGAATTAATTTAGGTCCAATTGGAGAGTTTTAATTAAGCTTGACGACTTAATTATACTTTAAATGGATCAAATTAATTTTATTAAAGGCTTAGTCAATAAGAAATCAAGTGCTTAAATTTAATTCGGGCTCAATTGATTATATTGGAATTTTCGTTGATCAATTTAATTTTTTTTCAAGCCAATTAAGCGAAATCGGGGACCTAATTGAACAAATTAAGAGTTTTACGGTCAGGTGGGGAACTATATTGCACAGATAAAAATCAAGGACCAAAGGTGCGCAAAAATAAAGTTAACTTTGAATTTTTCACAAGGACATAATTGCACAAAATCATAAATATAAGTTCAATTAGGGGTGCAATTGGAGGAGTAACAAATGGAGGGACCAAACTGTATTTTATACCCAAAAACAACAAAACTTGAGCCACCCGAAAAACCCCACTTTGAAGACAAAACTCTCCACCATCCACATGGGATTTTGGAATTAAAAGACAAAGCATGTTCCTTGAGCTACTCATCCCTATTTTTTTTCATGGAGCCACCCGAAACCCATTTTGGGAGATATCTTGAGCCAGACACCCGTTTTGGGTTCTGGGGACCGGTGGCATTTAAAGAAAAGAGGAAACCCAGAGAAAAAAGGGGAAGAGAGGATTGTCACGTGAGAGAGGGAGATGGGAGTTTGATTGGGGGGATTCGGTTTTTTTTTGGATTTTTTTTTATCTTCATCTTCCTACTCGGGCTCCCGGACTCTCAAAAGAAGAAAAGGAGCTCGTCTGGTTCTCTCTCGACTTCCCTCTCGGCACCAAAAAGGGAAGAACATCATCGCCGGCCATCCCTTTCATCTCGGCTCCCACTCGGTCGGCTCTCTCTCACGGCAACCAGAGACTTCTCTCTCTCTCTCTCGCCTTTGTTTTCTTCCTCTCTCTCGGCCTCATAAAAACTGCAGACCCGACGTCTCTCTCTCTCCCCGTTCGACCAGCCGCTCGACCACCCTTCATCTCACCTCAGACCTTCGCCAGAAGTCTCCGCTCCACCCCAGACATCCCTCAGGCAGACGCAGGCGAAGCAACAGTAGCAGCAGCTCCTTTGCAACAACAGCTCCGGCGACTTCCATCCCCATTTCCGGCGAGCACAGGCCATCATTCCCGATTCCACCACGACTGGAAGAACCCCCTCGACGTCCTCTACACGAAGGTATCAATAGAATCTCCATTCGTTGTACTTGAAAAATCCGTGTTACTGTGCATCCATCTTCTTCGTTTTTTCTGCAATATATAACCCGGTTACTGTTGAAGTAATCGGGTCGGGTCGGGTCTGTACTCGGCCCACCGGAGATTGTCTGGGCCACGGCCCAGACCCGAGATGTCTGGGCCACGGCCCAGACCCGAGATTTATCTGGGCCACTGCCCAGACCTAGAGACGTCTGGGCCACGACCCAGCCGCAATAAGACTAGGCTGGCAGCCTAGGTTAGAAAGGGGTGGGCTGGCAGTCCAGCCCACCCCGAAAATATATATAATAATAATAATAATAATATAATAAAATAATCAAAAATATATATAAAAAAATGTATTTCTTTTATACAAAAAAAATCTAAAAAAAATGTGTTATTTTTCTTGCATATGGCCAATACACTAGCATATTTTAAAAATCGTTTTCTTTAAAAAAAATATATATATTATCTTGGTTTTTGAAGAAAAAATGAGTTTTAGCATGGATTTTGCAAAGGGAAAATTCATTTCTTGCATTTTGAGATTTTACAGCATGTTTGTAAAATCCAAAGGGTATTGGCCAATATTCAAAAAAATATAAAAAAACTTTTCGGTGATTCATATTATTTTTTTCGAAGTTTGGATAAATTCTATCCAAAATATTCGGCGTAAATGATATATCGTCAACATGTAAATATTTTTTTTAATATTTTTAGCAATCATAAGACAAACAAAAACACCAAGCAGCTTACCTTAGGTAGGGCGTACTAGGGGTGCTAAAACCTTCCCTTTACGCAACCAGTCCCTTACCTTAGAATCTCTGAAAGACCAGTACTAGGTTTCCTAGTAACCGTAATACTAGGTGGCGACTCCCTTTGTTACAAAAAGTAAATAATCCCCCGACATTTAATCTCCCCCGCTCATGGGGACCAGTTGCCACGAGCGCTGCTCCCTGCCATTTTTGGGGTGCAATAGAATGGCGACTCCACTGGGGAACTTTGGACTAAGCTTGATAATTTTGTTTGTTTATGATATGTCAATTATTTGTGTTTATTCATTCATTTATTCTCATGTTGCTATGAATTATTTATTTTTTTAAAAGCTTTAGCATGCATCTTTTCATCCTGTCATCATAATATGCCTTGTCATGCATCACTTTTCATTATTTGGAGAGCACACACTAAACCTTAAGTTATGTGGGGGACTAACAGCTTACCTATGACTTGAGTCAAGGTTGAAGTTTGTGTAAACCCCAACTCTTTGCTGAGAGCTTAGATGATAGTGATTGGTATACGTACCATCCCATTATCTGCTAAGACCCCATATTGCCTTCACGAAGGTGATCACTGGGACAGCGAGAGACCCTCTTTAGAGCCCAAATAGTAAGCCTACCTCATGTCTCACATAAAAGAACTAGAACCTATCGTTAGGATGTATGCTCCGTAATATATTTCACATGAGCATATTCATCATACCACATACACTTTACATTCTCTTATGCATTCATGTAACAGCTCTACCACGAAACATAAGTCCCCCTGTTAAAGTCCACAACACCCGACTGAGAAGAAGAATGGAAAACGACAGGGCAGAACTAGAATCCCAATACCAAAGGGATCTTGAAGCTATGCGAAATGACGTAGCACGTTTGACTAGTTTGCTAGAGAAGAACTTAAGAGCAAGAGATGGAGAGGGCACATCCGCTCAAACCGATGAAGCACCTCCAGCAGTTCAAAGCCCGGGGGCACCCCTTATTGTGGGAACTAATTCGCCAAAGAGGCAGCTTGAATCCACTCGACCCATCCCAATTCCTATTACATTAGATTTAACAGACGAGGACCCACAAAATGCCAGAGTTCCTGAGCACACTGGATATGACAAATGGTCTGCATTAGAGGAAAGATTAAGAGCAATCGAAGGGAACGATCTATCCGACCCAATCACAGCAGCTGAAGCGTGCTTGGTACCAAACATTGTGATCCCACGGAAGTTTAGGGTACCCGAGTTTATAAAGTATAGTGGAATAGAATGCCCAAAAACTCATCTTCGTTCTTACTATAACAAGATGGCAGAGGTTATACATGATGACAAATTGCTAATACATTTCTTCCAGGATAGCCTGACGGGTTCTGCGCTTAGCTGGTACATGAAGTTGGATAATATCAGGATTCGAAAGTGGGCTGATTTGGCAGATGCTTTTTTAGTTTAATCTCGAGATTGCTCCTGATAGGACCAGCTTGATGACAATGGAGAAAGGAGCTCAAGAATCTGTAAGGACTTATGCTCAGAGATGGAGGGACCAGGCTGTCAATGTGCAACCTCCATTGATAGAGTCTGAAATGGTGACCCTGTTTGCCAACACGTTCAAGGCTCCATACTATGAGCACCTGATGGGAAGCTCAACCCAACACTTTTTTGATGCAGTACGGATTGCTGAAAGGATTGAGCAGGGAATCCGGAGTGGAAGAATTGTGGAACCCTTAGAGAAGAAAGGTTTCATTGGGAAGAGAAAAGAAGTCGAGGTGAATAATGTGGAGGAAAGGTACAAGGGGAAAGAGAAGAATTACAAGAGCTACCAAACACCTACCCCCCAAACCACCAACATCAACTTTTCCAAATCCACCACTCCAAACCAACATTTTTACCCAAAATTCCCCGCCACATAATCAAAATAACTACCAAAGAAGAAACTATCCACAAGCTGAAGAACAACTACCACCTTTGCCCATGACCCTAAAAGAATTATATGCTCAATTACTAAGCATTGGACATATTGCTCCCCTACCAGTACCACCAGCACGCCCACCTTTCCCTGCCTGGTACAACCCAAATTTGACTTGCGAGTACCATGCTGGTAATGCCGGTCACAGCATCGAGACCTGTGTAGCTTTTAAGAAGAAGGTGTTGCAACTGATCAAAATCGGATGGATCACTATTGAGGATCCGCCCAATGTGAATTTGAACCCCTTACCCAAACATGCTGCGGGAAGTAGTGGGGTGAATGCAATAGAAACTGATAACAAAGTAAGGGCTCTTAAGGTGACTATGGCCAGATTATACGACATGTTGGTGCAATCTAGACATTTGGTGGGATCAACTAAGCATGACATTGGCGAAAATGATTTTTGCCCATTCCATGAACAAAGAGGGCATCACATAGATGAGTGTACCGATTTCCATCAAAAGGTCGTAAGGATGTTGACTTTGGGGGAGCTGAGGATAGAGAATATGGAAAGTAGTGGAGAGGTAGCAGCAATGGAGACTTTGAGAGCAACAAAAAAGAAATTGGAATGGATTGGGGTAACGAAGTTGAAGGCTGCAGAACAAAGGTTTGGGTTGGGATATAAACCTAAAAAGAAGGGTTACCAGCGGGCTGCCATGGCAAGAAGAGAGAAAAGAACGGCGAGGATCGAGGGAAAGAAGCCTGAAGAAGAGAATTTAGTCATTCCTCCGATCAGAGTCTCATTCCCAAAGGCAGCATATGTCATACAACCTGATTCAGGACACGAGAGCTTTCTTCAAAAGATGGCATCTATGAGCATAAATATTGTGGAAGAGGAGGAAGTTCAGAGCATTGTTAAGAAGACTCGGTCAGGGAAAAGGGATGAAGAGCTACCACAGTTGACCATCTATGCTGTAGAGGAAGTCACTGCCCAGGCATGCATTCGGAAGTTAGCCAAGGGAGAGAAGTTCCAGAATTGGGAAACCCAAGAAGCTCCATTGGTTTTCAGAATGTAATGAACAATGTTTTCTATATTTGTTTTGGTTTGCTTTGTTTTAAGGCCTAACCGGCCAACCGGATTTTATCTTTGTTTGTTGTGAACTGCATTTTTATGAAGATCATGCATTTTTGTTCATCTCTTTTCTTATTTTTTATTTGGTGCATTTACACTCATTTTCCGCTTTCAGGAACCCTGAAAGCGGAACTTCCACAACACCACTTGCACTTTGCACTAAGAATGAATGGTCAAATTATAAAGAGCACATAATAGTTGTAGAAGAGGAAGACGGTGATGAAAATAGCTTTAAAGAATTCACAAAATTATTAGAGCAACACGAACAAGTTTGGAAACCTGCTAAAGAGGAACTTGAAACCATAAATATGGGTACTGAAGAAAGCCAAAGAGAACTCAAGGTAGGAACTTTGATCACGCAAAAGGAAAGAGAAGACTTGATTGCACTGCTTCGAGATTATACAGATGTTTTTGCTTGATCTTATGAGGATATGCCCGGTCTAGATACAAATATTGTTGTCCATAGGTTACCATTGGAGGAGGGATGCAGATCGATTAAGCAAAAGCTAAGAAGAACGCACCGAGAAGTTTTGATCAAAGTAAAGGCGGAGATTGAAAAGCAATGGAACGCAGGTTTCTTAGAGGTGGTCAAATATCCGCAATGGGTGTCCAACATAGTAGTGGTACCCAAAAAGGAGGGCAAGATTCGAGTCTGTGTGGACTTTAGGGATTTAAATCGGGCTAGCCCTAAAGATAATTTTCCTTTACCACATATAGACATGTTAGTTGATAATGCAGCTCATAGCTCCGTGTATTCCTTTATGGATGGTTTCTCAGGTTATAATCAAATAAAAATGGCGCCTGAAGATAAGGAGAAGACGACGTTTGTTACACCATGGGGGACTTTCTGCTATAAAGTCATGCCATTTGGGTTAAAGAATGTTGGTGCCACTTATCAAAGGGCTATGGTGACTTTATTTCACGACATGATGCATAAGGAGATTGAAGTATACGTGGATGACATGATTGCTAAATCGAGAAAAGGAGAGAATCATGTCCAAATATTGAAGAAATTATTTGACAGGTTAAGGAAATATAAATTGAGGCTTAACCCTGCAAAGTGTTCATTTGGGGTGAAGTCTGGGAAGTTGCTAGGTTTTGTGGTGAGTGACAAAGGAATAGAAGTAGATCCTGAAAAAGTAAAGGCTATTCAGGATATGCCCGCTCTGAAGACTGAGAAGGAAGTAAGGGGATTTTTGGGAAGGTTAAATTACATTGCTGTTCATATCCCAATTAACCACAACCTGTGACCCAATTTTTCGTTTGTTAAGAAAGAAGAATCCTGGCATTTGGAACGCAGAATGTGAAGAAGCTTTTGAGAAAATCAAGCAGTACTTGCTTAAACCACCTCTACTGGTTCCCCCTGTACCAAAAAGGCCATTGATTTTATACTTAACAGTGACTGAAACAGCGATGGGATGTGTGCTTGGGCAACAAGATGAATCGGGAAGGAAGGAAAAGGCCATTTACTATTTAAGCAAGAAATTCATGGAGTGTGAGTCTAGGTATACTATGATTGAGAAGTTGTGTTGTGCATTAGCATGGGCTGCAAAAAGGTTGCGACAGTATATGTTGTATCATACCACATGGCTAATTTCTAAATTAGACTCGTTGAAGTACATCTGTGAAAAGCCCTACTTATCCAGCCGAATCGCTAGGTGGCAAGTTCTGCTATCCGAGTATGATATAGTGTATATGACAAGGAAAGCGGTGAAAGGGAGTGTCATCGCTGATCACTTGGCAGACCATGCTATGGAGGATTATGAGCCGTTAGACTTTGATTTTCCTGACGAGGATATGTTTTCAGTAGAGGAAGGAAAACCCGGATGGTGGACTATGTACTTCGATGGTGCTGTGAACATATGCGGTAACGGAGCTGGGGCAGTGATAATATCTCCTGACAAGAAACAATACCCAGTGTCAACGAAACTGCAATTCGGGTGCACTAATAACACAGCCGAGTATGAGGCTTGTATTCTTGGTTTAGAGATTGCATTGGAGTTGGGCGTAAAGAAGTTAGATGTATATGGAGATTCGATGCTAATTATTTGTCAGGTAAAAGGGGAATGGCAAATCAAAGAAGAAAAGCTAATACCCTACCAAGAGTACCTATCTAAGTTGGCTGAAGAGCTTGAGGAAATAGAGTTCACGCATCTAGGAAGGGAAGGAAATCAGTTTGCAGATGCTTTGGCCACTCTAGCTTCTATGGCTAGAATAGACTTTGGGCAAAGTTTACAGCCGATACACATCGACATTAGAAATAACCCGTCTCATTGTTGCTCAGTTGAAGGAGAAATAGATGGAAACCCTTGGTACTACGATATCAAGAACTTCATCCAAAATCAGACTTATCCCCTGGGGGCATCCAACATCGAAAAGAAGACCTTGAGAAGGCTGGCAATGGATTTTTACCTTGATGGAGAAGTTTTATATAAGAGGTCATCTGATGGGACTTTGCTGAGATGCCTAGATGGGGTTGAAGCTAGAAACGCATTGCGAGAAGTGCATGAAGGGATCTGCTCGACCCATGCTAGTGGACATATGATGGCAAGGAAAATACAAAGAGCTGGTTACTTTTGGATGACATTAGAGAAGGATTGCATTGACTATGTCCGCAAATGTCACAAGTGTCAGGTCTACTGAGACAAAATGAATGCCCCTCCGATACCTCTATTTAATTTGTTATCTCCATGGCCTTTTGCGATGTGGGGGATCGATGTGATTGGACCTATCAACCCAAAAGCCAGCAATGGTCATAGGTTCATTCTCGTGGCAATTGACTACTTCACAAAATGGGTAAAGGCCGGGTCATTTGCTCATGTAACACAAAAGGTGGTAAAGAAGTTCATTGAGAGGGATCTGATATGTCGGTATGGGCCACCAGAAAAGATTATAACTGATAATGCCCAAAACTTCAATGGGAAGTTGATAACAGAACTCTGTGCTAAATGGAAGATCAAACATTCAAATTCCTCTCCTTATAGGCCCAAGATGAATGGTGCTGTAGAAGCTGCTAACAAGAACGTCAAGAAGATTGTTCAGAAGATGGTAGTCACCTATAAGGATTGACATGAAATGTTGCCATTTTCTCTTCATGCATACCGTACTGCAGTTCGGACCTCAACAGGAGTCACTCCGTACATGTTGGTATATGGGATGGAGGAGGTAATGCCTTTAGATGTAGAAATCCTATCATTAAGAGTATTGATAGACTCCGAACTAGATGAAGCAGAATGGGCCAAGGTCAGATATGAACAATTGAATTTGATCAGTGAAAAGAGGTTAGCCGCAATCTGTCATCATCAATTATACCAAGAAAGGATGGCCAAAGCATATGATAAGAAAGTCCGACCTCGAAAATTCCAAGAAGGCGACTTGGTGTTAAAGAAGATATTGTTTGTACCAGGGCAAGATCAGAGTAAATGGGCCCCAAACTATGAAGGCCCATATGTGGTGAAGAAGTCATTCTCAGGAGGAGCTTTGCTATTATCTAGAATGGATGGAGAAGATTTAGTTAGGCCTGTAAATTCCGACTCTGTAAAGAAATATTATGCCTAATATGTTGTAACCTTCCTCAATAGATAAAATTCGGCCAGGAATTCTTACAAGAAATCTTTTCCAAAGCACATGATCTTATAGTATTTATTTACGTTCTATCATTTATTTTTGATCTATTTTGTGCACCACGCTGGGGGCAAAATTATAAAATAGCAATTTGCTTTTAAAAAGTGTCAATTTGTATTTTGATCTATTTTGTGCCCCACGCTGGGGGCAAGATTATAAAATAGCTATTTGTTTTAAAAGTGTCAATTTGCAAATAAAACCATGTTTTGAAATTCTTTCAAGTATATATCGTTTTTAACTACAATGGAGGTAGAAAGGGTCCTATGTGTTGACATATAATGTCATACTTTGTATGCTTTATATATTTTGATGATAACAATAAAAAGAAAATGGGCTAATAATATGCTTGGATGAGATTAAGCTATAAACAGGTTTTATTCAAAGAATACATCAACAAGCATAATGGAGTTCAAGAAGAAATCACTCCAAGAAGTCCAAGATGCAAGCAAGTGAAGACTTAGAATAAGTGTTCATTTTAGTGCTTTGTGTAAATCTCAATTTCTATCTTGATAGCACAAATTAAAATGAACTCACACACTTCACAGTGCATGCATTAAAAGGATTTGATGATTAAAAGATTTAAGTCATAATCAATCGGTTCAAGAAATTCAGAAAAGATAATTTGTCAAAATAGATTTCTGCATGAACCGGTCGACCGCTTGAGGTATCCGTTGTGAACCGGTCGACCGCTTGGAAGACAAATTATTTTATCCGTTGTGAACCGGTCGACCACTTGGTTTTGTCCGTTATGAACCGGTCGACCGCTTGATATGGCAGTTGCACTAAAACGGCTAGAAACGGCTAGTTTCTTTTAGAAACTTATAAATAGGCCTCTTAATTGCAAAACAAATCACACATAACTTTCATATCTTATATTGAGGCAATTAGAAGTGCATAAACACCTTCATATCATCAATCCTCATTAATACTCATATTTGTGTTTAAATCTTCATATCCTAACACAAAGAGTATTTCTCATTCTCACTACACTTAAACACCTTCAAATATCCTAAGTGCTATTAAGTGAGAGAAAGAGATCATAGATCTTCATTTGTAATATCCACACTATTAAGAGTGTATTGTTGTTTTACTAAAACAACCATTGTGAAACTCTTGAGAGTTGAGTATAAAACTCTTGGTATTGGTGAGGGAACATCACCAAGGAAAAATCTTGAAGAGGGTACATCTTCAAGTGGGAAAAGGAAAATCTTGAAGAGGGGACATCTTCAAGTGGAAAAGGAAAATCTTGAAGAGGGCATATCTTCAAGTGGTGTAAAGTCTTGGTGTGGATTCATCAAGCGAAAATTGTAATCTTGTTACTTGGTTTAGTAAGAGAGTACAATACTCAAGTACGGGTTGGTACTTGAGTCGTGGACGTAGGCTTGCCGAACCACGTTAAAAACCCGAGTTAGCAATCTCTCTCCCTTATCTCTTTATTTTAAAGTAATTAATTTTAAGATTGCACCAATTCCGCCTTTATGTGCATAGTTGCTTTAATCCATGAATTTCAACACTATGTGGAACAAAAAGTCTCGTCGTCAAGCGTAAAGATATGGCATGGGGAACACATCCTATGAAGGAAGACTACCACGAAGAGAGGGGGGACCTATGTTTCTAAAGAGGTAACAAAACATGCATATTATTGTCATAACACTAACTTGACAGGAAATGTGTGGCGAAAGCTGATATAATTGCAAGTCATGAAAGATATGGAGAAATCGAATCTTAGGAAGACAAAACCACGGACAATGGATTGAGAATCGGTGTTGTTTCGTTCCTTGAGCCGGGTCGATCACCCGTAAAATGAGACCCGGGTAAGTCATCCGTCACTTTTGAGACTCTTTCATCCGGGCAGGTCACCCGTCATAATGAGACCCGGGTAAGTCATCCGTCACTATCGAGACTTTACTAATCCGGGTCGGTCACCCATCATAATGAGACCCGGGTAAGTCATCCGTCACTATCGAGACTTTACTAACTCCGGACAGGTCACCCGTCATAATGAGACCCGGGTAAGTCATCCGTCACTATCGAGACTTTACTAACCAGGGCAGGTCACCCGTCATAATCAGACCCGGGTAAGTCATCCGTCACTATCGAGACTTTACTAACTCGGGCAGGTCACCCGTCATAATGAGACCCGGGTAAATCATCCGTCACTATCGAGACTTTACTAACCAGGGCAGGTCACCCGTCATAATCAGACCCGGGTAAGTCATCCGTCACTATCGAGACTTTACTAACTAGGGCAGGTCACCCGTCATAATGAGACCTGGGTAAGTCATCCGTCACTATTGAGACTCTTTCATCTGGGTCGGTCACCCATAAAAATAAGACCATGATATCCGGGTCGGTCACCCATAAAAATGAGACCATGCTAGCCAGGTCGTTCACAAATAAAAATGAGACCATGATAGCCGGGTCGGTCACCCATAAAAATGAGATCATGCTAGCCGGGTCGGTCACCCAAAAAATGAGACCTTTCTAACTCGGGTCGGTCACCCAGAAAAATGAGACCTTACTAACTCAGGTCGGTCACCTAGAAAAAGGGGACCTTTCTAACTTGGGTCGGTCACCCAGAAAAATGAGACCTCTTTCCTTTCCAACTTGGGGCGGTCACCCATCATAATAAGACCCGGGTAAGTCATGCGTTGCAATGAGACAATTTCCATGTTTTTCTTTACAACACTTACTAAGCTAAAGTCTTTTACAAATACTTTAGTAGTAAACATTGTAAAGAAGGGGGCAACTGTTGTAACCCAATTTTGGGTCATGCCCCAAAACTATCAGAAAATAACAAAAAAAATAATAAAATAAAATGGGGGATGGTGTCGGTAAAAAATCAAGTTAAAATTTTTTGGATATCTTTGAAAGTTCGATTGTACCTTTTGTTGTGCCCGGAAATGAAAAAACGCATATCGAAAGCTAAGGTAATTTATTGTGAGATAAATCCGCGCATAAACTAAGTCATTAAAATATAATTATATTTTTATGGACCAATTTGATATAGTCATTGGTTTGATATAGAAGCGTAATTATATTCATGAATTAATTTAGGTCCAATTGGAGAGTTTTAATTAAGCTTGATGACTTAATTATACTTTAAATGGATCAAATTAATTTTATTAAAGGCTTAGTCAATAAGAAATCAAGTGCTTAAATTTAATTCGGGCTCAATTGATTATATTTGAATTTTCGTTGATCAATTTGATTTTTTTTTCAAGCCAATTAAGCGAAATCGGGGACCTAATTGAACAAATTAAGAGTTTTACGGTCGGGTGGGGAACTATATTGCACAGATAAAAATCAAGGACCAAAGGTGCGCAAAAATAAAGTTAACTTTGAATTTTTCACAAGGACATAATTGCACAAAATCATAAATATAAGTTCAATTAGGGGTGCAATTGGAGGAGTAACAAATGGAGGGACCAAACTGTATTTTATACCCAAAAACAACAAAACTTGAGCCACCCGAAAAACCCCACTTTGAAGACAAAACTCTCCACCATCCACATGGGATTTTGGAATTAAAAGACAAAGCATGTTCCTTGAGCTACTCATCCCTATTTTTTTCATCGAGCCACCCGAAACCCATTTTGGGAGATATCTTGAGCCAGACACCCGTTTTGGGTTCTGGAACCGGTGGCATTTAAAGAAAAGAGGAAACCCAGAGAAAAAAGGGAGGAGAGGATTGTCACGTGAGATAGGGAGATGGGAGTTTGATTGGAGGATTCGGTTTTTTTTGGATTTTTTTTATCTTCATCTTCCTACTCGGGCTCCCGGGGGCTCTGAAAAAGAAAACGAGCTCGTTTGGTTCTCTCTCGACTTCCCTCTCGGCACCAAAAAGGGAAGAACATCATCGCCGACCATCCCTTTCATCTCGGCTCCCACTCAGTCGGCTCTCTCTCACGGCAACCAGAGACTTCTCTCTCTCTCTCTCTCGCCTCTGTTTTCTTCCTCTCTCTCGGCCTCATTAAAACTGCAGACCCGACGTCTCTCTCTCCCCGTTCGACCAGCCGCTCGACCACCCTTCATCTCACCTCAGACCTTCTCCAGAAGTCTCCGCTCCACCCCAGACAGCCCTCAGGCAGACGCAGGCGAAGCAACGATGCAGACACCTCCTTTGCAATAACAGCTCCGGCGACTTCCATCCCCATTTCCGGCGAGCACAGGCCATCATTCCCGATTCCACCACGACTGGAAGAACCCCCTCGACATCCTCTACACGAAGGTATCAATAGAATGTCCATTCATTGTACTTGAAAAATCCGTGTTACTGTGCATCCATCTTCTTCGTTTTTTCTGCAATATATAACCCGGTTACTGTTGAAGTAACCAGGTCGGGTCGGGTCTGTACCCGGCCCACCGGAGATTGTATGGGCCACGGCCCAGACCCGAGACGTTTGGGCCACGGCCCGCACTGAGATTTTTCTCGGGCCACGACCCAGCACGTAATAAGACTAGAGTTGGCGACTCAGGTTAGAAAGGGGTGAATTGGCGATCCGACTCACCCCGAAAATATATATATATATAATAATAATAATAATATAATAAAATAATCAAAAATATATATAAAAAAATGTATTTCTTTTATACAAAAAAAATCTAAAAAAAATGTGTTATTTTTCTTGCATATGGCCAATACACTAGCATATTTTAAAAATCGTTTTCTTTAAAAAAATATATATATTATCTTGGTTTTTGAAGAAAAAATGAGTTTTAGCATGGATTTTGCAAAGGGAAAATTCATTTCTTGCATTTTGAGATTTTACAACATGTTTGTAAAATCCAAAGGGTATTGGCCAATATTCAAAAAAATATAAAAAAACTTTTCGGTGATTCATATTATTTTTTCGGAGTTTGGATAAATTCTATCCAAAATATTCGGCGTAAATGATATATCGTCAACATGTAAATATTTTTTTTAATATTTTTAGCAATCATAAGACAAACAAAAACACCAAGCAGCTTACCTTAGGTAGGGCGTACTAGGGGTGCTAAAACCTTCCCTTTACGCAACCAGTCCCTTACCTTAGAATCTCTGAAAGACTAGTACTAGGTTTCCTAGTAACCGTAATACTAGGTAGCGACTCCCTTTGTTACAACAAGTAAATAATCCCCCGAAATTTAATCTCCCCCGCTCATGGGGACCAGTTGCCACGAGCGTCGCTCCCTGCCATTTTTGGGGTGCGACAATTATGTTTAAAGATTAATTTATGGTCAATTGAAAGATTGAATTAACTACAAGAACTTAATTATATTTTAATGCGGTCAAATTAATTATATTAAAGGCTTAATCAATGAAAAATCAAGTTCTTGATGTTAATTCGGTTTAAATTGAGAAGATTGGAATTTTTGGAGACCAAATTGAATTTTTCCAAGCCAATTATGCAAAGTCAAGGGTCATATTGAAGACATTTGAGAGTTTATATATACCTACTCTTATTTGTTTTCAAGGATCACACCACCATGTACAAATTACATAAGTCCCTCGTCGATGCATGAGGTAGGTATATATAATAGGTTTAGCTACCATGTGTCCGTCCATGTAATATTTTTCAATAATAATTTAAACATCATTATCAATTTCTACTTTCTTATTTTGTAAGCATATATACTAAATATATATTTTAAAGTCCAATAATTAGTTCCTTCTATTTAGGGAACTTTATTTCTCTTGTTTATAGATCCATGTGTATTACGGGGCCACATGTCAATGCCATTGTGATTTCAAATTATGGGAGAAAAATTATCATTCTCATAATTAGTTTTTGCTTTGTTATCACATTTCTCTTATTCAAAAAAAAGAAGTCATGCATATCATTAAGATGCCATGACACCTATAGATTGATGCAAGTTTTGTTGCAATATAATAAACAGTAAAAAAGTTACCACATACAATCGAGGCCACGAGTTCCAAATTTGTAAAAGTTTAGTGTAATTAATTAAGAGACCCTTTGGCAATGTGGTGGCATCCATGTTTGCCAATATGCTTTTGTATTTAATATTTGGTAAAGAGGTAAACACAAATTTAAACCATGGGACCCATAACAAATTTTCTCCAAAACGGTGTTTTATGGAAAGTTGGAAATGGATGCTTCTCTATTTGCGATCCATCTTCATTGAAATGGTGATACACATTTGAAATAGAAAAAATAACCGTTAAAAACACAAACCCTACTTTATCCTCTCGTTTACTCCTCTTCCCTTTGCTATCCTCTGCACAACGACCCACAGCTCCCCGGAGTGAACCTTGCACCTCCCATCTCTTCTCTTTTCTCCAACTACCCATATCTATCTTCTCTTCTCTCAACTACCCACATCTCCCTTCTCTAAAAAAAAACCCTAAAAAATCCTCTCAATTCTTTCTCATTCGCGCCTCCTCTATCTTGTACCTTTCTCTCCTCTACGAGTGTGTTCCCACAATGACCCATAGCTCCTCACAAAACGCCTCCACACCTTGCGCCTCCCGTCTCTCCCTTTTCTCTCCTCTACAACTACCCACAGATCCCCTCTCCTCCACTTCACACCCTCACTTATCTTTCTTTGCAGCAGACCCACAACTCCCCTTCTCCTTCACTGAATACCCTCTGGTCCCGCACTTTGCATCCTCACCAACTCTACAAGAGATCTCCACTAGTTCCGTGCACCACCCCACCAAACTAAGCTCTTGTTTATATCAACTGGTTTTATTTTCTATCGTTTGTCGATTACTGTCATGTTATTCTACTGGATTTGTGTTCTTACTTGTTATGTGAACTCTATGATGTTATGCATTTGTAAGTGATGACAGTTATGATGCTAGATTACAGTTGCAAGCATTGACGAGCTCTCAGGCATGTGGGTCTTGCATTTGCATTTTTACCATAAGTTTGTGGATATTAAAATTTGTTATGTGTGTATGTGTAAATCTGGAAATAGAGTATGTAGAATAGAGGGAAAGGAGACCCACCAAAATCTAAGCAGAAATAAATAACTAAATCAAGACCATCCTTTTCTTTCCCTCTCTACTGATTTCTATTGTTTTAATTTCTAGTGATAGAAGGAGGTATGGTTCTAGTTATAGATAAATAATGTGTGTTGTTGGGTTAGGGTTAGGTCAAGAGCTAATCCCATTGGGTCGATGATAGATGGGGTTGTGATCATTGGCTTGCAAGTAGAAATTGCAGGAAACAAAGTTGCCTCTATGAAATCACAACAAGTGAATCCCAAGAGCTCAAGTGTATGGTTGTTTTTCGTTTTATATTGACTATTATGCTTTGAAATATTGCATTTTTTTATATTGAATATTATGGAATTTAGTTGATATATAATTGTCGTAACCCAATTTTTGGGTTACTCCCCAAAATAAAATAAAAATAACAAAAATAAAATAAAAGGGGTTTGGTGTTGTTAGAAAAAATTGTGGCAGAAATTTTGAACATTTTCTAAGCTGAATCATATCCCTGTTGCGCCCAAAAATGAGAAAAAAAATACAAATTTGAGGTAAACATTAAGTCAAAAATCATAATTATATTTTTTTATAAGCCAAGTTGATTTAATCATGGGCTAATTCAAAATATTATTATGTTTGAGAATTAATTTAGGGTCCAATTGAAGAATTTAATTAAGTGTAATGACTTAATTATGCTTTAAATTGATCAAATTAATTTTATTACGGGCTTAATTGACAAAAAGTCAAATTCTTGAATTTAATTCGGGATCAATTTAGAAGATTGGAATTTTTGGAGACCCAATTGAATTTTATCCAAGCTAATTGTGCAAAATTAGGGGCCAAATTGAAGACAATTGAGAATTAATGCTCAATTGAGGGTCAAATTGCACAAAACAAAAGGCAGGGACTAGAATAAAAAAGGCACGCAGATTTAAGGCTAACATTGAATTTCTGAATCGGATACAATTGCATAAAATTAAAAGTACAAAACCAATTAGGGGTGTAATTGCAGCAATTACAAATTGAAGGACCAAAACATATTTATACCTATAATAATTTTCAATAACAACCAACTTAGCCGAAACCAACTTCCACCCAGCCGAAAGCTGGCCACCATGCCTACAATATTCCAGCCACCATGGTAGGCCAAGCCTCTATAAATGGCAACCATGAAAGTTGCACAGGGAGGGGGGAGCTACGGGAGGAAAAACAGAGAAGAAACGGGGGAGAAAAAAAAAAATCTGGAAAAAAGAAAGAGCTGCAGGGAGAAGAGAAAAAACGTGGGTGAAAAAACTGGGCAAACAAAGAGAGAAAATTTTAGGCTGAAAACTGAGGAAAAAAGCTGGAGAAAAGAAAACAGAGGGGAGGTTTTCGAACAGGTAACAAAGGAGAGAAAATCGGGGAAGAAGAGAGGAGAGGCAGGAGAAACTTGCAGAAAAAAGAGAGGAATTCGGGAGAGAAAAGAAGAAGAAGAGAAACGAGTGAAATCACGCAAAATTACCATCATCATCTTCATTTTTCTCAGCGCCAAACTCCATTCTTCTCTCTCGGTCTGCAATACCTCTCTCTCTCTCTCCCCGACATGGCTCTCTCTCTCTAAAAAACAGAGGTGCAACAGCCTTTTTCCTCCTCTGATAACAGCCAGCTGATCACCAAAGACCATCGCACCATCACCGGAGAGCTCTCCGTAAACTCCAGAAGTTGCAGAGGCAACTCCGGGCAAGCAGCAGCCACGGGGCGACGTAGAGGCAGCAGAGTCCGACAACTTCAAAAGCTCCTCCCGGCTACCACGGGTCACCATTTTCGACGCCATCACGACCGGAAGAACCACCTCGATCTCCTCTACCCAACAATATTAACACTTTCTCATTTCATCAAACTCGAAAAAGTCACAATCTACTGTTCATCTTCTCTGCATAATGCATGCGGAGAAGTGAATTTCCTCGCGGGCTCATTGGGCGGGGCTTTGTGCCCATCCCGATCTTCTATCATCCATCTTGGGCTTCAAGCCCATAAGTTGGAAGCCCAGCCCAAATTGGGAGGCTGACAGCCCAACCCAAAAAAAAAAAATATATAATAAAAAATATAAAATATGTTGCATATTTTTTTTCATATCTTAAAATGAAAATTTTGGATATTGTAACCGGTTTACAATTATTCATCGGAAGTCAGCCAAAATGTCAAAAATAATTTAATAATTATTTTGTTTTAGCTTTCGTGGTGTAAATTTACATTGTAAAGTACACCCGCAGATAAAAAAATTTTACTACGGTGTAAAAATACATTGTATAATACATCCACAGATAAAAAAAAGGACTTTAACTACGGTGTAAAATTTCATTGTAAAGTACATTTGTAGATAAGAAAGAAGATCGTCAACTGCGGTGTAAAATTACATCGTAAAGTACACCATAAAAAAAATTGTTTCTTTGAAAAAGGCAGTGCAAAATTTTAACTTAGAAAAAAACGATCAAACAACAATGCAGCTTACCTTAGGTAGGGTGCACTGGGGGTGATGCGTCTTTCCCTTGCACAACAAGTCCCCTTACCCTAGACTTTCGCAGACCAATAGGTTCCTAGTGACCTTAATACTAGGTGGCGACTCCTGATATTTATAGTCATGATTTTTACGACCATAAATAACCTCATTTTCACCGCGCGCCATTGTCCCCCGAAATAGGGGGAATAGCGGGGCGCGAAGCGCGTCAAAAAAAATCGTCGTCGGGACAATAATGATGATTTATTGTGCTCATATATTAAATCTAATTGTTAAATATGAGTTGGAAATAATTAAGAGTGAGATTGAAAATATATGGCATGTGATCATAATTGACAGTCATTACGTGGATTCTGGTTGATATGGTGTCGAGCAAAGAAAGGAGGTGAATTGTTTCTTGTTTAGATGTTCTTTCGAAGTTTCATTATAGGCTTTGAATTTTTGCAAAACGCAACATTTCTTTGACATGTGCTAGTTTTTTAACTATTGCTACCATATTTCCACACATGATTTCATCACAGCATTTGTTTTGAATCCTGCTCCTTTATGATTAGTGTGTTCTAGCCTGACTCTCTATTTATATTAATTTAATGAAGTTACTTATGCAAAATTGAACATTTTGAGTTATTAATTACTATAGGCTATTTCTCTGATTCCAGAAAGGTCTTGTAAAATAATAATAATTGCTTTAATATCCTTAAATGTTTTGACAAGTATTGGTCTTCCATTGGTGGGATAATGAGAGTTGTGGCTATATGATCCACGATATTCCATCAATATATGGTAGGTTGATCAAGTGTCTAGTTTTTATTTTATTTGATTGATTTTATTTTATTGTTTGATTAGAGTGCATTGTAAGTTATTGCAATTTTATAGTCTTTACAGTGTTGTTGGTGTACTAGACATGGTGTTTTTAGGAAAACTGGAAAGTGGTTGTTTTGTGTCATTTATTACTTGACTTATGTATGCTATAAAATAAATGTTTTTTTATAGACATTTAAAATATTACATGACATTATTCGTTCCTTGATAGTATCTAGTGCCGGTTTTTAATGTTGATTTGTTTTTGTTTGCAAAGTTTTACGAGATATTATGGATGATTTTGAGACTGTGGATAAAGCTAATTGGAATAAAGAAATGTTGCATATATTTTGTGATATATACATTAAGGCAATTGATATGGGTATGCGACCGAATTCCCATTTTGATAGATGCGGATGGAAATTTATTGTAACATCATTTAGAGAACAAACGGGTCATACATTCACGAAACCACAACTGAAAAACAAATGGGATGTTAGTAAAAAAAGAAGGACAAAATTGATTGGTGAAACTGGTGCGGACTAGAGTAACGAATTAGGAACAATTGTGTCTAGCGATGAGTGGTGAAAATCAAGAATTCAAGTGAATTTTTGTCATACTAACTATTTCAAAAATGTTATTATGTTTTGTGAAGATAATAAAAAAAACTATTTATTTTATGTAGGAAAATAGAGGAGCAAAAAAATTCAGACAGTCCAGAATCGAGCCATCATTGAAGTTTAAATTTGATAGAATGTTCTCCGGAGTCACTGCTACCGGACAACATGCATGGTCACCATCTTCGTGCACACTAGATAGCACTAAAATCGATTTGGACACAATAAATGTCGGTCTAGAAGGTGCTGATTTCGAGGAAGGAAGCGGGGATTCAGAGGACAATGTCGATATGAATTTTGAAAATTATAATTATCAAGGCGTTGGGGGGGAGCATATATCTACTAGTAACAACATAAAGAGTAGTGGAAAATGAAAAGAAAGAGAGCACCCAGAGCCAAGATCTAGAAAGAAAAAGTCATTTGGAATTGTTGCTCAACTAGTATCAATATAGCAACAGTTTCTCGATAGCATGTTTAGTAGGAGTGATTCCAGTTCTACAAATAAAGACTTGTCAGACTGTAGTATTCCCGAAGTTATAGCTGAGTTCCAATCAATACTTGGTTCGACAGATGACGATAATTTTTTTTACCTCGCCACGAAGTTTCTACAAATGCAAAGAAATAGAGAAATGTGGGCTAGCATCAATGGTATTGAAAAAAATACAGTTGGTTTCAACGAAACATCGCGCCTTGAAAAAATGCTTAACTGCAATGCTCTTAATTTGTTTGACTATTTAGTTTTCATATTTGTCTTGTTTTTGGATTGTAACGTAATAAGTAATTTGTTGAGCGCAAGTTTTTCTATTACGACTTTGAAATTATTGTGATCATTGTTATGAATGTTTGTTTGTACTAGTTTCAAAATATATTGTTATGAATATTCATCAATGATATTGTTTAACCATGCTAGTTTAAAAAAAAACACTATAAAAATGTATATCTTGACTCAAAGTTTTTAATGTCAACAGGTATGCACTTGTTTTCTAGATATGGAGGATCCACATTTTAATGCTCTATTTAATGAGTATTTTGAAGGTGACTATGACAATGTTATGGATTGTGTTGATGAAGAAAACAATAGCGCATATGTTGATGATGGAACTGTTGATGATGACGATGATAATACCGATAACGATGACGATGATGCAAAATTTATACAAAAGTAATTTGATGAGCAAAAACTAATTATATGCACGGCTGGAGCCTTAAACCTATATTATATTAATTATATCCATGAAGAACCATGTATAGTTTCATACAATACAGGGGGATGCATTGGTTGAATGAGATTTTAAGAGGTCATTAGAAACGCTCTATTAACATGTTTAGGATGGACAAAGAAACTTTGCTGAGTCTATGTAATGATTTGGAAATGCGTTATGGTTTAAAACCTTCATGGAGGATATGCGTACTAGAGAAGGTAGGAATGTTTCTATTTACTCTTGCAGTTGGGGCATCAAATTGACATGTGCTAGAAAGATTTCAGCATTCAGGTGAAACTTTAAGTAGATATATGAAAGAAGTCCTTAAAGCATTATGTTTGTTTGCTATAGATATCATCAAACCAACTGATCCAGACTTTACTTGTTTGACCGCTATTTATGATCGGCTTGTTTTAACTCACAAGTGCATGAGTGTGCGATGTAGCAATTAACTCGGTAAGATCGAGGTCATATCCACAGAGAGCTAGATTTATAAATTAAGCTAGGTAACAACAAAAATATTTTAGGAGAATAATGAATGGATTTGTTTTCTTAGATAAAAGAGAGTAATTAGATTTAAATGATAAGAAAAGGTAAGTCTTGGTTCCAAATCAATTTTGATGGTGATGTATTGGTGAATCCTTCAACATATATAAGATAACTCAACCTAATATCAACGATGGTGATATTAGATCGGAAGATATTACAATGAAGATCTAAAACATGAAGATGATTATTGCTTAAGAATAAACAAGTGTTTTCATATTAAGTAAGACATTGAATCAAGCAATCTCTATACCAAAACTAAGTTTTGTTCATAAAAATTCAAGATTATAACATTACTTAGATGATTTCTAAAATTTCTTTGCAATAACAAAACATTCATGAAGAAAAAGTGAAGATAGACATTAGGATTCATTCATATCTTAAAGAACTCACCTCAATCACCATCATCCTTGATTTGGATCCAAGAAAGAGATTAACCAACCATAATTATATATAATAACACTCTAATAAACATGAAATAACTTGAATCAAACTGAAATAATAAGTTTTACAACTAAAATAAAACTGAAATCTAAATCAAGAAGAACAAAACACAATCTCGGAAAATATTGCAAGACAGATTTGAAGCTAACTTGGACTGCAATTTAACCCTATTTATGAGCGGTTTTTGGAGACGGCTATTAGACACATATTTATAGCCCTGTCTGTTAGCTTTTCAGAACATTAAAAATCATATAATTTGGATCTCTGAGTCAAAAGATATGACCGACACGCCGAAAGGTGTTCTGGAAAACTCATTATGTTGGCAACTTGGAGCATATTCTTGTGCCTGATTTGATGCCAACTTTGTACTGCCGTTTACCCCACTTTAGAAGCGTTTTCTGGAGACAGCTATTAGACATATAGTTGTAGACCTTTCTGTTAGATTTCCAGAACATCAACAATCATACAATTTGGATCTCGGAGTCAAAAGTTATGACTGAAACTCCGAAAGTTGTTCGAAAAACTTATTATTTCGACAACTTGTAGAAGATTTTTGTGTCCGATTTTCTTCCTCATTTTTAGCTGAATCTTTCTTCTTTTTGACCCAAGATAAAGTAACAATCTTTCCTCTAGCTTTCCATAGATTTCTCCTCCAATTCTTTCTTCCAAATTTCGACATTTAAATTTCCTGAAATAATTCATTTAAGCTCAAAAAAAACTTGTCGAAACATTAAGAGAAATTTACTAAAAAGCACATCAATTATTATAAAATCCCAAATAAAACTAATAAATACATATGTAAAATAAGAGATTTAACAATACTTTTGATGCACAATCATTACCAACACACCAATAGAAATTGCGATGACCTCGAATTTATGCCACATTTCAAGGTAATTTTTTATGTTTACATAAAATATAGTTTGCACTGAAATTTTGTATTTTGTTTGAATATTTTTATACTAATTAAATTTTTTGTACCTATAGAACTGTATCGGTGCAATTGATGGGACACATGTTTGTGCCATCATTTCATCTGAAAATCAAATTCCTTTTATTGGTAAAAAATGTGTCCCAACACAAAACATCATGGTGGCCTGTAGTTTTAACATGCAATTCACATTTGTATAGGCAGGATGGAAGGTAGTGCGCATGATACACGTATTTTTCTTAAGGCTATTGACAGTAGGAGTATCAAATTTCCTAAACCTCCTGAAGGTTGTCATTTATTATATCTTATAGAGATGATAATTTCAATAAATTACTATTCATATTTTGTTATTGAATTAATATAAAAGTTGCATTTTGTTTGTATTTTCACGAAAATACTATTTGGATGATTGGGTTTAGGTGCACATGCGAAAGGAACGATTTCCTAACCAAAGGAAATCAAAATTACAACCTCGTGGTGATGTTTCATTTCATGTTTTGGAGAGAATAAATGACAACTCATACAAAATTGATCTTCCTGGTGAGTATAGTGTTAGTGCTACCTTTAATGTTGTTGATCTTACGTTGTTTGACACAAATATTGATTCGAGGTCAAATCATTTCGAGGAAAGAGGGGATGATGCGGAACAACCTAGAAACACCAGTAAGGAACCATTACATGTCCCAAATGGTCCAATGACGCGGTCTAAGACAAAGATTTTGAAAGAGGCGATGAATGTAATAGTTTTGAAGGTTTCAACCAGGTCAGAATTGCAAGGACCATTGAAGTATCAACAGGAGACCTTAATGCATCTTATCCATGTGCAGGAAGGGTCCAATTCAACCTTATTTGGGCCATGAAGTGAGGATAGCAAATGAGCCAAAAGAATCCTACTACAACATGGGATTTATGGGCTTGATGGAAGACTATAAAAGAAAAGCCTTATGGGCTTTATTTAATTTTGTTAGCTACAACTCAAGGCTTGTTTGGTCTTAATTAAGACTTTGTTTTAAGTTAGGATCCAAGGCTTGTTGGGATTAAGTCATGGGCTTTTCAATTTAGGATCCTAGGTTAATTTTTAATGGACCTCTTTTAATTCCACATAAGAAGTCCATTAGGGTTAGTTTTAAAAGAGTATTTAAACTCATGTTGGGATAATTTCAGCAGCCATTGATTGAATTTAAATTCTGAACTTTAGTTCTCGAACAAACTGAATCCGACTTATCAAAGATTAACTGGCTTCGTGGCATTATTTTACTCATTCCAATAGTGTTGGTGCCTTGGGGCAGGTTTTCATTGTGTCACACTCTTATCAGACCTATTTCGGCTTTCCGGGACTAGATTTCATTCTTCTTTGTAGATTGCGTGATCACGAGGTTCGCATCAGAAGTTTTATGACCATAATTATGATGTATTGTATTCAGAAATATTTTACTTACAATTTTATGATTTTCCTACCTACACGATTTTATGTGTGATTATACAATTTTTGTACGGAAAAATTCAGGTATGATTTTACGATTTTATGATCCGATCTTACTATCTGAGTTTCCAAATTCGCTTTTGTGTCGTGTCAAATCGCAATTTTGACAACCGTGGCTGTTACATAATTGTTTTGTTTTATCTGCTTCTTCTTTTTTCCCTTATATCCTCTCGAATCAATGATCCCACAAGTATGTACTCCATGTGTTGTTGTGGTGCCCTTTGTTTCATCTTGACTATTCAAATTGTAGATTTTAGGTTGTCGTTGGATTCGTTGGGGTGCAATAGGTTTCTTTCCTTTCTTTTCTCTTTTTTTTTCCATTAAATAAATTGAAAACAAGGTTTTAATCTCTACTCTATGGTAATGTTTTGTGGTAATTCATGTTGGTTCGTAACTTGGTTTTATGTGGATTAGTAATGTGTTTCTTAAGAATTATAAATCTAGATTTGATGGGGGAAATTGATTATTGCAAGTTTTCTTCTAAATTATTTATCTGATTATTGACATTTTTTTTACATATATATTCTTTAAAATTAAATAAATATATTTAAAAAATATTTTTGTGTTATTTCATAAATATATCTCTTGGGTATACTTATGATATAAGTATTAAGATCAAGTGGGATTTTTTGATAATATTAAGATCAACTTAGTTTAATCTTAGTATTCTAATATCAAATAAAATATAACAATATAAAGAATAAATCTTAAAAATAAAAATAAATTGTGTAATTTTATTTTATAACAATAACGGTAGTGACAATGATAATATTGTCACTAATAATTAGAATATTAATTATTTGCAATAATGGTCACAATGATAACTATAATAATTATTATGATTTAACAATCATAATAGTAATAATGAGAATAATAATCGAAATAATTCATTAGTAGATGTTATTTTTGTGAAAAAAAGACTTTTGTGACATTTTTTTATGTATGATATTTCAGATCTAATATCACGTAAACAAAAAATATACAAAGCCACACGTTGAAAAAACAAATCAAAAAATTTGGTCAAATTATCTACAGTTAAAAAATATATGAGTCACTTGTCATCTGCTTCATCGTAGTCAGAACCGAATTTTTAAACATGTGAAAAAATGTTAATGGTCCTATATTTTCCTTATTATGCTATACACATGATCATGTGTTTAAAATAATAATTATTATTATTATTTTAAAGGTATTTTTACTTAAAAATTGGGAATGATTATATCTTTTGATATTTATAATATTAATGCCTTAATATATATATATATATATATATATATATATTAAATGAACTGAATGTTTTTGAAAAAATATAAAATTAATTTAAATCTCATTGTTATAATATAATGAAAAATATAATAAAATGAAAAATAAATCTTAAAAAATAGAAATAAATAATTTAATCTCTTTTTCTAACAATAATGATAGTGACAATGATGGCATTTCCACTAATAATTAGAATATTAATTATTTATAATAATAATTATAATGACAACTATAATAATTATTGACAATTAATAATCATGATATTAACAATGAGAATAATAATTGAAATAATTCATTAATCAATGTTATTTTTTAAAATAAAAATTACTTTAAACTAAAATTATATTAAGCTACACATAAACAAAAGAGATGAAAAAACACAAAAATAATAAATCACTAACAACAGAAGATTCACTATATATGTCTAAAAAAGAGTTTCAATCTCATTTCACGCTACCAAAGCTAAACTTACTTTGTTTTTTAGCGCAAGCTGCATTTAATACAAGAATAAATAACAATAAAATTTAAAAGTCAAAACTAAAAGTATAGATACATAAATATAAGCAAAAATTAAAAATAATTCCGGAAAGATAAAAAAAATCAAGGAATTAAAATTAAATCAAAAAACAAAAGAATACAAAACAAAAAATTATATATGATGAAAACGATTGGGCTCTAATACCAATAAATACAATTGAACCCAAGGAATAAGAATCAAAGAATAATTATCTTTTAATGATTTATTCTCACCATTAAATTTAAAACCACTAAAATAATAGACCTTAATGTGACATTTATAAGATAAAAATATCAATTAGGAAACCACGAAATCATTTACCATATTAGAACCAAGCATAAAAATCTTAACTCAAGTAAGGTGTGTTGGGAGTGCTGATATTTTTTCTAATAACAACTAACCCTTTGAACCTCTGTTAGACTAATATATTCAATTTTTTTAACAATTTTAAATCAAATAATTAGATGACTAACTAGATGGTGACTCCTGAACGATGATGTCTTACTAAAACACACTACATTATATATTTAAATTAATTAAGGGGTATAATTCTACATGTTACATTGAGCTAATTAACTTTAAGAAGAAAAAGAAAATTAACATATACTAAAAGAAGATCCTACGTTATGGTTCGAACGCACTGTGCATTGTGAGGTAAATCACTGTGGATTGGAATAATATTGCTCAATTTTTCAGGTCGGGTCAGGTCGTTCGGGCGCCGGTTCAGTGGTTTTTGTCTTTTTGTCTAGTGCAATAACATTTTTGCCCCTAGCTAAAGACAAGAAAGGGCTTATGGGTTGAGGGGCTAAGCCGTAATTGCATCCTTTGGTCCGGTCTGCCGCCCTTTTTTAATTTTTAACATTTCTTTGCATAGTGTAATAACAATTATAGCCCTCGAAAAAGACAAAAACCAGCGCAGGGGGTGAGGGGGGCCATGGGCATTTCATATATTTTTTTTTAAATGGCTAAATACGGAAGGGGCAGATCGGTAATTGACCGCAATTTTTTATTATTTTTTTTGAATTTCTGGAGGCGCGGAACGGTAATTGACCTTAATTGTTAATTATTACTTTTTTGAATTTCTGGCGGCGCATGTCATGCACGCCCAAGGTTGTTTTCAGCCTCGCGCTCTTTTCAGGAGGTGCGTGCGGGCTTTTCCGGTCACCGAAAATGGACTTCCATGGTAGCAGTCGATGCACTTCCATGTTTTCTACCTCCCGGTGTGGCGTGTTTTGTACAATAGGGGCGGTATACACGTCGATGGCCGGTTAAAGATTGTTTTCCAATTTTCTCTCTCCTGCACGCTAAAGTGCAGGAGAGTCCCCAGATTTTTCTACCTTTTTACGTCAGTCCCTGAACCTTTAATTTTCTGTATGGTTCTGATTTCTATTATAGAAGTTTTGATTTAATTCAATTGAGTCCTTCGATTGAAATTAATTATATATTATGGTTTTACTTTGGTCCTCCTTATTTTAATTTTTGGGTTGGGTTTAAATACCTTAATATATTAGGTACAAAAGTTGTGATTTGTTCAATTTTGTCCATGGATTCAAATTGATAATATATTTTATTTTCATTTCGGCCCTTATACTTTTAATTTTTTATTTTAATCCCTTTATTTATTTTATATTTCTTGAATAGTCCTTATTTTTATCTATGTATATATAAGTGTGCTCTTGGCTTTGGTTTTTATTTTTTGTTATTTTGTTATTTGTTGAGTTGGTATTTTTAAAAAACAAATAGCTCTTAAATTTTATTTTGTTTCTATGATCATTTAAAAAATCATATTTCTTTTTTTTTTCTCTCCCTTTTTTTAGGTTTTTTTGTTTCTTTTCAAGTCAAATTTATTTTTTTCACATGGTGATTTTTATTTTTATTTTTTGTTTGATCTTTTGTTAAATTTTTTATTATTTTTTTACTCTTTCATATTTTTTTTCCATTATTAGCACAACAACAACACACAACAACAACAATAATAATAATTTGAATTGTTTTTCTTGCTTACTCTTTTCTTAATATTTTTGAGTTTTTTTCTCTTGGGATAATTTGATAATTTTTACTTTTTTAACAGTAATGGCGATGGTAATTTTAGATGTTAGACTTCGATGTTGCTATTGTTATAATAGAGTGTGTTGATCTGTTTTACTATATTAAACTTTGCATAAATAAATATTATATTTTAATTTTGAACCAGCAAATCCAATTAATTTCTTTAATCCAATAACTATAAAAATTGTTTGCTCAGCCTGCAACATAGTGTAATCATTTTTTTTTATTTTCAAGTCAAATGATTTTTTTCCAGCTAATATTTTTTTTATTTTATTTACTCTTTTGTTAATGTTTTTAGGCTTCTTTTAGTCTTTGATTTTTTTTTCATTATCAACGCAATAATAATAATAATAATAATAATAATAATAATAATTTTAGTTCTTGGTCTTACTTGTTTTTTTGTTATGTTTTTTGTGTTTTTTTTTCTCGGGGTAGTTTAATAATTTTTATTGTTTAGGCAGTAATAGTGTTGATAATTTTTGATATTAAGACTTCGATGTTACTATTATAATAATAATGTATGTTGATCTGTTTCATCATATCAAATTTTACATGTATAAATATTATATTTTAATCTCAATAATTATAAAAATTATTTGTTCCGCCCCAACATATGGGACCGCGGGCAATTAACTAGTCCTACACTATTTCGGGTGGATTTGAGAAAGTTAGAGGTTATGATAAAAATGAGCATGGCTAGAATGTGTAAAGTGATTTTTGTCTAGTACAATAATTTTGTTTTGTTTTTTTTAAGAGTTTATATTATATTATATGAAGCAAGTCTTAAAAATTGTTGTTTCAGAATAATAAAAAGATACTTCATCACACCTTTAGATGTTCTGATGGTGACTTGCCTGATATTAGAAGCTTGTTATATATTTAAATAAATTGTAGTGAGAGAAATCTCCATGGCAAAGTTCCCATGGTGTGGTGTGTCATCATTAAGGATTTCTGAAGAAAAATTGTCCTAATTTGTGCTCACAGTACTGTTCACCCTACAAAACAAAAGTTAAACTTCCCATGTAATGTAAACATCTTTGGGTTGTTTTTCCATCTAACAATGTTGAAATTATTTAACAGAAAGGAAATAAAAGGAAAAAGAAAAAAAGACCGAACAGCTCACTTAAAGAGAGAAGCTCAGGATAATCCACTCCTAAAAACAAAATGGCACTCCTCTCTTCTTCTCCTTCCCTCTCAATAGCTTCTCCAAATTACCGTTACTACCCTTCCCGGCGACTTTGCCTCTACCCAATCACAGCCACACACGTAGTCGCTCCGCACCTTATCGACAAGTCATCTCTTATAATCTCCGAAACGTCGTCGGAGGACCAACTCTGGGCCGCCGCGTGTCTCCGTATCCGTTCCTTCCACGAGTTCAAGCCTTCCACTTTCGGTATCCAAGTCAGTCTTTGATTTTCTCTTTCAATTACTATAATCTTTGTTCTCTTTATTTTTCTGTTTGGTTTCCAGCAAAATTGAAACTGATTCATAATTGCAGGATCATAAAAGATACCTAGCAGAGCGTGAATTCGAAGCTTTAAAAGAACGAATTGCTGGTAAAAGAACCGGTTTTAATAGAGTTTCGTGTTTAAACGCGACGCTTCCGTTGTCACAGTTGTTGAGCTTATTTGATGATGATTTATGCTCGCAATGTAAGGTTTGTTTAATTATTATTATTATTATTATTACAGTCTGTGTTACATTTGTAAGTGATAATAATGTTTTTTTTTTCCTTCTAATTTTAATCAATTGTAGTTTAGAGAGAATGGAGAAGATAGAGTGGTGGTGGGGACACTTGATGTAAATCAGTGTACGAATCTTCCTGATGAAATTACCGGAAAGAAACCTGAGGTGAAGTTTATTTGTTAGTTTTTTTAATTTTTTTGATTGTGGATTATTATTGTTCTTATTTTGATTATGGACATCATTTTAAATGAAAAACTCAACAGTTCTACATTAGGCCAATTTGGGGGTGTTCAATCTGTAAAAAAGTAAATAACTGAATTGTTTAACTCCACTTCAGAAATGATTGTGTGGGAATGCTTTGTGGGCTGTATTTTCTTTGATTGAAACATTTCTATTCTTGCTTAAAGTGAAAACTTGGCCATCTACTTGTTGTTTACATCTGGTTTGGTTTCAATGTCTCTCCTTCCTTGCTTCATGCTTTTGATATTGCTCTGTATTTTTGATCAATTTGGTTTATGAAAAAATATTCCTTTTTATTTTCCCTCAAGAGTTCTGATATACAGTGACAGTGTGCTCACGATTGCTTTAGATTTTTTTCTTGTTTCATCAGTTTTTTCAGGAATGATAACACAGTTGTAATTGCTTATGTTTAATGTTATCTGAAAAAGTTACTTTTCAAAGCTTTCCAATCTTTCCCTCTATTTTTCTTGTCCCACTCTATGAACACCTCTTTATGGATAGTACTTGGGAGTACTGTGATATAATTTCTGATCAGCCTGGCATGATTTCCTTGGACTTTGAAACGCCCAACATGAATTGTTCCTGGCCAGGTCAGGCCCAGACCTAAGGCCTGATTGCTTTTCTTGGGCAGTCCTGGACTGAACAAACCGTAGCTCCAGTTTTGAATGCTTTGCTCTGTAAGGTTTCTTATGGTTGGGCCAGGCCAAGAGTCATCGCTCTTGTGAATAATAGTTAGAATGAAAATTATCCTAATGTGTGTTTTTTATTGGAAATGTATGAATTTTTCCCCAAATGTTTTCTGAAACAACAATAAGTAAACAATGACAAGAAAAACTTTGAAATATCTTAGTGGTTTTCCTCATTGCTTCAACAGGGTATTGAAGGTCAATTTGCTAGGGGATACTTGAGCAATGTTTGTGTTGCCAAGGAACTTCACAGGAATGGATTGGGTTATGATATTATTGCAAAGTCTAAAGCAGTTGCTCAGAAATGGGGTAAGAACTTGTTAAAGTCATTTCCAGAGCAGCCACACCTTTAATCTTTCAGATGCAATACCGGCACATTGCTACCATGATGCTCTAGACATAGAAAAGAAAGGAAGGGGAAAAGTGGAAAAGAATGCCATTAATGAGATTGTTGTATTTTGAGAATTAAAGTACTGAATGTGATAGTTGCAGTTACTCTGTATCATTGCTGATTAATAATCTTGAATAGGATACTGATGGAACTAAGGCTCACGCCTATACTTTCCATCTTGAGTATAGTGCTTTAAATTTCATCGAGAGATGTTTTTGCCACTTTCTGAATTCTTTGCTAGCTGGTTTAAGTTCTGCTTATGAATAATTTAGTTTAGTTTGGTGAATTATTTTCAGGCATTACTGATCTCTATGTCCACGTTGCTGTCAACAATGAACCAGCAAAACAGTTATACATGAAAAGTGGTTTTGTCTATGAAAATGACGAGCCTGCATGGCAAGCTAGGTTCCTTGATCGGCCACGGAGGCTTCTATTATGGCTTGGTCTCCCAGGTAACCAAAACTGGTGATGGGTTGAAGATGTGCCATACTTGTTTAATCTTGAAATTCTTTTGCATGGTATCATTTAATGTTAATAGCATTTAAACATACCATTTCCCCCCTTCTTTTCACTTTAAATCTTAATTTGTAAAGCATTTGGTAACAAGTTGGCCAGAGGAACTGGTATCAATGTGACACTGAAAAATTGTGATTAATTATTGAAAAGGTGTTTGAGCTCAATGACATTTGTTTTCCATGACATTGATTTATTGGTTATATGAGATCATTTTTATCTTCACTTTTCTCTTTAGTTGATTACAATTCAATAAGTCAGCAAGATGTTAAAACATATTAGTAGGTATATCACGCATGCCGTTCTCTTATAAACTCTAATGAGTGAACCCTCAATTTTCCTTATCTCTCTATTACCGTAGGGAAGTTGCTATGGCTCTCACCCACCTTTTACAGGTGGTTTGAAACTGTTACTGCCCTTTTGGGAGGCAGGATTAGTTGCTTTTTGGAAGCTTTTATTGTTTGTCATTTTAGCTAGTTTAGGACCCTTGGTCTTGAATTAATAGACAGCAGCAGGATGCAGCAGTGATGGCTGAGTCATTTATGGACTGGGCATAGGACCCGATTTGTCTCTTGTTATTGGTATTTTTGTGAGGCTGATTTGCTCTCAGTATGGATTTTTTTAGGTTCAATAATTGAACCATTGCTTTGTAGTGTCCCCCCTTAGTTCATATGGCTAACCAAAAAATGATCCAACAAGTCAACTTCTCTCTAGACATTTCTTGGTGGGTAGCTTTTGAAAGGGGCTAGATGAGGGTCTTTTTATGTTGTGGCTAATTGCGCTCTAGATTCCAGTCCTGTGTCTTTTTCCCGTTGGAGAAGAGGATAGCTATCTCCTCACAAAATCATGTTTTGCTGCCTTCTCTTGCTTCCTGTTTTGAGGAGTCACCTGACAAAGCCTCCTCGACTGGACTAGTGATTCTGGGAGGTCAGGTGGGAGATGGTGCCTCCTTATGCCTGACAGTTGAAGCCTGCAGGCAACAAAAAAGAGAGCTTAGACAGTAATAGTCTTTATCACATGGAAGAAAACCGAGCTAAAGAATTAGGAAACTCACCCTTTTCACCATTTTCCCATTCAGGCATGTTGCCACGAAACAAGTAGTTTACTGGAAGCTTTATTGGATGGTTGGAGCAATTATAATAAGATGCAAGACTAGCCTGTATGCTTTGTCGGGATGACTGGAGACGTTAACTTATCGAAACGGATGATTGTGTTTGGTACAGAGTCTTTCTGTAATTAGTATGCTTTCAAAATAACAAATCTTATATTTGGATGTAAACTAGGTGCACTCTTTCATGCTGTTTTTGACCAAAGTAATCTATGTTTTGTAACACACGAACCAGAAGTAACTGAAAATACCAATTTTTACACCCCAAGAACGAAACAATTTGATTGACACATGGTGACTGCTAGGTTTACAAATGGAGAATCTATCGGAATTTTTTTGCTCCTCCACTCATTAAAATGAGATCCATTATTAAAACATACAAATATTTTAATATGAACTAAACAGAAAGCAACCAGCGACATCTTATTACAGAGATGAAAACTTTGAATGAATGCACTCTAGAAGGCTCTATGTTGCCGTTCAACCAAGGCCATGTTTGTCGGCATCTATAGAAGGACCGAGCAGGCTTACAATTACACCAAGCTCTGGGTATTATTTCATGTCACCAAGACTTGTTGTTTATGATGTTTCCATATCTTAGCTTCTCCTAACAATAATAAAGTTAGAACATTTGTTTAGCTTTGATTGAATTTTCTTTAAAGTTTCCAGTCCATCTCTTACCCTCTCAATGTATATCACTTGATGAGATTATATAATATGGCCAGGCTTCTCAGCACCTGCAAATCAAGCATCTTCTCTGTTTCAATTTCAATGTCATCAGCTGAGAGAATGGAGCGAATTATTCTGAGATTAAGTTCATGCTAGTAAATAGAGTTTCCATGCAAGCACCAAAATGAATGCTGTGATGATTACTGCAGTGTTCTTCATTAAATTATAATAATAACTAACCTCGCAGAAACCTTCTCTCATTATCATCAAAACGGATCGCAGCTTGAAGTATCGTTTTCACACATTTTCCAGTGGTGGAAACCCTATCCACCAATTGTGCCAAACAGTTGGTCACTGTCGATTGCAAACATGATCCTTCTGTAATCTGGTTGCTATCCGAGGCCTGGCTTACCGAGGATCATTCCAGCCTGATACAAAAACCAATTATACTACAGTTTAGCCCACGCTCGATTAAACACGCGCGCACTGTTACATAACAAGATAAATAGCACACATTAAATTAAGAAGTTAATGCATGATAAAATTGTAAGGGAAGAAATGGGGTGGTATTATATACAGCTAAGAGTTAAAAAAAGAAACAGGATCAGACAAGAAACATTACATGATTATAAGATGATCAGAAGAATGAACAATACGTACTAGAATCTGAGAAACCAACAAAGGGATGCTGAAGCGCTTAAGAATGAAACGAAAAACATGGCTGGTGAAGAAGATTGCAAAAACAAGCAGCTCCAACCAGCTGGGCAATGGTGCCTCCAGGAGGTCATCCTGAAAAACACCAGGTGAATTAATAAATGGTGGTATGGCTGTGCAGTGCTCTATTTGGGTGATATTGTACTCGATTTCATCTGAACGAGAAATCATTTTGCTACTGACCAGTGATGGGGGAAAGCAAAGGGCGAGAGAGAAACCTGAGAACATAAAAAAGGAGCTTTTTATTTGTATGTTTCTCCTAAACAGTGTTCTGTCATTCATTTCTTACTCGACAGGTTGTTTCCTGGCTTGACAGATCAAGATAAAAATTAAGGATTCCAGTCGTCCATTCGCTTTCATCATCAACAAAAGTACATTCTCAAGAAAGAAACAACAGAAAATCTATCTGTCCAATAACTTCTGAAAATGACATGGCACTTAAAATCGCAAGAAGTTAGCTCCATTTGCTATAAATCGACATCCCATTTACTTAGTGATACGCTGTACACAGGTCTACGAAAGGCTGTGTCGATGTCTAAATACTTTTGTTGCATAATTACTTGCATAAGAGGCAATTGCACTGTGCTTCGCCGTAGATAGGATCGAATTTTTTAAAATGTAATAGAAATATCAAGAGTGTGATTTTTTTGTATGGTAATGTTAAATAAAATTATTTATAAGATATTGTTTTTGTGTTTAATATTAATGTGAAGTAATACCATTTTACATAAAATAGACACTTGCACTGGCAGATTTATGAGCAAACAATTGATAAAATCAATTAAAAATAAGTTATTTGCTTTCTACAACAAACTCATTGATTGTTGGTCTTGATTTAACTGTTTGGCTAATCATTCAATCCTTTTGCATAATTCAATTGACAAATAGTAAAACTGCAATTAATAAAAAATGAGTTACTTGTTTTCCACAACAAACTGAATGATAGTTGGGTTTTGTTTGAACTGTGTGACTAATAATTTAATTAATATCATGTTTATTTTTCAATATTATATTAGTTGAATAATTATTTTCAAAATTTTAAAAACAATATTGACCAATAGAATTTTTTCAAACCATGAATCTGAGATATTAGATGTGAAATATTATATAGAGAGAACACTTTTACAAACCAGCAAGCAAGAAAACAATAAAAAACAATCACTAAACTAATCATTATTATTGCGTAAACAATGAAAATCATAAAATTATTTTGAAAAAGAAAAAAAAAAAAGAAAAACTTTAACAAAAGAACAAACAATAAAATACCCCCGATTCCAAGAGTTAAATTTTGTGTAGCAAAGGAGAAAATGGTAATTATACTATTACAATTCATAGTAATATGTGTCTTCTACTATAGTACTTTGCCCACACGTTATAATGTTTTCTTTTATATATATACATATATATAAATGAATAAAAAAATTAGTAAACATTAAAATTGACATGAAAAATAAAAAAATGTCATACTTAAATTGTGAAATATAAAAGAAATTACAAGAATCATCTTGACAAACATAATACGATTAACTTGAAATGAAAGATCAAATTGAAAATAACTAAAACTTCTACAAAAGAGTTAAGAAAAAAAATAGAATTAGAAAAAACAAAGACCACTTTGGAGATAAAATATTTCATAAATTAGAAATGAAAAATGAAGTTGAAAATAAATAAACATTATACAAAATTCCAAGACTATAAATTAAAAATTAAAAGAATAAAGATTGATTGAAGAAGGGAAACAAAATGTCCATTGACTCTAAATTGGACCACCAATAACAACACATGTTGCACCAATAGGAAGAGAACACAACCGCTTTCAACGATAAGACAAAAAAAGTACGATTCATATTAGATTGAAAAATAATAGTCATAAATGTACTAGTGATGTTCACTATATGCATACAATAAAAAAAAATATACTTTGACATTATTTAATAATCATGGAGTTATGATTGCAAAGAAAACCATGATAAAGAGCTAAATATTTTAGCTAGAGACATATGTGCTTAAGTGCCTAAATGCATGTGTGAATGATAAGGCTTAGCTTTGACATAAGTATATGAGATTTAGACATGTAAACTTTGATAACTTGAAGATGGTGACAAAAGAAAAAGAAAGTGATATTATTCATTGAACATCTAATCAATTGTGTGAAGGATGTTTAGTGGGCATACAATTGTGAAAGAGCTTTTCAAAAGAATCTACATCAAGAGCAAGTCAACTCATATAAAAGATACATTCAATCATGCTTATTTCATAAAAACTTGTATTTTATGTTTTTTTTATTGATTATAGTAAAAAGGAAAAAAAACTTAGTGTATATCTTAAAGGAAAATTATAATGTATTTTAAGGTACTAGTTGAAAAAAATTAGTTATTCTATAAAATATATATAAAAAATCAATAATGAAAGGAATATAAAAAAAGGAGAGTCTCTTAATATCTTTAAGAACTATCATAAACCCACTCAATAAAAAAATTAAAATATTTTTATTTAAATTAGATTTAATAATAAAATAAAATAAATAAAACCCTTAAAAAAGAGTCTAATATATCAAATATAATAATATTTATTTTTATACTAATATCATTAAAAAAACATCATAAACCCACTAAACATGTAGAATTTATTCATAATATATGCAGAATTTACAATTCAATGAAAAAAAATTAAGTCATTGACCACTATCAATTAATGTAGAATTTATTCATTATGCATGAGACTATTCATATTATTTTTTTGAAAAATAAGAATATATGTAACATATAATTGAAGTGTCAATTATGTTAATAATATTCAAGTGTCAACTATGCCAAGACAATCCATATCAAAATTAATGATGTTTTTATACATATCTTAAAGTCAATACTAGCTTAAAAAGTTTTAATAATTGGGTACTTAGTTAAACACATTATTTTTAAAATATGTAATAAAATGAGCAATCACAAAATTTTCATACATTAAACTCTTTAAATAGTTCATTCTTACACATTGAATCTATATTTTTCCAAGAGTATCATGCTCCCTTGAAATTAGCTCTCAATATGTCTCTATATCACGTCTATATGATGAGTTATTACCTTATATCAACAAACTTTCATTAAGAAAATAATGACACAAATAATAAATTTTGTAAAATGAAAATGTAACTTATTTTGTTGTTCTATACAAACAAAACTCTTTTTTTTTAATATTTGAATTTATTTATGTGTCACAATCCTTCTGTTTAACATTTTAATCAAAATTGTTTCAAGAAGAGGTCGAACCATGGTTTGATGGGACACCATCTTGATCCTCTGAACCTCTCCCATTACTATCATCTCCCTTAGCACACAGACCTTCAATTACTACCATCTCTCTTATCTTCATCTCTAATGTCCTCCTCATTATTATCACTACCATTGCTATCTACTCTCTCAAAACCATTGTGTAAATTATATTCTCTATAAATGGATAAGTCATCTCAAGGGAAACTTTCATGAGTTTGAAGCAAATTTTTAAAGTCAAAACTCTCATATGCATTTTCCCTCTTATAGCCATGTTGACGAGGATGTGTACTCTCTAATGTGGTTATATAATACTCATGTAACTTATGATGCACAAGTTGGCTAGAATTGAATGCTTTGTTATTCAGCCTGGATAGAATGCATCTAGATGTTGTGTACCTATCAATCTTGGAATCTAATATGGATTCACGTCGAAATCTGAACTGCAACGATAAATTCCTTGCAGAGTCATTAAATACTTTTTTTTTCCAAAATAATTAATGATTATTGAGCAAAACATTTTTCGCTGCTAAACATAATCCGATGTTGATTTGTTGCAACATCAGCAATGTATTTTTTCGTCGGTGCAATCCATTGCTAATAGCCCCTTTTTTAGCAGAGGGCTGACAGTTTAGGAAAGCAAGGTGTCAGCTGCCGTGTTCTGATGAGCAACTGTTCTTGCTTGATGAGGTTGAGTTCTTACATGCTGGAGTTTTCAATGTCTTCATTATTGCCCTCTATCCAAACTTCTTTTTCATATGGAGTTCTGCTATAAAGTCCTTTATTCATGGCTTCTTCTAATTTTCTAATGAATTGTTATATGAGAAAAGCGTATTATAATTGATATATACTTAATTAAGCGCACCACATTCTCATATTTGATCTAAACCCTATTTTTTTTATATTTACTTTTAGTTAATAATATTGTTATATTTACTTTTAAATACTAAATCAAATCAAATAATAATTGTTACATTTGTTTTTCATGAACTCTCCCAACAATTTCTCCATTCTTTTTGTTTATGTTTTGCTGCTGTACCATGGCACCCAATAGTCGCAACCGTACCTACGGTATCCATCCTTTTCTCCAATTGGGGTCTGCAAATTAGTGTTTATACTATTGACTCCCACCTTTCATGAAGAAAATTTGTCTCTTGATTTGTATCTTCCAAAATGGAACACACTAAGATGCATGGAGGTATGGAAAATTTGACTGTGTACGGAAGAGTAACATCCCATAAGAACACGCTGATTTCCTATGATTGGATTGAACAAACAAACAAATGCCTTCAACGAGAATGAATATAGTCTGATAAAAACAGCTATTATTCTTAATTATTTGAGCCCACCAATCTTGGCATAGATTTCTTGCACTCTTCCGGAAACTTATTATTCATATTATCGCAACTAATACATGTGGTTTTATTGCAGACTTTGCTGGACTACGATCCACCTCAAAGAGAGCTTCAAACCCTGCAAACAAGGAATAAAATATATTTAATAACTTTACCACCGACATTTCAATAAAATATATAGAGATGATAGCTAGAGTTCATTACGGTCTGTAGTCGATGTTAATTATGCCGGCAACAGGGTTAGCGATTTGAGAGAAGGCTTCCTTGGAGAGGTCAAGCGTAGATGGACATCCAGGACAGTGATCCACAATCTTCACAGTTACTGTCTTGCCTGTACATGGATGCGGTACTGGGTTCCTGGGACCTGTACATGTAACCTGGAACATTTTTCCACAGACAGCCCCGTTGCTCCACAAACTATCATTTGCTGCTGCTATCATAACACCAAAGCTTTTGCTGCCATAGCAGGCAGATGCTGTCATATATTTATTTCAAAAAAAACACATCAGATAGGGCAGTACTCTCATCTGAAGATTGTTGTATCGGTAAAAATATTAATTTCTGTCTTTTATTTGTGCATGCATCTGAGCTTATTTTAGCAGGGTACATCTACGATCCGATAGCATATATAATTTTCTGTGATATAATGTGTGCAATGCGAGGATCACACCAATTGGGACTCATTTTTTTACAAAAACAAGAAAACCCTAGTGTTAAAAAGGATATTTTGTCAGAAACTCACGGACATAGTTTGTGTAGAAAGTAGCGATTCCAGGTGTGGCAACAGCTACTGAGAGAAGGCTTGCCAAAATTCCCATCACGATCAAAATACTCTTTCCCATGGTCACTTGACTCTTTTCTCTCTAATTTACTGGCTATTCTCTAACTTCAAGCCCTATGATGTGAATAGTAAAATGCTTTGGTACGTTAGACCAGTTGGGTCTCTTCCCATTATATAGGAATGAAACTTCAACGACTGGAATTTTTATGGAAAAATATCAAGCCTAGGCTGCACCTACGATAAGTTTTTCATGGATATGTTTGAATTGCCATCAGATAATTATGGAATGAAACTAATCCTATTCAGTGAAGGGTATTTTGAAATTAGCTAAGGTAGGGTTCACTATTGTCTACCTTTTTTTTTTCTTTTATTGTGATTCCATAACTTCTTTTCAAAATTAATAACTTTAATGAAAATATTATTCACACGTTATATATAGAAAACAATTAAAATATGATATATATTAAACAATATTCTATTTATGTGATATATTATATGATTTTGTTTTAAACGTTGAAATAACAACACAAATATTAAAATAAATCATGAAGGTTATTTATTAATTAACTTTATTTTGAATGATGAGATTGAAAAAATATTATATTACAAAAAAGATTTAGAAAAGTATCTGATTAAACTTCGATTAACCTATCAAAACCGGGAATTTAGATCATGCAACCTATATTATATTAGACAATATATTGTTTAAAACTTGAATTTGACCACCTGCAGATCTGTAGGCCAGATTCAAGTATTTACATCGCGACTAATATAGATATGAATATTAGATAGAATATTGATTGATATTCTGTTGTTTTCTTTAAATACAGTTAGCCCGACAGATAAAATATTGATATTCTGTTGTTTTCTTTAAATGCATCGCGACTAATATAGATATGAACTAGACAATGCCCCGCGACTTCGCTGAGACGACACAATATTTTTTCAATGTAAAAAATATTAATTGTGTGTATTTTTTTATTATAATATAAATTTAACTAAAATAATAAATTTGTGCAGAATTCATGTCAAGTGCAAGTTTTCTATAAAATATATTAATTTAAAATCGATATAAATTTATCTGTTTAGTAGTTTTAAGCGAAATAACCAGCATAAATTTATCATCATCATTAAAAAAGCAAGAAAACTCGGATATGTAGATTATTAAGTTAACTGTATTAAGATTAGTTCATTTTATAATTCAATTTAAATCAAACAAAAATAAAATATAAATTGTGAAAATACCTATAATAATCAAATAAAAAAATTAAGTTGTTAATTTTCTATCAACAAAAAGACGAAAACATAGATTGAAAATTCATCCTGACGTTATTTCCATTATCATTGTTATTAAAGCTAAAATTATCATTAACATCACTGCCAAAACAATTAAAATAATTAAATTGTCACGAAAAAAATAAAAAGCAAAAGATTTTTATTAAAAAATAATAAATAAACAATAACTAAAATTATCATTATTATTGCATAAATAATAAAATCATATAATCTAAAGAACAAATAAAGAAATAGAAAACAAAAAAAAATGAATAAAGGGACAAATAGAGTAATATTACTTTTAAAATGATCACCGATATAAATTAAAATTTTAGGAAAATCTTTAAAAAAATCAAAAGATTTTTATAAAAAAAACATAATCACTAAAATAATCATTATTATTGCGAAATAATAAAATTATAAAAATCATCTAATCCAAAGAAGAAATAAAAATAAAAGTGAAAAAACGTATAAGGAAAAAAAAATAATAAATTGGTTCAGAGATTAGTCATGGTGTGTCCACGTGGCATGGACACCCCAATTATCAAAAACAGATTTGGTCCGAGGAGTAGTGGTGGTGCACTTGAGCTGGCTCTGAGATCGTGGTTAGAAAAAAATTTAAGTAAAAAAATGTATAAGTGAAAAAAGTTTAAGCTGGTTGAGAGACCATGTTTACCAAAAAATGTATAAGCGAAAGAAAAAAAAAATTATAAGCGTGAAAGCATCGTAACAATAAAAAAATGTATAAGTGAATAAAAAAAGTATAAAAAAAAGAAAAAAATGTAACAAAAGGAATACATTTTAGAAAAACAAATGTGGGTCTAAAGATTGTCGTGGTATGCATAAGTTGCCCCTGGACACCCTGATTATCAAAAAAAATTGGATATGGAGATTAATCGTGGTGCATTTAAGAGAGCTCGGACACCCCGATTATTAAAAAATAAAAAACCAAAAAAATATATAAGTAGAAAAAGATAAAAATATATATAATAAGGAAAAAACTAAAAAAAGCAAAAAATGGAGGAAAAAAAATAATTAGGAAAAAAAGGAAAAAAAAAAACAAAAAAAAGGCTTTAATCATAAAATAAAAACTAAGAAAAAAAGTAAAAAGCAAAAAAAAACTAAAATAAGGAGGAAAAAAAGCAACAAAAGCCAAAAACTACTCGTTGAAATCCACGAGTGACTCGTGGTTCAGTGTGCACAGTGCACTAATGCACAGATAAATAAACCACGGGATTTATATTATAGGTAATATTAGATAGAATATAGATATTCATATTTATAATGACTTGCACTCGGTCAGAGTGGGAGGACAACAATGCTTCTTTAGTGTATGTCTATCGGTGGGCCTAGAGAATAGTCACAACTTGGCACGATCTCGTATTAATTTGTTTGTGTTTTATGTTGTTCTAGATGTTGATTATGAGAACATTTTTAAAAATTAATTATTTTTAATAACAATAATTAAAAATAAAAACTGTATTTATTAATTTGTTTTTGAGAGGCACTCTCAAACACCATCACAGATGTAATTGTATTTATTTTTTATATTAATATTTTTATTTTTTATTTTTATATCAACATTTCAAACTCTTAACCCAAGTTATTAGACTAAAAGTACGATATATGAAAAAACCCTCAATTATGAGCAAATCTAACACCAAATGAATCATCATCATCATAATTATTATCACTATTACTATTTTGTTATTATTATCATATTTGTTAGCATTATTATTAGTACTAGCAACAACAACAACCGCTTTATTAGTATCATTATTATCATTACTACTATTATTATCACTTTTATTATTACTACTATTGTTATCATCATCATCATTACTACTACTAGTAGTAGTGTTTTTATTATTATTACTCTTCTTCATATTATTGTTGTTGTTGTTTTTGAAAAGAAAAACATAAACGACAACAAGATGACTATTGAATGGACTTTAGTCGAAATCAAGGGCATTAGTCCCTTAATATGTATGCATAATATACTATCGGAGGACAATGCAAAACCAACAAGGAAAATGCAGAGGAGGTTAAACCCACCGATGATTGAGATAGTGAAAGCTGAAATTTTGAAATTTTTAGATGCAGGAGTCATTTGCCCCCATCACGGATCTGTAAATGGATGGCACCAATTCATGTGGTGCCAAAACAATCGGAATCATATTGGTGAAAAACAAAAATGATGAGTTCATTCTCACTCACATCTTTGGTGAATAGAGAATGTGTGTTGATTATAGAATGCTAAATCTTGTTACACGCAAATGCTTGAATGCCTAGCATTCATGGATCATTTCCCATTACCATTCATGGATCAAATGCTTGAATGCCTAGTGTCGCGACGGCGATTTTGTGACGCGCTCGCGCCCGCCTTCACCCCGGGATTCGGGGGGACAACGGTGCGCGGTGAAATGGAGGGGTGTTTAATAGTCATAAAAATTACGACTATAATTATTAGGAGTCGTCACCTATTGTTAAGGTTTCTAGAAACCTATTGGTCTGCGAGAGTTTAGGGTAAGAGGACTTGTTGTGCAAGGGGAACACACATCACCCCCAGTGCACCCTACCTAAGGTAAGCTGCATTGTTGTTTAATTGTTTTTCCTAAATCATTATTTTTGATCTCTCCTAAAGTTCGACATAGATTTCTCCCCATGAGAGAATCTCTATCTCGTTAAGAGACTAAAAAAATGATTTTTTTTGCACTATATTTTAAAAATCTTGTTTTTATTTATCCACAGTGTACATTAGAGTATAATTTTACACCGTGATAGATAGAACAAAATAATTGTGAAATTGTTTTTGATATTTTGGTCGAATGCCAATGGATAATCATAAACTGGTTATGATATCCAAATTTTTGCTTAAAAAATATGCACATATTGTTTTTACGAAAAAAATACAATGAGAAAATACTTGGAATTCGGCCGTATGCAATAAAACAAAATACCCTTTTTTTTGAAAATTTTCTTTTTTTTTAAAAAAAAAAAAATAAGTTTTTTTTTATTTTTTTTTTTTATTTGGATTGAGTCGTCGACTGGTGATGTGCAACTCAATCGATTTAAGTTGAAAGGGTCGGGCTTCCGACCATTAGAGTCGGAAGCCCAAACTCGCTTGCTTTTGGGTCGAGCGAACCTGGCCCGAATTGAGACCCGGTTACTGTTGTGAACAGTAACCGGACGAATTTACACAGAATGAAGATGAAGAACAGTAAATGAGTGATTTTTCAAGTGCGATGAATGGATATTCTGTTTATACCTTCGTGTAGAGGACTTCGAGGTGGTCCTTCCTGTCGTCGTGGTTTTGGAAATGGATGTCTGTGGCGGCCGGAATGAGCGTCGGAAGTCGCCGGTCCCTTGCCCTGTTCGTTGCTGTCCTCTGCTGCTACTCGTTACCGGAGCTGGAGAAGGTGACCGTGTGGTTTCTGGTTGCTGTGATGGGAAGGAAATGTCTGGCGTGGTGGCGAACGGTGGTCAGTGGTGGTGGCTCGAGCGTTGGCCGAGAGGTGCTGCACCTTCGTTTTTAGAGAGAGAGAGACATGTCGGGGAGAGAGAGAGCAAACCGAGAGGGATGAAGATCAACTGTTTTTTGTAAATTTCTTCTTTTCCTTTACTCTGTTCTTTTCGTTTATTCTGTCAATCTTCTCCTCTGTTTCGCCAAGCTCCTCCCTTGTTTCTTCTTCCTTTTTAACGTTGCTGCACGCGAGCTTTTATCAATTCTTCCCAGATTTTTGCATGCCGATTTTAATATTTCCTTTTTTCTCCCCCTCCTGGTTTGCTCGAGCTTCAGTATTTATAGCAGAAAACGAGCCCTTCATGCATGTAACCGAGGACGCCTCTGGTTTTGCTTTGAAAAATGGGAGAAGAGATTTCCCAGGCAAACGCGTGCCCATGGGAGGCGTGTTGGCGTGCCTACGCTGCATGCGCAAAGATTCGGGAGAGGATGGAGAAAGATCAACTTGGTCCCTCAATTTTTAATCAGCTCAATTGCACCCCTAATTGGTTTTAAATTTATGATTTTATGCAATCATGTCCCCGTGAAAAATTCAAAGTTATCCTTAAATTTTGCGTGCCTTTTTATTTTCGCCCTTGATTTCCAATCTATGCCATTTGACCCACGATTGACCATTAAACTCTCAATTGTTTTTAGTTGGACTCCTGATTTTGCATAATTGGCTTGGAAAAATTCCATTTAGCCTCCGAAAATTCCCAACTTCTCAATTGAGCCCAAATTAAATTCAAGGACTTGATTTTTCACTAATTAAGCCCTTAATAAAATTATTTTGACCACTTAAAGTATAATTAAGTCCTTGCACTTAATTAAATCCTTTAATTGGGCCCTCAATTAATTCCCCAAACATAATTATATTTTAAAATTGGCTGACGATTAAATCAAATTGGCCCATAAAAAATATAATTATATCCCTCGACTTAATTCTTATACAGATTTATCCGATGATAAAAATACTTTTGTCTTAAATCTGCATTTTCCTCTATCTTGGGGACAAAAGAGACACAATCGTTCTTGCCGAAACACTCAAAAATTCACCATTGATTTTTCTACCAAAGCCAACCCTTCTTATTTATTTTTGTTATTTTATGGTGTATTTTGGGGAGTCACCCAAAAATTGGATGATGACACCTAGCATGTTTCTATCGATCTTTTATCAAAGATTTAGGGAAGATTATAACGCCCTTTTGCAAACAATTAGCCAAAATGGATTTTTGTTTGGTCAAGCATGTAAAGATGCCCATGATGAGCTTAAAAGGCATGTCACATCTACCCCTATCACCTAACCACCAAATTGGGATGAGTCTTTTGAGATAGTGTGTGATGCGAGTGACTATGTGGTAGGAGTTTTGCTTAGGCAAAGAATAAGGAAGAATTTGCATGTTATTGTCTATGTTTCCCGCATGTTGGATAGAGCGCAATGCAATTACCATATAACTGAAAATAAACTTTTTGCAGTGGTGTTTGCTCTTCGAATATTCAAGTCACTACTTGGTAAAAAATTCATTGTTTGTACTAACCATACAACTTTAAGGGATCTTTTGAAGAAAAAATAGTTCAAACCAAGATTGATTAAGTGGATCTTGCTTTTACAAGAATATGATCTTGAGATTAAAGACAAAAAGGGTGACAAAAATCACGTGGGTGATCACTTAAGTCGACTGAGGACCAAGGATATATAAGACAAAACAATACGAGAGACATTCCCAATGAGTAGTTGCATGTGTTACATTCATTTACAGGACCATGGTATGTTGATTTGGTGAACTGTTTAGTCACCAAAGAATTACCTCCTAGTTTGTCTACATATCAAAACGACAAGTTACAAGCTGATGCTACATATTATTTTTGGGATGCTCCTTATTTGTGGGAATTTTATGTGTTGATCAAGTAGTTACGAGATGTGTACCATAAAATGAATTTCATTCCATTCTCACCTTTTGTCATTCTTATTCTTATGGTGGACATTTTGGAGCAAAAAGAATGAACCGTAAGGTACTTGAAAGTGGTTTTTATTGGCCTTCTATTTTTAAGGATGCATATTATTTTTGGAAAACATGTGCAAAATGCCAAAAAAACAGGAAATGTCACTCATAAGAATCAAATGTATTTAACATATATTCATGTAAGTGAAGTTTTTGATTTTCAGGGTATTGATTTTACGGGTCCATTTCCTTCTTCTTTTGGTAGTCTTTATATCCTTATTGTTGTTGATTATGTGTCCAAATCGAGTGAGATGAAAGCCACACAAACTAACCGATCCAAGGTTTTTTTAGATTTTGCGAGGACTCGTATATTTAACAGGTTCGGAATCCCTAAAGCTATCATTAACGATCATGACATTTATTTTTGCAATCATTCAATGAAAACCATTGTTACACAAATATCATAATACTCATCAAACTTTCATAACATGTTATCCTCAAACAAATGGCCAAATTCAAATTTAAAATCTAGAAATCAAGTCCATTTTAGAGATGACAGTGTAACCTAACAGGGGAGATTAGAGTCGACTTGGTGATGCCCTTTCAGCTTATCAACCTGCTTACAAATCACCTATAGGAATGTCACCTTATAGAATGATTTATTGAAAAAAATCTCATCTACCGGTGGAGGTTGAACACAAAGCTTTGTTGCCCATTAAAAAAATATAACATGAATTATGATGTCATTGGGATTGCAAGAAAGTTGCAATTGCAAGAGTTGGAAGAGATTCAAAATAATGTTTATGGTAATGCAATGATTTTCAAAGAAAAGACCAAGAGTCTATATAACCGAATGATTATAAGAAAAAAGTTTCATGTTAGAGACAAAATCCTTCTTTATCATTCGTGTTTAAAACTTTTTCCTAAAAAGTTATGCTCTTGTTGAATTGGACCCTTTGCTATTTTTAATATTTTTCCTTATGGTGTAGTTTTTTACAAGTTTAGAAACCAACAAAGTATTCATGGTCAATGGGTATCACTTGAAACTGTTCTATGAAGGTTGGACATCAAACTCACTATGGAGTTAACTGAATCAATCTATGAAGAATGATCATGCAACATATCAAGCTAATGATATAAATATAAAAACGCTTACAAGGAGGCAACCTAGAAAAAACAAATCAGATTTTTCTTTCTTTTTCCATATCTTTTATTTTTTTGCATTTTACTATACTTTTATCATTTTCTTCTATTCCTTTCTTTTATTTCAACGTTGAGGACATGATTGTGTTTTAAGTGTGGGGGTATTGGAAGAATGTTGGTTTTCTTATTCTGGTTTTCTTTGTTGTTTCCCCTAAAAAACAAAAAACAAATTTCAATGTTTAATCTTTTAAACTCCTACAAGTTTATGAGAATGTGAGTATTATATATGAGAATTAATTAAAAGAGATGAGGATATAAATTAAATGAAGGAGTGTGCATGTGGATTTTACTATTTAATTAGTTTAGGGATTGACTTTGAGAATATGCCATGTTGAGTTTATAGTATTATACTAATGCAAGTTTTTTAGCCTTCAACATTATATTTTTTTATTGTGTATTCTTTTAATGATATGTGTCTCTAGAAATTGTTTAATATCTTTTTGAGATTACATTTGCATTGCATATATACATGAAGATGATAAAGGTCTTAGAACTTTTAACCACTTGAACCAAAAAGTCAACCTAAAGCTATTATCCATATTGAGCTCCTTTTGAGCTTGTTTATCGTTTATTTGCTTTATCCATGTATATGCCTTAACTTTTTATATGTTTTCCTTTTCAAGTATTAGTAGAGCATATACATATGATGTCTCATGAAATTAGGGTTGGAAACTATGTGGAAAAAAAAGTGATGCTTGATGAAAAATTGGGCAAAATTGCCAATGGTGAAAAAATGAAAAAGAAGAAGAAAAGAGAAAAAAAAGTTTTCCTTTATGCTCTTTATACTTTATGTTGAAAGAGCTTGAAATCAAAAGAAGTTCAACATTGGTGCTTAAAACTAGAAAATTTGTGTGCTTTGATGTGATATCTTATTTAAAATATCACTTTTCAGAATGCTCTACTTGTGGTTTTTAACCTTTCTTTTACTTTATTTGACCTCATATTAACCTTAGCCCCATTACAGTAAAAATGTAAGACCTTTGATTCATGCATTGTTTCTAATATATTAGTATTGGAGATGGGATTTAAGAGCAAGTTTAAGGTAAAATATATTCATTGATTGAATTTGGGAAATTTAAACTCATAAGTCTTGGAGTTTGTATCAATTATAGGACTTATCACTTTGTCATGGCATAGATTTTATTTAAATCTGAACGGTTAATTGAGTTTTGGAGTTTGCATATAAATAAATTCATGAAATACTCTTTATCCTTGTTGATTGTATCTTGTTAATAATGCATATATTCTAGAAAATTGATAAGAGATTAAGGGATTTGATCATAGTTATTTTGAATCTGATTTTATCTATCATTTCTCAGGAAAAAGCAAGAGTTAAATGTGGGGATATTTGATGCAACCATATTATTCAAGAGTTTCACACACATTTAACTAGATGATTCAACCCACAACGTAGTATAGGTCAAAGATGTAGTGACAAAATAAACATGGAATATGCATGAAAATGGTGACTTTATCATATTCAAAATCTTAACTTGCAAACATAACAACAACATTGCCTTAACATTCAAATAAATTTAGTACTCAAGTCATAATAATAAAAAAAAAGAACTAAAGATGCTCTTTGCCACCTTATATGGAAGTGTTTGGCTAATATTGTAGGATATAATAAATGAATATAATTACAATAGAAAATATAGAAATAAAATCATTAGTGTATTATATTTGATAATGATGTATAAGACATAATGAATATTTTATATTAATTATATTAACAAGGAACGAAACAAAATAATATATAATTTGTTTTACTCTAAATATATATTACCATCATGTTATAACCTAATTTTGAGTTTTCTCCAGAATCATCTTTTTATTGTATAGAGAGAGAGAGAGGAATGAAAAATAAACAAATACAAAAAGATAGGCGATATGGTTGGAAATAACAGGTTGATGAGGGATCTACATGCAAAAATTGTATATGAAGAAACCAAATTAGATCTTCAATAATGATGAAAAATCAATTACACCTTTGAAAGACCTAAATATGAAAAACAATGTAAATTCAAGATTAACTTTAATTAATGTTAGATGAATTTTCATAAAAATTAAGTTTACGAACTTAATTAGATTTGCTAGTTTGATTTAATCATGGGTCTAATTAAAACTTTTATTAAGTCAATAAATTAACTTAGGTTGAAATAAAAAAAAAATGAGTGTAAGGACTTCACTAAAGTTTTAATGGGTCAAATTAGTTTTATCAAGGACTTAATTGGTGAAAAATGAATTTCAAAAGTTTAATTTAGGCTTAATTGAATAGAAAGAGAAATTTTGGAGGAAAAATTTAATTCTTACAAGTTTAATTAGATGAAATCAAGTTTGAAGTTGCAAAAATCAAAGTTTAGGGTTTAATGAAAGATCAAATTGAAAGAATTCAAGATCAATGACCTTTCTACAAAAGGAGCGCAATATTAGGTGTTATACCAAACTAGTTTATAGACTAAATTGAAGAAAACTAAAGTTTAAAGCTTAAATAGACTAAATTGAAAAATTGTAGACAAAACATACTTAAAAAAACCCAAACTTCATGGATCTCAATTGATTTTTAACAGGGGCCTAATTGCATAAAATCATTTAGTTTTTTCTCAATTAAAGAATTTTGAGCTTAAATTGAAACAACATGGATGAAATTGAATTTCCCAAAATACCAATAAGAGAACCCTAATCTATAGGGTTTAATCTAAACATGTCACTCATTTTTAATGAAAGGAAAAGGTGTTATGTCATTTGGTCCCTGTTTATTTTTTCTTCAACAGTAAAGATTCATCAAATTGACACATTCAAACAAATGAACATGGTGTCTCTAACCACCTCATGTGGTATCTATGAGCGCCATAATGTTCTTTTCTACAAGGTTATGGCACCTTTTAAAGCCTCATGCATCACTTTATTCATTTTGTAAAGAATGTACAAGCTTCTAAGTTAGGTAAAGGATTAACGATCTATTTTATGACTATCGTCGAGGATTTAGATGCTTGAAATGACTAACCTATAATTGAGTGACTATTTAGTAATCATTGATATACATGTTTTAACCATTCATTCATACTGACTTTACAAAGACATTTACTAGTCGAATCTAGACCCTTTTGAAACTACATAGTAAACTTATGCCTAATGTAATGACTAAAACATGGCTTTAGGATATTTAACTCCATTAAAACCTACCCCTAAGATGTTTGACTACCTAATAATGTCTTTTTTCATTCAGGAAAATCTTATAAATAATCCTGAACTTCACAGGATTTTTATGCTACAACCATGACTTTTTCTTAATATGCATAAAAATCTAAGATGGTGCATCTAGTTATGAGGAATTGCCCAAGAACCAAGGTTGGAAAATTACCGTATATAAGAAATATTTTTATTTTTTAAAGAATCTTCAAACCTATAATTCTTTATCATACTCTTTGATGTTTATAAGAACTAACTAAGATGAAACTTGGGAAAAGATATTTTCATATTAATTAGACTATGAATTTTTGCTTGTATAAATTATGGATTACGCCTTTGAATAGGCTAATCCATATTAGATGTATATGTACATACATTCACATTTGTATTTATTATTAGTATAAATTTTTTGAGGTTTTAAATGTCATGTATTCAAGTTAAAATAGAGATAAAAAAAAAGTAATTCAAACTCTTAAAATTTACAACTCTATATTTTAATGGAGAAACATGGAAGTTGAGGACTATGTCCATCATGATGGTTATCTTCAACAGGATTTGGACTCATTAAAACTCAACATGGCTTACATTACTAATTTTTGCAATAAACATTTGAAAAGATATTTGGGAAAGGTTTATCTAATCACACAGTGACCTTTGCCTAAAATGAGATTACAATTTTTCTAGAAAAAGTGATAGATTGACAAGGTTAGGAACCCCACCATGTTATGGAATTTATACAACCAACTGTACTTATAGTAACCCTAATTGTTGTGGATGCATATGCTATGGAGTCCCATAAGATAAGATATTTTTAAGGATAATTAGTATGGTAAAGTGGTAGCATTAGAGGCAAGAGTGGTATTGAAGGTGTTGGCTCATATTATCCCATTTGAGCTATTAAGAAGTGTCTTATTCTAGATGTGGTCATGAAGAATTTTTGTGCACCTTAATTAATAAAGTATATTGAAAATCATTGGCCTTCCACTCAACCCAAATTCTATTATAACAAGATGGAAGAGGTTATGCATAATAAAAAGGTATTGGTGAACTTCTTTCTACATTAATCTTGACAAGTATAATGCCTTTTTTGGAGAGAGAGAAATAGATAAATAGATTAGGCATAAGTAAGTTCAATAATGGAGAGAGTTAGTCACCCAAGTATATCTCCCATTATTGGCTATAGAGATGGTCATTTTGTTTGATAATATTGCCATACAAACCTATTATGAGCATGTTATAGGTAGCTTAGCTGAATAGTTTACTGATGTTTTAGTAATAGTTGAGCATACTGAACACAGGAATCTTTGCACCAACTAAAAAGAAGGTTTTTAGAGGAATAAAATTGTTCATAATGTTAAAAGTGGATACAGAGGAAAATAATAATAATTCCCAAAATTATAAAACTCAAGCCTCTTCACCCCAAATAGTTAATATCATCTTTAACTTAATTTTTCCCTTTAAACACCCGGAACATAAAATAACATAACTCAAAACCATCCCAAGAGAAACTACCAAAAAAAACAAGAATAATTACCCCTACTACATTTATCTATAAATGAAGGTATCAGAAGCTACTAAGTACTAGACAAATAACTTTATTTTCTCTCACATTGCTACAACCACCCTATCTTAATTGACACAAATTAAACCTCACTTATGAATATCATATAGGCATAGCTAGACACCACACATTGACTCTTGTTACTATTTAAAAAACAAGCTCTTATAATTTATCAAAACAAGATGGATAACATTTAAAAAAATTTCTAATATGAATACAATTCCTCTACCTAATCATGTTATGAGCAATGGAACTATAAATGCATTAAAAAATAAATGCATAAGGATCTTAAAGGTGTTTATAGATGAGATCTATGAAATGCTTGTGAAAGCTGGATATAGGAGGAGCAATTATAAGAATAGGTTGATGAGTGAGATTTTCTACAAATATCATTAAAAAAAAGTTATATGATAAGTAAATACAAAAATTTCCAAAATGAAGTGATACATACGCTAACTCAAAGCACATTGAGAATTAAAAAGGCAACAAGCAAATAAATACTTTTAATTGATGAACATTTAAAGATAACTAAGCTCTACATCAACACCTTAGACTATGAGGATAAGAGAAATTATAGTAAAAAAAATTAAAATGGAGGATATGATGTTGCCTTAGTTGTTTATTTACGGTGTTAAAAAGGCCCTTTCAAGAGCTTTTGTAAGGAGACTAGCAGATAAGGATGAGCTTTATAATTTAAAAAATCAATATTGTCCTTTTATATTTAAAAGTAATTGCTCTTATTTAACCATGTTTGTTAAGATTCTTTATCTTTGTTTCGCTCTATTTACCTTTCTGATCTTGTTGTCAATCTAACTTATAATGCCACAAGTGTTTCCTTTGTTAGTGAGCCTTTATTTAAATATGATCATACATTTCCTTTGTTCAAAATATACCTTGTTTCCTTTTACTCTTCTATTTATATAGACACTTACATAAGCATAAATTTTACTTTCAAAAATCCTATAAGTTAATCTTCCACCAATATATACCATGAATTATTTTATGTATTTTCCTCTTTATAAACTCTAAAAAAAACTCGAATAGACTTTTACATGATCTCTTAAGTTTAAAAATTAAAATAAAAAACTTTCGTATTGTAAGAGATAAAATAGATATCAATCCAAATATTTTAGGAAATCAAAAGCTTTTCATACATATACAGAGGTCAAATTGATGTTTATTTTCAATAAATAAGTTTTTAGGAATTAAATTCATTTCTTAGTGAGGTGATCAAATTGTTTAGAAATATGAAAAATGAACCAAAAACCATTCATATTAACTAACTTTGGAGATCAGTTTTGTTTGGCTATATAATGATGCACAATTTAATTTGATGGAAACTATTTTCCATATACAACTAATCATAATGGACGAGAGCAAATCCTACTTATCCTAAATGCATGTGTTTGAGATGATGAAGCATCATCTTCATCATCCTTTCAAAATACTTCAAAAATATCTTTTGCAAGTCTCGTTGAGTCTAGTAAAGTTTTTTTCTTGCAAAAGAACCCTAACTTAAATCACACCTCATACTAAGGTCAATTTTAAGGATTATTAAACCAATTTATACTAAGAATTACATAAGAGATTCAAATATTTCTAAGGATTTAAACATGCCTTGTAATAATTTTCATAGCCCAATGTATGGGTTATTCCCGAAAATCTAACAAAAAATAACAAAAAAATAAAATAAAAGAGGCTAGTGTCAGAAGAAAAATCAATGTAAAACTTTTAGATGTTTTGAGAGTCTGTTCGTATCTATTTTTTCCTTATAAATAGAGTAAAGTACACATTTAAGGTAAAAATAATTTATCATTGGATAAATTTGTGTAAAAATTAAGTCAAGAAACATAATTATATTTTTATGGGTCAATTTAAAGTGTAATTATGATTGAGAATTAATTTAAGGTCCAATTGAAGGATTTAATTAAGTGCAAGGACGTAATTATACTTTAAATTGATCACATCAAATTAATTAAAGGCTTAATCGATGAAAAATCAAGTTCTTGAGCTTAATTCGGTTTCAAATGAGAAGATTGAAATTTTAAAAAGATCAAACTGAATTTTTCCAAGCCAATTTTGTGAATTCAGGGGTCAAATTGAAAATAATTTAGAGTTTAATTATCAATTGTGGATCAAATTGCATGAATCTGAAAACCAATGATCAAAGTGGAAAGAGTGTGTAAATTCAAACTCTATAAATAGAGTTGATCGGCATTGTATAAAAGGGGTGGGAACACACCAAAAACCCTAAACATAAAAATACTCTAATCTTTACTCACCATGGGGCTGCAACCTCCCCTCCCCAATCGGTAGCTCCTCTCTACCCCTCCGGCTATTGACTCGACCCCTGCTCCGTCAACTCTAGATGCAAACCCTAGCGGAATTTAATGGTATGCACGACCCCAAGATCAATCTAACCCAAGTTTGTCGAGAATTGAATTAGCTTATCACAATGGAAGACTTGCTCCAAGGCAACAAGACTATAAACCAACTCGATCACAACGCCTATACTTGCAGACGAGCAAAGGAAGTATAAATTCACAATAAATAATAGTCAATTCTTTGAAGACTTGAAAGTTCAATTAGGAACTAAGATGAAGCAACCAAAGAAGGCTACAATGATGCCTACAATGCTGGAGAATATTGTTAAAAAAGTCCCCTAAAAGTCCCCTAACATTATTCCTAATGAGTATTTATACTCTAAGCCAACTAATTAAAGAAGACAAGTTCGTTGTTTCCATATTTTATCGAGCAGACAACAAGACCCAACTTATAATAGATGGTCCTCTCTGTCTTAAAGAATTAGAAGGTGTTCCATATACCATTGGAAAGGTATGGAAGTCTAGTTTCCATACCAACTAGAATCATATCACAATTATATTTGAAGATCCCGTTATGACTAAAAGAGTAACCAAAATTCAAATAGTCCGAATCTAGTCTTCTTCTCCCAATCCTTGTGTAATGGTCTTGGTTCCACCAACAAGCCCTTCTTTAACATAAATGAGATTAATCAAGGTTTACTCTTTATTATTACAAATTCTCTTGAAGTCCACCTTATCTCGTGTATCTTGAAGAAGTCCATTGAAAGCTTCTTTGAACTTCTTAGCCCTAAGCCTAGTAATTGGACCAATTGGAACCTCCAATGGATCCTTTGATGGTTAGATTACATCATCTCCTCGCTCCTCAAAAGGATTCGACCTTGAATCATCACCTACATCAAACGAACAATGATCATAAACATTGAATGTAGCACTTACACCATACTTACCTATTAGATACATTTTGTAGGCGTTATCATTAATCATTTCCATGATCGGATAAGGACCATCTCCTCAAGGCATCAACTTTGATCTTCTTTGTTTAGGAAACCTTTCCTTCCTCATATGCACCCAAACCTAGTCACCTAGTTCAAATCTCACTAATTTTTGTCCCCTATTGGCTTTGTTTGCATATTGTTCATTCTTCTTTTCTATTTATTGCTGAATCTTTGCATGGAGGTCTTTCACCACCTGTGATTTTTGATTACCATCAAAACTAATTTTTTCATCAACAGGCAATGGAATCAAATCTAATGGTGTCGAAGGGTTAAAACCATAAACAATCTAAAATGGGAAATGATCAGTAGTATAATGCAAACTATGATTGTATGCAAATTCAATGAATGACAAACAATCTTCCCAATTTTTAAGGTTCTTTTGAATGATAGCCCTTAACAATTGAAAGTCAAATTCCGGTTAACAACTTCAGTTTGGCCATCTGTTTGTGGATGACAAGTAGTAGAATATAAAATTTTGTTCCTAACTTACCCCACAAAACCTTTCAAAAGTAACTCAAAAACTTAACATCTCAATGGGATACAATGCTCCTAAGGAGACCATGTAGCTGAATGACCTCTCTAAAGAATAGGTCAACTATATTTATAGCATCATCTGTTTTATGGTGACCAATGAAATGTGTCATCTTACTACAACAACAAATATAGAATCTGTCCCTTTCCTAGACCTAGGTAGACCCAAGATGAATCCATAGAAATATCAACTCAAGGTTCCTTAGGAACAGGCAAAGGTGTGTATAATCCATGAGGCATTACCCTAGACTTAGCTTGTCTACATGTTATACACCTATCACATATTCTTTGCAAATCTCTTTTCATATTAGACCAATAAAAGTTTTAGTAATTCCAAAATTCTCATTAAACCTCTCTCATGTGTTTTCCTCGAAAGCAATTCATGTAAAGAATAATTAGGCACATAATTCATTTTTCTTAAATGAAAATTCATCATGCCTAAAATATTTATCCTTGGTTGAAACCTTACATATGTCATATATAGCATTGAAATCATGATCATCAAGATACAACTCCTTAATATACTCAAATCCTAGCAATTTAGTATTAAAAGTATTAAGAAGAACATACCTTCGGGACAAGGCATCAGCGACCACATTTTCCTAACCTTGCTTGTATGTAATCACATATGGAAAAGTTTCAATAAACTCAACCCACTGAGCATGTCTCCTACTTAACTTACCTTGACCCTTCAAATGTTTCAACAATTGGTGATTAGTATGTCCGACAAACTCTCGGGCCACAGATTATGTTGCCATGTCTCCATAGCCCATACGATCTGCATACAACTCTTTATCATAAGTGGGATAGTTAAGTGTTGCACCATTAAGTTTCTCACTAAAATAAGAGATGAGTCATTTTTCTTGCATTAAAATGGCTCCAATACCTATTCTTAAAGCATCACATTCAATCTCAAAAGCTTTATTAAAATCAGGTTAAGATAGTAAAGGTGCCGAAATCAACCTTGATTTTTACAAACTAAAAGCATTTTCTTGTTCTTCTCCCCACTTGAAACACATGGTTTTCTTAATAATTTCAATCAATAGAGAGGCTATTGTACTAAAGTCTTTGACAAATCTTATATAAAAACTAGCCAAACCATGAAAAATTCTAATGTCTATTATGGATTTTGGTGTAGGCCATTCTTGAATAGCCTTAACCTTAGTTTTATCCATTTCTATACCTTTTGCACTTATCACATATTGAAGAAAAACAATCTTGTCCATGCAAAAATCACACTTTTCAAATTAGCATATAAGGACTCTTTTCTAACCACATCAAGAACTTGTCTCAAATGACTTATATGCTCATTAATCTCCTTACTATAAATCAAGATATCATCAAAGTAAACGACCACAACCTTACAAATAAAAGCACGTAACACATGATTCATCAATCTCATAAAAATACTAGGTGCATTAGTAAGTCCAAAAGGCATAACCAATCACTCATACAAACCATATTTAGTTTTAAAAGTAGTTTTCCATTCATCCTTTTCTTTCATCCTATTTTGATGATAACCACTTTTCAAATCAATTTTTGACAATAATTTAGAACCCCGTAATTCATCCAACATATCATCTCATCTAGGAATGGGATTTCGATACTTTATTGTGATGTTATTGATGGCTCAACAATCCACACACATTCGCCAAGTTTTTTCCTTTTTGGAACAACAAGCACGGGAATTGCACAAGGACTCATGCTCTCTCGAATGTATCCTTTCAACATCAACTCCTCCACTTTCCTTTGGAGTTCCTCAATATCTTCAGGATTGCTCCTATAAGCTAGCCTATTTGGTATAGATGTTCCTCTAATTGGCGGTAAACCACTAGGAATGTCATCCGGAAAGACATCCTCAAATTTCTGTAAAAGAACTTGAACAACACTATGATCACAATAACCTAACTCATCCGAGTTAAAGAATCCCTCCTTATACACAAGTAAAATCATAGGCAAGTCGGAAAGATAGACATGTTTAAGATGATTAGATTTTGCAAAAAAATTAAGGTATTTCCCCACTTTTTCTACACACTCTTTTATTCTCCCCTTTTCTTTCTTCGCTCCACTCAATTTCTCTCCACTCTTGGCCTTCTTTTCATTTTTCTTGTTCTTGGCCATGACCCTCCCCTAATGTCCTAAGTGCCAAAACTTTGTTCCCTTTGGTTTTCAACTCATGGCTCACTTTCTTTTATCTCTTCCTTGCATCCTTACCATGTTGTTCAGCTTGTTTTTTTTTTTTTGGCCATCTTTTTGTTTCTCTACTTTGGTCGAAACATGTTCTCTTCTTCGTAATCCTTCTTCAATTCAATTTCAAGTGTGGAAACATAGTTGATAAATTTTGACTTTCATCAAAGACTATAAGACGAGATATGAAGAATTTTTGGCAAACGGTTCTAGACATTTATAAGCATTTTGATTTTGTGAATAACCAAGAAAAACACACATTTTGGATTTCGGTTGCATTTTATTGGTATTGTATGGTCGGGTAAAAGGGTAACATAAACAACCAAATTTTCATAATTTGAGATAATTTGGGTTTTGACCAAACAATGCTTCAAATGGTATTTTATTGGATAGGATGGGGTAGGTTGCCTATAAATGAGATAGGTAGCTATTGCAAAAGCGTGAGGCCAGTAAGAGATGTGAAGAGAAGCATCATAAAGGAGTGTTAAGCTAGCTTCAACTAAGTGATGATGACGTCATTCAAAACGCCATTTTGCTATGGAGTATGAGGAGCTGTAGTGTAGTGACTAATGCCATGTAGAGACAAGTAGTTTCTTAAACTAATATACTCACCACCATTGTCGAAATAAAGATTTTTTATTTTAGTATTAAAGCGTGTTTTAATCAATGTTTTGAGTTGTGGGAAGATTTGAGAGACATTAGATTTGACTATTATTAGATAAAACCACATATATTTTGTTTAGTGAGCAATGGAAAGTAAATAATATTTAGATCCATCAATACCAGTGCATGCAGCGGGTCCCCATACATCTATGTAAATATATTCAAGAGGAGTATTATCTGTGAAAACTAGTGACGTGAAATGGTAATTGATGGGATTTATTTATTGAGCATGGACTACATAAAGATGACTATTTTTTACGTTATTGGAAGAGAAAATTTATTGACGAGATTTTGTACTAATTTTGGGGTGGAATGACCAAGATGTTTATGCCAATCATCAAGTGATGTTCGCTCATGCACAAGCGCAAACTTGGGATAGAATGTACAAGATAATGATTTTGGAAAGATGTATACGCCATTGTTACACATGCCTCTTAGCAGGATTTCCTTCAGTAAACTTGTCCTTCATAAGAAAATAAAATGGGTGAAGTTCAACAAATACATTATTTTGCTTGGTATAGCGATGAACCAATATTATTTTTTTAAGATGAGGAACACAAAAATATCATTGAGTTTGATTGTTTGATTTTTGAAAGGTAATTTTAAAGAACCAATATGAGATATCCAAACCCGAACCATCACCAAGGAGGATTTCATTAGTTTCATTTTACTCAAAATGAATAGATAACTATTTAAGGTCTCCACTAATGTTGTGAGAGGCACCTGAGTCTAAAAGCCACGATTTATCTTTACCTGCAGAAGATTGAGTACAATTTATGGAGGCTTTAGTTATCTAAGAACAAAGTTTGGCCATGTGACCTATTTGGTCACAAAGTTGACACTTTGGTCGATATCGTTGAGTGAATTTTGCGAGGTTGGTTAGAGTTATTGTCGAGCAAGGCAACAGATTGGGATGGGTTACTCGCCTTGATACCGATTGTAGCCATGATATTTGTTGGGTTTCTTTTGAAGATAACCTCGACGAGAGTTATTTCTCACTTTATTAGAGTAATTGGCAGAATGAGTCTGTTGTTGAGAGGCGACATCCAGATGCCTGAGATAGGTTTCATGGCCAATTAGAAGGTCATGAAGTTCCTTAAATGCTAGGGATTTTTCTCGTGTGTGGATTAGCGCAGCAATTTCTCTAAAATCAGGTCCCAATCCGTTTAGGATATATAGAGTGAGGTCGTCATCCGAAATTGGATGATCTATGATGGTGAGTTCATCAATCAAGACCTTTACAGACATGCATATACTCGGAGATAGGATGATTTCCTCACTGAATGAGGGTAAGTTCTTCCTTTAATTGCATGGCTCTTGTTCTTGAGCGACCGGCATAGAGCAGATTAAGTTTCGTCTAAGCTACATGGGAGGTTTTAGCTGATGTGATGACGAAGTGATAATAGAGGTTGTGGATGTTAGTATAGCACTCAATATCGACTTGTCCTATCGAACCCAATGGGTTTTATATAAATCAACGATGAGATAAGCCTATGGGGAAGGACACGTAATATTTCCGAGTGACATAATCAAGAAGATCATATCCAATGAGCAAGGCTTCAAACTAGGCGCCGTTGTGGGAAGGTGGATGGGGTTAATTTGTTATTCATTTGGGTAGAGAGGTTCAGAGCAATGAGTGGTTTGGTGGTTGCAGATTGAGGTTGGGTGTTGAGATTGTGGGTTTTGTTACGGGGATGCATGCATGACTGAAGTTTGGATCGTTTCCTCGTTTGAGGTTTGATGCTCTGATACCATAATGAGACTTGAATTGTGATAATATATTTGATTGAATTGTTTCTATTTTTCCCAATTATCTTTGATGCAACTATTGCTATATTTATATACAAGTGTATTAATATTTGGGAGAGTATTTTGCCTAATTCTCGGTTGTGGTTTCTATATTGTTTGTAGTCATTGCATGACTTTCTATATCTGTTTTGTAGTCGTTGCATGACTAAGGAAGAGAGTTGATTGTTGCATATTCTTTGGTTGACTGGAATCAATTTGCAGCTCTTGTCTGGTGTTTGAATGCTATCCTTTATAGTAGACATCGTAACCTCATCATCTTCATTAACATTAGCTCTAATCATAGCCACCTCTAATTCTTTTTATACTCCTCCACACTCTTATTATCTCGTGTAATCATTTGTAAACGATTAAATAACTCTCGATAATAATGTTTAGGAACATATCTCTTCTTGATTATTGTTTTCAACTCCTCTCATGTGCTAACCTGGTCTTTCTCTATTCTTTCTACCACCAATCTCTCCCACCAAACCATGGCATAGTCAGTAAACTCCACTACAACTAACTTAACCTTCTTTTCTTCAGAGTACCTATGGATATCAAAAATCATCTCCACCTTTTTTCTCAATCTAAATACGCTTTCGGATTAGTTTTTCCCTTAAAGGCTAAGATTTTTAAATTAATACTACCCAAATTTCGGTCTATATCTCCCAAATCATCAAAATCCCCTTTATGCTCAAAATCACTATGTGGCAGAATATGTCCCCTCCTTGGCCGATTCTCATACCTCTCTTCCCTATGTGTACGGAACTCACCACTATGGTTAAGATCATCCTCGGCTTCATCTGCAGAGTTTCCAGCAACAGTCTCCTCTTTCCAAGCTTCTCTACCCCTTTTACTTCGTCCTCCATCAGACCTAGTCTATAATTTTTCAATCCTATTCATTGTCTCACCAATCATAAATTTCATTTGTTGTTGCATTCTCGAAAACCCATCTTCCTGATTTCACTAATCTTCTATGACACATTATTAGAAAACTTTTTTTGAAATCTACACGAAAATCATTAGGAATAAAAAAAATCACCTCACACACTCGTGTTTCACACAAATTTATAGGCTTTTCACTCCAATATGCTCCCTATGCCTTTTTCCACTCAAATTGCCTTTCTTTAGTTCATGAGATCACTTAGCAACAATTCAGAAAAAGCAACCAACTAAGCAGTGAACTTATAAATTTGATATACACTATAGAAGCAAGAAATTACAAAACTAACAAAAAAAAATCGATGACAAATTCACGAATAGCAATGCAAATTTGTATGAATAATATGACAAAAAAATAATCAGAAAAGAGTAAAATTATTTTGAATTATCAAGAACTAAGGATTTAATTTAAGAAAATTCCAGTTACTCAAAACAAATCAACTAAACTACCCAAATTGTCAAGGTACACAAACAAGACTACTAAGTGCAAGATTAACTAATTTCCCAATGCTTAAGGTTTTCTCAAACATGTATTCGGCCAAAACAACAACAATAAAATGATTTTTATTCTCTTTTTCTTCTTTTTTTCTTTTTAGTTCTCTTTTTTCTATGTAGCAACAATCAAGATTTCAAGATGAAGCACCTTTTTTTTATTATCTATATATGTATATATTTTAGCAAGAACACTAACTTATGATTAAGTGTTCAACAAAGCAATAACAAGTAAGATCGCTATTTTTTTGGTGGTGGCCGAATTTATCAAAAACAAAATAGGAAACAATAAAAACTCAAATTGAAGGATATAACCTATGATTAGATTAGCTTTGATACCAACTGATGCGAACCCTAGCAAAATTTAATGGTATTCACGACCCAAAGATCAATCTAACCCAAGTTTGTTAAGAATTGAATGAGCTTGTCACAATGGAAGACTTGCTCCAAGGCAATAGACTATAAACCAACTCGATCACAACGCCTACACCTAAAGACGAGCAAAGGAAGTATAAATTCACAACAAACAATGGTCAATTCTTTGAAGAGTTGAAAGTTCAATCAAGAAAAAAATCCTAGTTTATACTCTAAGCCACTAAAGAATTGAATGAGCTTATCACAATGGAGACGATGAAGCCACTAAAGACCGCTACAATGCTGGAAAATATTGTTAAAAAAGTCCCCTAACATTATTCTTGTAGAGTATTTATACTCTAAGCCAAAATCCTAGTTTCCCTTATGGGTCTCACATAAATCCAAAATAAATAATAATCAACCCAGCTAAAACTAGCCTAAACTAATTAAAATAAAAAAATAAACAAGTCTAAAAACCAAAACAAATTGTCTCCTCTCAAAATAATTAAAATTTGATGGCCCAACTAATTAAATAAGACAAGTTCGTTGTTTTCAGTATTTTGTCGAGCGACAGACAAGACGTAACTTAAAATAGATGGTTCGCTCTCGTCTTAAAGAATTAGAAGGTGTTCCATGTACCATTCGAAAGGTATGGAAGTCTAGTTTCCATCCTAACTAGAATCATATCAAAATTAGATCCGAAGATCCAGAGATCCGGCTATGACTAAAAGAGTAACCAAAGGTTAAATTGTCCGAATCTAGTCTTCTTCTCGCTATCCTTGTAGAATGGTCTTGGTTTAACCAACAAGCCGTTCTTGAACATAAATGAGATTAATCAAGGCTTGCTCTTTATTATTACAAATTCTCTTGAAGCCCACCTTATCCAGATGTATCTTGAAGAAATCCATTGAAAGTTTTTTTGAACTTCTTAGCCCTAAACCTAGTAACTAGACCAACTAGAACCTCCAATGGATCCTTTGATGGTTGGATTGCATCAACTCTCCTCTCCAGCCGTCGGTGGCCAGCTCCTCTACACCGATGACCTCCCTTCTCTTCCCCTTTTGGAAGTGTGCTTTTGCCTCCATCCACTCACTGCCTTCTCTGCCATCTTATCCTCTTGGCAAGACCAGGTCAACACCATCAGGTCTTAGGTCACCAGCTGTCTTTGATCGATAGCAAGCACTACGCCCTACAACACCCTAATCATCCACTCAGCTACTATCCATGGTGACTCTCTCTCTCTCTCTAGGTCATCCTTAATCTCTTGTTCTCTCTTGCTACAGCTCCTCTCAAAGTGTCGGTAGCCACCTAATTTAGTAGATCGAAGAACATATCTCGAGATCTAGAGAAGAAGAGAACATTCCAAGCTGTGATTGTTTGTGTTTGTGTGTTTTGTCTATGTTTGCAGGTCACCATGAACATCATCATCGTGAGAGAACACTAGGGAAGATACAAATTCACTCCCCATGTTCTTTCTACTCTATCAGCGGCAACACGTGGTTCCATGCGTCAGCTACTCGACGATGGCACATGAGTTGATGCGCCACTGGAGCTCCTGCGTTCCCTCCACTACCAGACAATGTTCCCGAGGAGATTTATTTTGTAATTTTAAGATGTTTATGTGTTTGTTTAAATTGTTATTATTTTTATTTCTTGTACATGTTATGTAGTTTGTAAAATGTAGCAAAAATAATAAAAAGAGAATGGGTGTGTGTGTGTGTTGCATATAAAAATAAAAAATGCATTTTAAAAAGAAAAAGAAAAAATATGTTGTTTTCAGTGCATGCAATTGGATTTTAAGGTTTTTCCCATCATGTTTTTCGTAAAAACAAAATATGTTGCATCTTTCTCATAATTTAAAACAAAAATTGGATATCATGAATCGGTTTACGATTATCCATTGGAATTTAGCCAAAATATCAAAAACAATTTAAACAATATTTGGTTTTAGCTATCACAGTTTAAAATTACATTGTAAAGTACACTCTCAAATAGTTAAAAATAAGGATTTTAAAATGCAGTGTAAAAATGTTTTTGTTAGGTTTTCAACTCCCAATGAGATAGAGATTCTTTGACGGAGACAAATCTACGTCGAACCTTAGAAAAATACCAATAAAAATAACTTAGGAAAAACAATGAAACAACAATGCATCTTACCTTAGGTAGGGTGCACTAGGAGCGACGCGTCTTCCCCTTACACAATAAAACACCTTATCAAGACTCTCATAGGCCCAAATGTTTCCTAGTTACCTTAATATTGGGTGGCGACACCTGATAATTATAATTGTAATTTTTATGACTATAAAATACACCTCTTTTCACCGCGCACCATTATCTCTCAAATCCAGGGATTTGGGACACGAAGAACGAAAAAATTTGTTGTCACGACAATGATAAAGATGATAATGATAATGCTTAAAAACAAAGACAAGTAATCCAAGCCCAATACTAAGGGGCATGACAGGATCATTTTACAAGGTAAACCCTAAGGTTTAGGAGGTCATCAACCAAAAAGGAAAGATATGAGAAGTTATGAGAATAAACACTAGTGATCCTTAGTCATAAGAGCCTTTAAAAACCTCTCAATCATTTTCTTTCAAAATTAAGAGCCAAAACCTACATTACATGTGAGATAAAGTATTACCAATGAGAGATAAGAAATCTGGATTGGTAAGCGATCTCTCTCGTGCAAAATGAGATCTCTAAAAGATTATGGTTATGCTTTATTATTCATAAAACTAAAAAGAATGCTTTTAAAAAAATTCTTCTCACTTCAAAATCTCAAGTTAAAACTCAAGCCATTTAACCACCAAATTTGCTCATATAAGTCATTTGAAATTTAACCTTAATAAAACCCCTCTTCATAAGAGTCACTTGTGTTTTTCCAAATAAATTTGCTTTAAACTTTCATTGAAATGGTTTTTGCATTTGAAAATAGCTTTGAAATTCAAAAAAAAAAAATTGTGATATCAATATTTTATGAGAACCAAACATATTCTATCTAACATCATCCTTGAAAAAACTCAAGCAAAAAAAACAAGATAAAATACTTGGAGGCATGATTAGGTAGAGGGTAATTAAAAAAATCAATCAAATTGATTAAGTAAATCTTTTTTTGTGAAAAAAAGAGAGAAACAAGTTGTTTAATTCTCTAATGTTCTGAATATGTATCCCTTTTTCGGAGATCAATTCCACAAGTTATAGCTAAAGCATAACAAGTGGACCATAAAAAACTTGCTATAGATATTGAAGCTTTGAGAAACAAAGTCCATGAAAAAAAGGATTTATATTCCCTAGGTAAAAATACATGTGTTTTAACCCCCAAATAATAAGTACACTATTTAAAACACACTTAGAAATATGATAATGTCAAAAAATAGGTCTACTATACTTTTAAAAATGCTTTTGAGCATAAATATTGATGTCTTCTACAATTTTGGTTTTGATCATTGTTACTCAAACCAAAACTCACCCATCACTTAAAATTGTAATAATATTGGTCTTTAGTTTGTCCCTCCCTTGCAAACACACCTTTGAGGTCTACAATCTTCACAATAAAGATTAAAATGGTTGGGAAAGGGTAAACTACCATGGGAGGTGTTTCCTTTTCTCTTAGGTTGAACTCCATTTCATTGTATTTTTTTCTATTTTTCTCCACCTTCTCTCTTTCTCTTTCTCTCTATTTTTTTCTAACCTTCCCTCTCTATCTTTTTTGTTTATTGTTACTCGGGTATAGGTCTTTCAAAGGATTTTTATAGGTAAGAACAGGAGGGTGGGTTCTTAGCCTAACAAGATAAAGAAAAAAACTTTTATTTATGGAAAGACATTCTCATCATTGGTTGCAAGCAATGCATCTTCTTACATATTCAGACAATTGTCTTTGTAAGATGACAAAGTACGAAACTCACATGTTTTTTTTCTGTATCTACAAGCTCTTAGATTTTGGGATTGGGGTGTTTAGCAAGCATGGCAGGACTCTTCGAAGATTGAAAACAAGCAAGAAAGATTTTGGGATTGGGGTGTTTAGCAAGAAATAGGTTAGAGGTGAAGTACGTAATCATCTCTGCAGGGGAAACACGTTTTTTTTGTCTAGTTTCATAAGAGAGGAAAAGGAAAAACATCGAATGACCTAAAAAGTGGTACTTGAATGCCTTTTTCTCGTGTGAGGCGGGGAAGAAAATAAAGAATTGTGGTACGCAAAATGACACCACGTTTTCTTTTAATTAATTTTGGCTTTTATCCATTAAAATGACATTGTTTCCTTGAAACTCGCTATTTCATTTATAATGGAATGTTGTCATTTGTGTCTTGGATTAGTTTAGGGTTTCGGATCTAACCAAACAATGTCATTTTCAAAAGTCTAATTTAGACATTCAACTTTATAGCCCTTTTGATTTTAGTCCTTGATTTGTGGAAATTTGCAATCCAACCTGAAATTGGTCTTTCCCTTTTATATCTTTTTAACTTCACCCATCATCCATCTTAGTTTGGTCTCCAAAATTTGATGTGCTTTATAGTATGTCTTTGGTCCCTCATCTTATAAATTGAATCATTATTTCAAAATTCACTTTAATTAAGTCCATGATTGAAATCAAAAGTGTTGTCCTAATTCAAGCACCTTTTCATTTTAGTCCTTGGAACTTCATTGCTTCTATTTTCTTTATTAAATTGACTTTCAATTTGATTTTTTCTTCACTTGAGCCAGTGATTGAATTAGTAAAACACTTGTAATTCCCACCACTTCTATTTTGGTTTTCGGCTTGCAAATGTAGCTATTTTTGTCCCATATTCCAAAGTTTTCTCCTTAATGAGGCCCATAATTTAATGAATTGGACATCTAAACTCTACCAAGCTTTCTATATTGATCCTTGATCTTTCAATTACTTCAATTATGACCAATTCAAATCTCTTTTCCAATTTTTCTATAATTAAACCTCAAATTGCATGTACGTATCATTTTTTTACCAATCATAAATTAAATTCTTGTTTGATTGTAACCAAAGACCATTTGCTTACTTTATTTTTGGGTGGGGGGAAGGGGGTGGGGTTGAGAGATATGGAGTAAGATTAAAAATTAGATTATGGCAATTATTATTATTATTTGAGCTAATTGAAAATAATAATTTCTTCACTTATTAAAATAACATTAAAAATATCTGTAATCATCATAAAAAAATAATTCATTACTAGACAGATAATATAATTAAACTATTAGTTAAATTATTTTCCTAAATATATTTAACATTAAAATAAATAATTAAATCAATCACACTTCAAATAAAATATTTACAAAAACACAGTTAAATTTCATCACAAATGCACTTTCCCACCACTTTATTAATATTTGATTAAAATCCACCATGTTTTGATGATTTATATATATAAAGAAAACAATGATTCGATTAGATTTGGGTCTATTATTCCTATTTTTAGAATAACAGAAAATTGAATAAGAATTATTCTAAAAAACTCTTCTTCTTCCGCTAATCTTTGACTGTCATCTTTCCGTTCCTTTATCATGAAACAGCAAACAAGCGCTACTTTTAGTTAAGAAAAAACTTCTCCATTCGACAATTCCCATCTGTAATCATGCCTCCTCCTCATCACCACCATGATCACCACCGCATACACGGTGGTGCAACACCACCGAAACCAAACCAAAAGCTTCTTTCCTTAATCCTCAAAACCATAATTATGACTGCAATAACCAGCCTTTTTTTCCTATTCCTTGGTATTGCTGCCATCGTCCTCCTCATAGCCACAGCCGCACTCCACCGCCACTCGACTCCATCCTCCAATTCGTCAAATAGGTTGTCTCTCGAAGATTTAAAGAAGCTCCCAAGATTCAGATTTTCGACTCTGACAAGACCTGAAACGGGTGCTGATCAAACTTCATGTGTGGTTTGTCTTGAAGAGATAAAGCAAGGACAGTGGTGTAGAAACCTTGCTGCGTGTGGTCATGTGTTTCACAGGAAATGTGTGGATGCTTGGCTTGTCAAGGTTTCTGAGTGCCCTATTTGCAGAACACGAGTTGAATTGGTTCATGGGGTAAAAGATATGGGACTTTGGTTGGGCAGATGAATTAAGGGTTAGGTAGAATTTTATTTATCCTTTTCTAAAGTTCTTGTTAAATTTTGAGTCTTTTCATCTTCTTCTTCTGTATGGACGCTATTAGATTTCTGGGTAATAAATGAACGGATGGTTTGACATCAATTTGATATTACTTGCAGCATTCTTGTTTTGGCCTATAAGTAACTTCATGCAAATGCTTTGTTGAATATGAAATCTTATTTTGGTTGAAGGATTCTTGATTTAACTCCTACTAATATAATTCTAATACGACTACATCAGTAAGAATTGAATTTAGTCAAGATTTCTGATTATATGAGATCGGGGGTGAATTACTTGGAATTGTCTGTGGAAGTGTTACCCATAGAAAGGTTGATCCCTGCTGAATGTGCTGGTCAGACTCTGAAATCATTACAAAGGAATAATTTTTTTTTATCTGGGTTTATGTATCAAATGAATTAAGAAGAACTTACTGGCTAATTGAAAGGCATATTGGAAATTGATGTGGTTAAGCTAAATGTTTTTCCCGGTGTATGAAATGATTGCTAATGAATATATTAACTCATTCAGACTAGAGTATTATTAAAATCTAGTAACCCCAGTTCATAAATTTTGAGTTCATCCATCAAATTTATTCCAGAAATTAAATTAATGTAGTGGTCAACACTACTTACAGACTTGAACAGAAACTTATTTGTAGCTTGAAGCGGCTATTCACCAACCCTGAGATATCTGTGTTTTTCCTTTAGTGTTCTGAACAAAGTAAGCAGAAATATGGAACAGCATAAAGTTTAAAGTTCAAAAGAATAAGAAAAGGATGTATACCATCAAGGCAAGATGCATGATATCACAATATTCTTACCAGTTTGCTTATTTCGTCTCTACTTCACCAACTGATTTTATTACATCACATTAGCTTTTGTTATGCTACAAAAAGCTGCAGCCTTGCATATCTTTTGCTTGAGAGAATCCTATCTCTCTAGTATTTTGAGTGTCACATAGTGAAATTAGATTTGATTTTGAACAAACCTATTTTGGTTTGATATCGGTTTTCTGATTTCTTCATCGTGAATTCTTTTAGTTGCGGGAATTTGAATGTGCTGTTTTGTGCTGCATTTTGATTACTGTAATGGCTAATTGCCAATGTACTGAGTTTGAGCTTGTTTATGTGTTGTCTGTGTTGTGATCTTGATCTGTTCTATGACAATCACTTGTTCCTTGTTGTGAATTTATCTGCATGATTCCTGTGTCTTTATGTCACTGTCTCATCCGTTTCATTTTTCCTCTAATGACAATCTTCTTCCTTTTTTTTTTTCTTTATCCTTTGGCAACCGCTCTGATTTCTCCAGGTTTGACCTTGGTTTTTGCTTCTTTTTTTCATTCAGCTGACAGTTTTGCTGTCGTATATGCTTTCTTGTTTTATTTACTTTGAATTTGTTATTGTTGTAATGATTGGAAATCCTCTTATTGCTGTGGTCTAATTACAATAGTAGAGGGTTGGAAATTATCATTATTGCTGTGGTCTAATTACAAATTCTTTTTTGAAGTTGCTCCTGGAAATTTCCCAAAATATCTCATCTCAATTTGTGCTCTCCCCTAAGGTGCATATACTTGTCAGGTACTACATGAAGGGTAGACAGCATGTGGTGTTCTGGTTGTAGGTTATTTCTGAGGTACATTACTCAGCATGCATTGGTGTTGAAAGGGTTGATTGGCTTGAATCATGATGGATCTTATAAAGATGTCCCAGAATTGGGTCATTTAGTTACTCTGCCATCAGAATTCATGTCCCATCTCAAGTTTCACCAAAAATTTAATCTTCATTGTTGCCACTTATTGTTTCCTGTGTTTTTTGGTCATGATATACTGTTTTGGCCAGCAGGCAAAATGATTGTTGGGAAGTGGGTACAATTCAATGCTGTGTCTGGGTCTGGGTAGGGAAAACACATGCTGCAGCACAATATTTTTAGTTTCTAGGCTTTAATGTATTGGGGTGCTGCGGGAATAATTCTCCTTGCTTTGTTATGCATGTTCTTGTGACTGTTAATCATGCATTTCAGTTCAAAGAATGTATACTAGAGTTAATATTTGGAACAGTGAATCCTTCCTCTTTTTTTGGGTCATTGCAAAACTTGGATATCTATTTTCTTGTTTCTTAAGTTCATTCTCTCTATAGTGGAATTAAAATCTTAGAATTTTGGTGCTTGGAAATCTTTTTCACGCTACTTCATTGGATAGAGATTTTTTTCATGCTTTAATATCCAAGTTTGCCAGAGTGATATGTGTTTGTTCCAATTTTCTGGTGAGCAGGGGTGGATTCTGGTTTCCTATGTGGTTGCGTTGTTCTAGTAGTACTGGATTCGTCAGTTCATTGTTAATCTGACCGATTACTAGATAGATACATCAATCACTCCTTACCCATTCTACATGCCCCGTAAGCGCAAGCAATTCTGCTGAACACTACGCTTGGAACAATGGATTTGAAACAGTTTTTGGAAAGGGGTTTAGTAAGAAAGTCTGTCAAATGATCAACCAAGGGAACATGAGAAACTGGTATGAGACATCTGGCAACTTGATCACAAATAAAGTGGAAGTTAATACCGATGTTTTTTCCGTATGAGAGTGGATGAGGAGTATCAGTCCAACACCGAGCATGACCATGCAAATGATTTATTTTGCATGGTTTATTAGTGGTGTCAAGTGGATTTATTACAAGAGCTAGGGTAAAAGGACTTAAAATGACATTGAATGTGTTAGTTCAGAGCACATGAAACAAGATGAAACTAGAGAGACAAATGACACCTATAGAGCTTAAAAGTTCACCTCTAATTCATTGAATTCATGTTTTTCGTATGAGAGTGGATGATGAGGATCAATCCAAAGTGGATGATGAGGATCAATCCAACACCAAACGTGACCATGCAAAAGATTTATTAGTGGTGTCAAGCGGGCTTAGAATAAGAGCTAGGGTAAAAGACTTAAAATGATGAATGGGTGAGTTTAGAGCACATGGAACAAGATAAAACTACAAGGACAAATGACATCTATAGAGCTAATCTATTTCATCAAATCCAAGTCCAAGATGGATCTCATTCAAATTCTAAAAGGGCTGATGTGTTAGGCCCTATATCAATCTTGATTTTGGCTTATTTTTTATAATATTATATGAAGTCCAAATTAGCATATTACATTTCTAAGGAAGCAATTTTTCCAGATTACTTCCTAAACAAGAGAGAATTTTTAGCATTCAAAACAAGAAGTTTTCTTGACTAAAAGAAACTAATGAGTTGTCAAATTGATTTTCTAAGATAGGAGGATTATTTAATGATTCTCCTAGCATAGGAAGGAAACCTAAAAATCGGCAACATTGAAGACCAAATTAGACTTATTTATCTTATTTTTTATATGACTGCAACTTAAATTTTTTATTTTTAAATTCATATTTTTATATCAAGTTTAGATACTTAAAGATCTGGGTCTAATTGTAAGTGAGCTATAAACAAGTCCATTAGGTTTAGATACTAAGGATTTGGGTCTAATTGTAAGTGAGCTATATACAAATCCATATCTTTGGGTATTCTAGGGTTTAGCTTATGTTGAAAACACATATGTACCTAAGTTTCAGATTACGCTTTTTGCTTAATGATATCCAGATCATCGGTGCAACTCGTGTGCTTATGAGGGTGAGAATTTTCTCTTTTGATTCTCTAAAGGACTAAAAATGACTTATCAAGGTTCAACTAATTTCATAGTGTCAAACCATACTTCTCATTTTGAATTGTTATTTGATGGGTAGAGGTTTGACTCCAATACTATGTAGAGATTAGAACAAAATATGCATAGAAGAGAAGAATTGAACTGAGATAACAACAGAGATGGAATAAGAGAATGAGAGGAAAGTATAAAACTCAAATTTCCTTTTACTTGTTTATTTCCTCAGCTAACACACACTTCAGTATGTCCGCTATATATAGTCAAAGGGAAAGACTTACGTATGCATACTCACACGTATGCATACAAATCCCCCTCAATATGTGGCTTGAAGAAACCAAGCTGGAGATTGCAAAAATGAACAAGACACAAAGGAGAGCCTAAGCCCTTAGTGAGAATAACTGCAAATTGATCCTTTGAAGAAAAAAACTGAACAATTAATTGATTGTTGGCTACCCTTTCACTGAACGAAATAAACAGACAATCTCGATGTGCTTAGTTCGTTGATGTTGAATAGGATTGAAAGAGAGTGCAATGGCCAAGAGGTTATCACAATAGAGAATAGGGGTTGTGATTGGGAAACTCCAAGAAAGACCAACAATTAGTGGATCCAATGAAGCTCGGTTGAGGTGGTGGAGAGTGCCTTGTACTATGCTTCATTGGAAGATCTCGAGATAGTTTGTTACTTTTTAGATGCCTAAGAGACAGGATTGATTCCAATGAAGATGACCATACCAGTAGTGGACCTGCGATCATTGGGGTCACTAGCCCAATCGGCATCACTATAGGTTGTGATGTCCAAGGAACCCTTTGCATAACTCATACCAACATCCATTGTACCCTTGAGGTACCTGAGAATCCTCTTCACAGCTATAAAATGTTCCACCCGTGGCAGTTGCATAAATTGGCAGACCTGGTGCACAAAGAAGGCAATATCTGGCCTTGTGAAGATTAGATACTGAAGAGCCCCTACAATGCTACAGTATAGAGTAGGATTGTTGAAAAAATCACCATCATCCTTCATCAACCGTTGATATGGAAGACAAGGAGTAGCACAAGCCTTGGCAGCCATCATATCTGTCTTAATAAGTAGTTCATGAATATACCGAGATTGTGATAAGAACAGACCAGCAGGAGTGTGAGTAATTTGAATGCCTAAGAGGTAATGAAGGTGCCCAAATCTTTGACATCAAATTCAGCTGTAAGAGACTGGATAATATCCCCAATACCACAAGAATCACTACCAGTGATAATAATATCATCTACGTATACAAGTAGCACAACAATACCAGCATGAGCAGTTTTAACAAATAAGGAAGAGTCAGAATATGTATGTTGAAATCCCAATGTAGGCAAAAAAGAAGTGAACCTGTCATTCCAAGAACGAGGTGCTTGTTTAAGACCATAAAGGGATTTGTGAAGTTTACAAACCAGCTGAGGATGATCGACATCAACAAACCCAGGTGGTTTGGCCATAAATACCTCTTGTAAAATACCATGCCAAAATACATTCTTGATATCAAGCTGTCGTAAATCCCAACTAAAATGTGCTGCAAGAGACAGAACAATTTGAACATTGGTTGGTTTAAGGACTGAAAGTCTCCCCATAGTCAATCCTAGCTTCCTGACTAAACCCCTGCGCCACCAGTCCTAGCCTTATGACGCACAACGATCCCATCAGAATTCTTCTTCAGCTTAAACACCCATTTACAGCCCACTAGATTCCTGTGAGGAGGGAGAGGAACCAAAGTCCAAGTTTTCTGAGAGTTAAGTGCAACAAATTCCTCTCTCATCGCCGACCGCCAAACTGGACTATTCCTTGCAGCACTGTAGCTAGATGGTTCAAGAAGAGACAGATCAACGAAGGATAAGCGATGAGTAGAAACAAAACATGCCTTTTTCTTGCAAATGCTACTCTTGCTACGAAGTTTGCATTGGGTGCACATTCATATTAGGAATGTACAACACAACTAATATACCCTCGGGATGAAAGGAATCAACAGATTGTCACTCTGTGATGCATGAGTTTCGAAATGGACTGAGGGTCCATAGGGGAAGATAAGCCACGCAAAGGAGCAGAATTAATGGACTTAGAGGGTGACACGTCAGAGAGAAATGATTAGAAGGAAAAGAATTGGGAGGAGACATGACAACAACATTATGATGATCTATAACAGTGCACTATGGAAGGAGTAGCAATCGAAAAATAGGCTAAGACAAAGATGTGAATGTAGCATACGGAAAAACATGTTCATTGAATACAACATGCCATGAGATATATTTTCAATTGCTAACAACATCAAAACAAATATAGCCATAACATATGAATACACACATTGTAGTCTTGGATTGGAACTTGCTACGGACATAAGGACGCAGATAAAGGAAAACAAGCACAACCAAAGATACTCAAATGTGTAAGAACTAGAACAAATTTAAATAATATTTCATAAGGAGATTTGTGATGTGTGACTGGTGAAGGCATTCGAATAATGAGATAAACTCGCTATATGTACAAGCATAAGTCCAAAATTTGGAACGCGATTTAGCATGTTGAAGCAAGGTAATGGTGGTTTCAACCGGATGACGATGTTTATGTTCAAGCAAGTCCATTCTCTTCAGGCATATATGGACATGATTTTTGATGCACAATTCCTTTCTTGGTAAGAAAAAGTTGAAAAACTTACTAATATATTCACCACCTCTAACACAATGAACACAGTAATAAACATCACTTTTATTGATCAAGGAAACAACCAACAATGATCGTGAACATTCATCAATGAATGTCACATAATATCGAAAGTCATCAACAGATAAGCAAGGGAAAGGCCCCCACAAATCACTATCAACAATATGGAAAGGTATTACAGATTTGTTTGAGTTGGAATAAAAGGGAAGTTTTGTAAATTTTCACTCGAAGACAACTATGACACATTGATGAAACAGAATCAACAGATCAATGAACATTAGCCTTGTTTAACATCAAGTTAGCAATTTTATTTGTAGGGTGCCCTAACTCTGTTGTGCCAAGTAGAAGAGAAGACTAATTAAACCAAATAAGACTAAAGTCGAGATGGAATATTGAATGCAGACTGGACTTCGACGCAGAAAGGAATGGTAAGGGACAAAGTCCATTATTACAACACCCTTTGTAGATTATCCTCCCTATGGCCCTGTCCCGAATCCAAAAATAAAATGCATCAAAGATTAGTCGATAATTATTATCCAAGAACAAACGATGCACCGACAAAAGGTTTTGTGTCAATTGAGAAACATATAACACAGATTCCGGTTTAATAGGAGAAGAAGAAGGAATTGTGGAAACAATAGAATTTCCAACATGTGACACCAACAAACCTTCACCATTGGTTGTCTACACTACATCATTTATAGGATAAGGAGTTGTTAATGACAGAGTTATTCAAATCGAAGTCATGTGGTTCAGTAGTCTCGAAATAGCAAGCCGATTTGAGAAGAAGACTTGTTTGAATGCATAGGTTGCATAACATGTAATGGAGTGGACTGAGACTGAGTTGATGAGAAATTTGCAGAACCAATACACTGATTTGGATATAACATTGTATTCATGGCTTGCATAGCATGGGATGGATTAGGCTGAGGAGGTTGATGTGAGGAATAATGTGTAGAACCACTGAAATTAGGTTCACTGTCATTATAAAAACAATACCATGTAGTATGGTTTGTTTTACCACAGATATTACACTTACTTCTGTCCTCCCATCTGAACTCACAAGTAGGGGAAGTATGTCCTTCTCTGTTGCACAATTGACACACTGGACGAGCTGAACCTGGAGACAGATGTTGTATATGGTGTGGTTTGACATAATATTGAGGCCTCTGGTTAAAATTTCGCATCCCTTGATGAAATTTTCCTTTGCCTCTACCTCTATTGAATGCCTTATATCCACTATTATCATAAGAATGGAATGCATGTGGTCTTTCATGTTGTTGAGCTAGTGAAGACATAGCACGTTTAGCAGACACAGTATGCATAGCAGACATATAAGGAGGTTCAGCTACAATTGTTTCTACAATTCACTCCTCAGCAAGCAATTATGACCGAAACTCTTTCAATGTAATCACACTCTCTCTGCCTCTAATTACACATCGAAATATATTGTATTCTGGTGGAAGACCATTTAATGCCAGAATTACAATGTCCTCATCAGAATAATGCACTCCTACAACAGTCAAATAATCTCGAGCTTCTTTAATCTTAAGCAAATATTGACTAGCAGAATCAGCTCCTTTCCTAATATTCTGTAAGTTTGACTTCATTTGGAAAATATTGGTTTTAGAGACTGTGGAAAATTGTTCCACCAATCGAGTCCATAAATCCCTAGAACTTACACTACCAATTGCACAAGACATAGCAATTGGGGATAATGTTGCAGTAATCAATTGCATAACTGCCCTATCATGCAATTTCCAGATTAATACATCATCACACTCAACTGAAGAAGAAGAAGAAGGAGAATTATTTGTACCACATTCATCCACGGTGACAGAGGAAGGGCAGAGGTGAGTTCCATCCACAAACTCAATGATACCATTGCTTTCCAATAGCAAGTGCATTTGAAAATACCAATTCAAATAATTTGTGTCATCAAGCTTCACATTTACTGAGGTGGAGATGGTTGAAATCAACTTTGTAATCAGTGACTGCAAAATCTGAAGTTGTGCTGTTGTAACCATGATTCCTAAGCTAGCACAATTACAATATCTTTGATCAATAAAACACTTGAGAAACTCAGTGATGATACTTTGATAATTTTTGGAGAAAATTTTTAAATAGAGGATTTGATTTAGAAGGTTAAGAAGAGATATTATGCAAGCAAGAAATTTGAGTTGTTTGCGTGAGCATCTATGGCTCTGATACCATGTAGAGATTATCACATAATATGTAGAGAAGGGAAGAATTGAACTGAGATAAGAAAAGAGAAGGGATAAGAGAATAAGAGGGAAAGTATAAAATTCAAATTTCCTTTTTACTGTTTATTTCCTCGGTTAACACACACTTCGTATGTATGATATATATAGTCAAAGAGAAAAACTTACGTATGCATACTCACACGTATGCACACAATCTACCATACTATCATACTATTGTTACATAGGTGCAAGTTATCTTTGTGTCACACTCTTATCAAACCTGATTTACTTAGCTTTCCGAATTATTGTCTTTGTGTGTGGGTTGCTTGACCGTGTGTTTAAAAGATTCATATAAGTGATAAACTACATTAGTAAAGAGAAATGTATCCCTAAAGTTGTCACATTTTATTGTTAGAGTTGAGGATAATGTAACTCCATTTTCTCTAATAAGTTGGGTTAGATAATTAACTATGGTTATAGCAGATGCAATGACATGATATTCAACTGTCGTTGAAGAATAAGCAATGGTAGGTTGTTTATCAGATTGGCACCAAGAGAGATAACTTAAGTAGAGGTGGATGTTTTATAATCAACATTACAAGACCAAATATTTTTTAGGTTTCTAAATATTTTTTGAGCTTGAGTTATCAGCCAATAGAAGTGACTTGGTGATTATTATCTAGGTAGTTCTTGGCTAGAAAAAGAAGACAAAGGATGTGAGCATACCTATATTGGGTTTGAGTCAAGTGCTTCATATGGCATGAAACCGTTAGTAGAGTACATCTTATTCTCGATTGAGATGGAACTTGAGGGATCTTAAATGACATCTTATACCGATAAAGGTGGAACTTGAGGGATCTTAAATGGGTGGGACTTTGTTGTTGTGAATGAATAAATATGAAGACAAATACATTTTTGTAAGAAGAGAAATAATGGATGGAGGTGATGAAAAATAGAGTTGCGTAAAACATTGTGATTAAAGATATGGGCCACTATGGCTAATAATATTTTTCAAAGTATTTTTCATTAAAAAATGCATTAAAATTATGTTTTTAATAAAAATAAAAATTATTTTTGACATCAGCACATCAAAATAATCTTAAAATATATAGAAAAGCCCTTTAATTTAAAATAAAAATGAAATATTTATTTTAAGTTTTTCAAAATTATTTTTAAAGTGCAATGCCATATTTAGAATTGAAGGTCTTTAAAACATGAATTTTCCGACCGGATAAAAGCTTTGTTGAATTAAAAGAGATGACTCACCAAGTTATTGTTGTATAATTTCTCTCTAATTTTACATAATTGTTGAATATAGAATCTTCATGTTAGACACATAATCTTGATGTTAGCAAGTTCATCAACTCTTTGTCATTTGTCAATAGAAAAACACTAATAATCTTATCAATTATGATCCCATTAAGAGAATTCCACGTTAAAAACATATATAAATATGTGCATTACACTTTTGTTTCCATTAAGACATTGTGTGATATTATGGTGTTAGACTAGTCTTATATGAAATTCTAGATTAAGACATTGGTTGTTGCTAGAAAAGATATTAGCTTGTGGTCTAAATATGGTTTTATAGTTGATGATGGTTTCCTATTTGATGGTTTGTTTATGGCTTAGAACAAAGATTTACGCTTATGAATAAATCTAGCATTTTGAATTTATTAAAAGCTTATATGTTTGGGTAAAATCATATAGAAAGAATTCATGAAGGTGCCTTGACAGGGTTCACAAAGGCAAAAATATTTTTCACAACTTGTATATTATAGTGAAAGATATCATTAACTAAACTAGTGAATATCTAACATATTTTGAGAATTCTCTAATCAACTCAAGGTTCTTAAATATTATCATATTAATAAGTCTAGTACTAGAATATTGACTAATAATTTTTAACAATCAATTTTTTAGGGTAATTGAAATATCGACAAATTTCTAAATGATTTTTACAAACTTATTGTAATTTAAAAAAATGCAAGGATTTTTTAAAAAAAACAATGCTAAAAACTATTCCTCGATTTTATAAATAAAGTATTTTTTTATGATTGGGTTGTATGCAACAAGATAAAATCATTTTTTTATTTATTATTTATCTATATAAGACCATGTCTCATATTTACTTTCAAAATAACCGCCAAAGTGGATTTAAAATGTCTTTGTCAAACACCCTCTTATACAAAAAAAAACATTTAGCAAAAACATTACTCGCCAAGGTCGAGCCATTTGACCCAAATTTAATTCAACAAGGTTGCCCTGAAATGTTTTTGTTCAACAATAAACCAAATAAAAAATCTTTGGTTTAACTTGAAAGCAACCTAAACTAGAATCGAAAATGAGTTAAGCTTGTAAAAGATAAAAATTCAAAATATTTTGATCAAAATAGACCAAAACCTAGAAAAATGAAGAATTCAAAAACAAATGAAGAATATTCAATGAGAACTTAACAACATCAATCAAGATTCAAACCATATTTCATGAAATAAAAAAGCATAAAGGATGGAAATCAATCACTAAACAATAATTAAACATCAAATATTAATTCAAATATCTAGCATTGTCGGACCCAAAAATAGCATTCAATGCCTCTAAAAACATTGCTTTTGATCCTCACAAACTACATTATCAATATTAAGCATAATTTAATTAGAAAATCTAACAAAAACATCAAATCATTAGAATCATGCATTGAATTTCATCTTCATAACCGCAAACCCAAACCCAATAACAAGCAATAAAAACTTTGAAATTTGATTCAAAACTCACTCTTGAAACACTTGGAACCCAAACCATGCCCAAGAGCAACATACACTAACAAACATAAAAAAATTATTATCCTTATTGTTGGATGTCCATATCATTTAATTTAATTTAATTCAAGCATCTAAGCATATTCTAAACATTCAATAACATTAATAGACAACTTAAAATACTATTTTTTTAAATTAATCAAATCAAAGTTAAAAGAAAAATAATGAAATACATGTTCAAAAACATCATGATACATAAACGAGTAGGCTAGAGTTGTGGTCATGGACATCATCTACTAGGATAAACGAGTCGATTTGCCGCTTCATTTGGGTTTTTATTATCTAGATAGAAGATTAATTGATTTTATAAATTTTATATTTTATAATTTTAATATTTAAGTAGTATAATTATAATTGATAAAATTTATTAAAAATAGTTTTTTTTCAACCAAAATGTGATTGAATATTGTTATTGCTAAAAAAATTTGATAAAATTTGTTAAAAATTTGCTAATAAGTTTAAATGATTTATTAGGAATTTGTTGTCAAAGATACTCTGGTTAAAAAAAAACACAAAAAAAGAAACCCGGTTAAAAAAAAACAACTGACTTGGCCAGTAAAAAATAAAAAATACATGTGAAAAAAGGTCATCGTTTCTTAAAAGTAAAAGGAAAAAAAGAGTAAAAATTTAAATTTAAATTTAAAGCCATTTTTTATAAGATATATTCATCATATTATTATATTAAATATATTTAAAAATACCGATATTATTATTTTTTCAAGACAAGTAGGTCATTTTTTCTCTCTTTATATATTTTTAGGCGATAATATGAAATAAATATTAAACACATATATATTTTTTTATGAAATCGGAGCTAAGAAGCCCTACTAAATTAATCTAGGAATAGTAGATCCAATCGGATCATAGTACAACAAAGTGTATAACCTCGACGGTGGGTCCGTTATAACATCAGATCGTCCAGTCAAATACATCTTTACTTAACCCATAATTTGATAACCGATCAGCCACACAATTGGTCTCTCAGTAGCGTGAACAACTCGACCTCCCAAGCTCTAGCCAACATATCCTTAATCTTCCCAATTAGATTGCAGCTTCTGTCCCATGTAGCTTTCTCACCCTTCAGAGACCAACCACCACCATAGAGTCCGACTCTAAAATCACTAGTCTATATCCTTTATCCCATGTAAGTTGAAGGCCTATGTAAACCGCCCATAATTCGGTTGTAACCGAGCGAGCAAATCCCATTATTCCTAGCAAATCCCGCTAACCAAGAACCCATTCCATCCCGAAGAACTCCCCAAGCACTCGCTTGCCTGGATTTCCTTTACTTGCATCCATCCACATTCAATTTGACCCAATTAACAGTGGCTACGTCCACCCAACCTCGTAGTGTTCGTTTCATTGTTATTCCGCTCTTCGAACCAATCACTTGATTAATTTTATGGTCCATTACCATCCGTTTTATAGCTAACACAGTGTCATACCAATTACCCTGAGAAGAGTCAAAAACAGTATTTCATCGCTCTTTCCATATGTACCACAGAATTATTCCAAATTCCATAGGCCATTCCACACTATTTGCATCCCTTGGTCTACCGATCAAATTTGAGATCAACCAAGTATACCAACGTTCGCTGAAAAATAGCTCTCTTTCCTCCACTTTGACAAAAACCTCCTATATCCTCCGGGCCTTGGGGCAATCTCTCAAAGCATGGACTACCGTTTCCACTTCATTTGTGCATCAGTATACAACATTGATTATCTCGTCAATCTACGTCTCCATCTCCTATCATTTGTCATAATGGCATTATGCGCCACCGTCCGGATAAACAATTTGATTCGCTCCATTCCTTTCCATTGCCATATAACTTTCCAAATAGGATCCTGGTCCATTAACCTCCTTTCACCTTGCAGATCGTAGGTTGTTTTTGTCTTGAAACTTCCAGTCGGTGATTGGTCCCAAATCATTCTATCGTCTAGCATATCTCGAGTAGGCGGGACATGACCTGCTATCTCCATCACAACCGGCATGGGGAGCAAGTGAGCAAATTCTTCCCATTTCCAATTGCCTCGATCATTCACCATATCGAGCAATCGTGCGATTACTTTTATCCAACGGAATTTCTCCAATTAGGTGGCTATAAAGATGGCCATAATTGGCCAACCAACTATCCTTCCAAAATAAAATCTTTCTTCCATTTCCAAGATTCCAGCTAGTATTCTGCTGCACAACATGCCATACCTTACAAATCTCCTTCCAAAGAATCGAATCCCTGGTTGAGGCAATCGGGCGATCATCTCTTTGATGTGATTTTAAATACTTCTCTTCGTAAATCTAACCCACATGTTATTTTCTGCATTACTCCCCAAGCTAATTTCATAATAAAAGCTTTGTTCATTGTTTCCATCTTCTTTATCCCCAATCCTCCCTCTTCCTTAGGTTGGCACAACTTTCCCCATTTAACAAGGTGAATCTTTTCTCTCCCATCTTGACTCCCCATATGAACCTTCTACAAATCTTCTCAATTTCATTACATGTATGTTTTGGGATTACCGCGACTTGCATTGAGTACAAAGGAATGGTAGATAACAATGACTTACATAAAGTAATCCTTCCGACTAGCGAAAGAGTAGTAGCTTTCCACCCAGCTAACTTTTGTTGCAATTTTTCCGGAAGGTAGTCAGTATATCTCTTTAGTAATCCTTTGATGTAATAAAGGCACTCCAAGATATTTTCCCAAATCCTTCGTGACTCGGAACCCACTATTATTGCTAATAGTGTTTGCCAAGGCATTCAAACATTCTTGGAAAAGAAAATTTTTGTTTTTGCAACACTTACTTGTTGGCCCGATGCTACACAAAACTCTTGAAGACACTTTTTCACCGTGGATAACCGATCCAAACTAGCTTCGCGAACAATAACATGTCATCTGCAAAGCATAAATGCGAAATCTTAAAACCGTTCCTCCTTCATCGCAAAAGGCTTCCATTCCTCTCTCTGTACACTTTTATTGATAAGTTAAGATAGGCGTTCTAAACACAACACAAAGATGTACGGAACAAATTCTTGAGATGCACACCCATTCCACAAAACACTAAGTGTTGGAGATTCTATACACTGCATAATAATCTTTATCAAAGCACTAGGCAATTGAGCATCAACTAAAGTGTCTCGAGATAAATTCCCGACTTAGCCTATCATACGCCTTTTCCAAATCCACCTTAATAGCCATGATTCCTCTTCGACCTTTCATTCTTCTCATTGAGTGAACAATTTCTGGCGATAATGATATTATCCGTGATATGCCTTCTGGAACAAAGTCGCTTTGAACTTCACTAATCGGTTTAGCAAGAATGGCTTTAGTCTCCCAACTATCACCTTCGCCACAATCTTAAATATGACGTTACATAGACTAATTGGTCTAAATTGATGTAAGTACTCTGGACCGGCACTTTTGGGATGAGCACTAAGTAAGAATGATTAATCTCATTAACATCATTCTTTCCTTCAAAAATTTCCTTAACATACCGACATACCTGATCGGCCAACCACCGCCACTCGAGATTGATAAAAGATTGGTTGATACCCATCCGGATCCGGCGTCTTATATGGTTTCATGTCAAATACCGTTGCCTTTATCTCGTCATCCAGCACTGGAGGGTCTAAATGTTCCAAATAACGAGGAGCTAAAATAGGAAATTGCCCCTCCATTACTCTAACTCGCTGATTCCCCTATGTATCCCTCATGAATAATTTTTGAAAGAAATCCTGCGCCATTTCTTTAAGGCTATTCTCCTCCCAAACCCATACATGTTGCTCATTCTTTAACGCTTTAATCTTGTTTCGTTGCCTTCTAATGACCGTTTTTGTTTGGAAATAGGTAGTGTTTCTGTCCCCATGCTTAATCCACTGACATCTAGATTTTTGAAACCAGTGTACTTCCTCCTGTTGACTAATCTGCCCATACTCTGCAGTTAGTTCATCTTCCAGCTGGTAAAGGAACCGATTACCTCTCCTCGCTATTTCTTTTTGCACTCCACCCAGTCTATCCGAGCACTCGTCGCTTCTGTGAAAAATATTACCAAACACATCTCTGTTCCAGCTCTTTAACTTACTCGACAAAGTCTGTCAAAGTACTCGGTAACCGTGTGGTCTGTCTCCCGGTTATCCTTCAAAAACTCGCAAATTCAGCATGATAAATCCATGTCGCCACAAAACGAAACGGTCCTCCTGTATTACAAGCCCTCGTGTGCATCTCCTGTAACTTGACGAGAATTGGGTGGTGGTCCGATTTAACCCTTGGAAGAACCGAACATGTGCATGATCAAATAGAGTTCTCCACTTAGCATTCCCAAAGCATCGATCCAACCATTCATAAATTCTACCAAGACCACTTCTACATCCCCTCGCCATGTGTACTTTGGGCCCTTACTTCCCAAATCAATTAATTGACACTCCTGCACCCACCTAGCAAATCAGTAACACCTTTGATTATCCACTTCCGCCTCTCCCATTTTTCACTCTCCATCAAAATTTCATTGAAATCCCCACCACCATCCAAGGTAGAGTAATACCCCTAGCCAAACTCGCAATCTCTTCAAAACATTGTTTTTAGAATCGCATTCGGATTTGCATACACCACAAGAAATAGCCACTCCCCGTACACCCTTCATCAACAATACCATGAATGAAATGTCTAGACGAAAGTAATATTCTAACATTCACAGATCAACTTATTCCATAACACCCATAATCCCCGGACATCCCCTAAGCTTCAACTCTAAAGCTAGAATCAAAATTCATTTGAGCAATAACTTTGTCGACTCTCTCCCACTCACTCTTGGTTCTACTATGGCCATTATTTGAAAATTATGAGTTTTTTCAAATCTCTTATCACTCGCCCGAAATTCACTACCGCCGACTCTCGACAATTCCAAAAGAAAAACTTCATTAAATATTGGAGATAAATAGAATGTACACACCATGGATACTTCATCCTCAACCAGCGTGCACCATGCGATCAATCCCTTCGTCAACCTTCATTTCCTCCCCTATCTCATGATCCACTTCCATATGCCGAAATTCGTTTCCAAACCCCATGTCCATTAGTTCCCTGAATTTTTGTCCGATGGCTCCACCCTTTGCTCCAACTCCCGATCTGTCTGGATTCGGATTGGGACGAGCGTTGTAATATGCTCACCACTTTGCACCCGTGGTCTATGCTCCATGCTCATCCCCGGTGGCGCCACCATTAAACTTCGACTTCGGTTCTCTTGCTTGCCGTAGCACCCTCTGCCATTTTCTCCTTTCCTTTAACGAGATACAAGAGCACTGGGCTCTGGGCTGGTCAGTAATTGCAACGACATTGGGCACTCGGTGCTTCACCCGCATAACAGTTTAATCTCCTCAGGCCGATCTACTTGGTTTTGTTCCTTGGCCCGTCATCGCCTGTTCAATCCCCGACCGCCTTATCTCCAGCCCGTGCTTCCTCTCCATTTAAAAAATCTGCACTCGCTTGTCTCCCTCACTTCCCTTTCCTTTTCGCCTCACTTACATCCGTCGGCTCATCGTGGCACCTCCACTAATGCCTCAAATCGCGCAGATACATCAATTAATTTTTCCTGTAAAGTTGCTAAAGTGCTCCCTGGTTTTACTAGCTGGTTGTCCAACCCTTCCACTTCCACTTGTCTCTTCCATCGCCACTCTCTCGCCTCTATCGTCTATGTCGGCGTTCAACCACCATCCACGACCCAAATGAATCCATAACTTCTGCTCGCACTATGGGCGATGCTTGGTTCATCAAGTTTCTTCTTCTCGTTATGCTCGCTCCTTTTCGCATTCTCACTCGTGAGGGCATACCTCTTGCTTGTTCCCATATTTTCCACACTCGGAAACAGACGATGTGTAGACCCTCATACAGTACACGGCGAACCCTCCGGCGAAGCTTGAATTTTGCTAACAATGGTTTGGTTAGATCCACCTCCACGCACAATCTCGCAAAATTTCCACGCATGCCCACCGAAGTCATTCTATCAATTTTCAACATTCTGCCAATTTTATTCCCGATCTTCCACAAGATCGCTGAGTCATAGTATTCTAACGCCAGGTCAGGTAAACGAACACACACTGCAACCTTGTCTATTGTGGCTTCAAATGGATCAAAATTGGGATGCCATGTGCGGATTGTTAGGTAATGATCGGATACCATCCAAGGGCCCCCAAACAGTACATGCTCCCGGTCCTCTGGTTTTGCAAACTTTGCCAAATAGAATTCATTGCCTAAATCAGTTAGAGTGAACTCGTCTCTAAGCTTCCATATATTTCATGGCATCTGCAAGAAGAACGTGTATCCCACTTTTCTCCCCATTAGTTTGATAATGAGAGTCTATTGCCAAGGTGCTTGCAGGCGCTTCTTTTCCTCACTTGTAATTTTTATCGCTGGACAATCATCTTCATCAACTTCCTCATCGTCATCTTCCGATATATAGTCGTTCAGAAGGTTATCTTCATCGATTACTTGTGTAACCAATGAGTCCTCGAGGAGTTTCTCGGCATAACTCGACCATTAGTATCTCTCGTCTTAACCTTTTACTTGATCTTGCCACCAAATCGTCCTCCTCTATTGAAACCTCATGAGTTTCGTTGGTGTTGATGGTTACTTGAGAGTTCATTTGACGATGCTTTCCACGAGTCTTTAAAGCAGAGAACATGGACTTGTCTTCACAACTTTAAAACACATATACTTAGTCTCACATACTATATAGTATGATCAAAATGGGAAGTAATTTTTATAGTTTTTTAATTGTAGATAACTTAGATAAATATGTAAAAAAAAATATGAGTTGCCTGTTTTCCCTGGTAATATTAGATATGACACATTATAAATACAAATATTGCAATTTTTTTAAAAAAAGAAATATAAATTTTTTGCGTGCTATAATTATTTATTTGCCGTATAAAAAGAACAATGTAGTCGAAACGGAAAGTGCCTTGTATATTTTTTTTAATTGTAGATAATATAGACAAATTTGTTTACCTTTTGTGTTTTTTCGAGTTGTATTTTTTCTCGGGTAATATTAGATCTTAAATATTAAAAATCCAATTTTTTTTTAAGAAATAAACTTGAAAAAAAACACAAAATTAAAATTCACAGCAATTTTTTTTATAAGATTTATTCATCATATTATTATATTAAATGTATTTAAGAATGCTGATATAATTTTTTTTCCTGCAAAAAATCTGAGATGATTTTTTTTCTGTTTATATATATTTAGGCGATAATATGCAATAAATATTAAAACATCTAATAAAAATTTCAAAAAATATATGTTCTACGTTGCGAGCTGAGTAAACAATTTTTATAGGATTTGTTGAATGCAAATAAAAATATAATTTTTATTTGTGCGAAATCTAATATAATAAAATAGTCCAACACCCCCTAGTATAACAATAGCAAAATAAAAGTTTGAAAATCTTAAATTATCATTGCACGGAGGATAATTTTAGTCATGGTACGCGTAAACTATCATTGATACCCTAGTTTTAGAAAATAATTAGAATAAGAATAATAAAAAAAAGAAAAAACAACTTTTACAGACATACATTTTTAAAATCAGCATTGTAGAAGAAAAAAATAAAAACACGATAGTTTTAAAAATAATAAGAATAAGAATAAAAAAGGAAAAGACAGTTGCTTTTCCAAATAAAAAAACGTATTTAAGAATAAAAGATGCACATACTGAATATGTTGTTTTCCCATATATTTTAAAAACGTATTCTAAGAATAAAAGCAATTGTGACAACGAATCGTCACAGCTTGCTTTTCCCAAATAAAAAAAGTATTTCACAAAAAAAACAAATATGTTGGTCGAGGGGTTCGAACCCCTGCGTACTGGACTCGACCACAGTGTAATTCTTAGCAATTTTCACCATAATAACTATAAAAAGCATCTTAGTGTAGAAAAACAGTAAACATGTGCACATACGCGCAAGCAAGGGCTGAAAATGTCCATCGAACAAGTGACAATGAGTCTAGTACTACAAGTAGAAGACCGAGATGTTTTAGCTATTTAGTTAATAATTTTTTATATCCTTAAAGTTCAAACAATTGGTGTTGCACTTTGGTTTCTTCTTTTTCAAGGTTATGCCAGGCTCTTAAACCTAGCCTCTTAAACCTTTACATTTAAAGTTTATTTACGAGTCCTTTTCTCATCTCCTTTCTTATTTAATCCATCTCTTTTTCTTTATTCTTTGTTTTTATTCTTCTTTTATTTGGCTGATTTTTAAGAGGTATTTATAGGGTTTTGGTAGGGCTATGAATGAATTCAAACATAGTTTGGTAAAATCTTACCTCTATGATCAAAATCTTAGCTATTAAACATGTTCATTGATTTTAAGACGGATAGAATTAGTCAAGATCGATCAAAAACATTCGTATTAATAAAAGAAAAAAGAGAATTATGGACTAAGATTAAAAAGTGCATCATTTGCCCTTCAATGGTTTTACGGTATAGTGGTTTTGTAATAAATTTACCTAGGTGATTTTGTAATAAATTACCTAGGCGGTTTTGTTTTCTGCTTGGAGATAAAAATATGTGCCCCTTCTCACCATCCGATTTTGGATAAAAAAATTATGTTCCCAATAAAATTTAATTTTACTTATTCAAATCATTTTAAATTTTCAGACCCCATTTTTTACTATAACAAATAATCACATTATTTTTATCTTATCTTCATGATTTAATATTTTTTATTATATTCAAAATAGTTTTTATTTATTTATATGCATATATAACTTATTTATTTATTAACAAATGTAAAATTTATAGGCTATAATCAATAGTAAAAAAGTTAACAATACCAGCATAATTTGCAGCGATAAGAAAAAAAAAATGTTAGTGTCCTGTAACTCTTCATTAAAAAAATATAAACAGTTTCTTATTTAAAACGAAAGTTAATTTTCATCACACATATTTATTATTTTTAAAAGTTATATGATAATTTAATTAATTTGAAGAGAAAAAAAGCACCGAAAGTAATTAATAAAATACCTTACGAACTCCCTTGTACTACCACTCGTCGGTTCCTACGAGGATAAGGATGATGGCTGCGCTGGCATTGGTAGATGATTTCCTTCGATATGAACCACATGTTCCAAGACACAGAATTCAAAGAGATGTGGTCGACGTTTATCTAATAATAAATACCTTACGATTTTAAATACAGAAACTTCAATTTAGCCCCTAAGGTATTCCCCATTATCAATTGAATTACAGATCTTTTATTTATTTTTATCAAATTTGTTTCAAATTTTATCAATACCTGACAATTGCATCCTCTACCCTTGCTTTATTACTGATTTTAAATTTTTTTATTAGGACATACCACAGCTTACATTATGATGAGAATACGATATTGTTATTGAAATTGAATTAATGGAGAGGTGATATTATTTAATGTTGATTATATTTATTCTTTTTTTTTGTTAACGTGGGGTGCATTTGTATTTGCTTAAGATTATTTTTATATAATGATGTTAAAAATGAATTTTAAAAAATATTTTTTTATTTTAATATATTTCAAAATAAAAAAAATATTTTAAAAAATAATCACTATTATTCTCTCAAATATCTTCTTAGAATAAAAAACAACTGAAATAATAACGAAGTAATAGGGGATAAGATTGAAAGTTAATATAAGATTTACAATTCTATCCCATTCACAAATTTTACTTTTGTTGCATAATTGTAAATTAATACTATTTTTTTAAGACTTTACAGACATTAAGACTTCTTATAAAAATTTAAAAATAAACATTAATATCTACCACTTTACCCCTCTTTAAGACTTAAATTCATTTATTTTTTTTCAACTATATTTAATTTTAAGAAACAATGTAGCAATATCATACAATATTTAAAACATTTTCTTAATGTGTTTAACAAGTCCAATATATTTTTTTTTTGATGTAGTTTGATAAAGAAAAGTCTAGTTCTTAGAAACTATAGTTAGGAAAGTTCATATAACTCTAGTTTAACCACCATGTTGTGAAAGGGTTGTTCTGCTGAATTACTGAAACATAAATATGCAAAAATAAAGGGATCAAATACAAAAGTAATGAAAGTTATAAGGCTAAAATTGAACATCCAAGGAAACAATAGGGACCACGAATGAAAACGTTAAGAAAAGGGGCATCCAACAAGGCCTTCCATTACTCAGCCGTCAATAAACAGTGAAACGTCATGCTGTTATGGTTTTTTTTAATTATTTTTTTGTTTATAAATAAAGAAAAAAATTATTTTTTAAAAATTATTTTTGATATAGTAAATAATTGTTTTTTAAAAATATCAAAAAAATTAATTTCAAATAAATAAAAATTTATTTATTTTAAAAAATATTTTTGCAAAATAGTGTTAAATAATTAGTAGTAAATAAATAATAGTAATAGAAATAATAATAGTAATAATATATTATTCAAAAAGAGAAAATATGATAATTATTTATTATTAATTTATTTCTTAGTTGATAGGCGCGCAGGCATAGAAGTATAAATAATTAAACTGGATGAAAGCAATTTTGAGAATACAGGTAAAAGTAGCAAAAATAAATAAATCAGATACATACACCCACAGCAAGCAAAAGCTATGGAGATGGTGTCCATGTCTTCTTGTCTGCTATCCATCAATGGAAACTTCCTTCTTTCTTCTCAATACCCATCTCGCCCGCCCACACTTGTCAAGTAAGCTGAAACTCACACAACCTTATCTCCCTTTCTTCTTTCATTTCTCTGTTTCTCATGTTATATCAATATATATTCATTCTCTATGTTCTTTGAATGTTAAATATGAATTGCCATGTTAATCTTGAAAGAAATAGGAAAGTACTCTATGTTATACAAGATGTTTATACTTAAAACAAAGAAAGTTCTCTTCTTTTCCATGTTCTTGTATAAATTATGGTTATTGTATTCCTGGGCTTTTGTTTTCATGCTCGGGAGAGTAGAGAATTTAACACCAGATGATTGTAATAATCATGCCAACAATGATTGAACTTTGTGTTTCTATTCAGTAGCTGGTTGAGTTGCTCTTTATATATATATATATTCTGCTGTTAATTTTATGTTTTTTTTATTTAAAAAATGATCATTTTCAGATGGGGATATAGAAGGGATCAGGATGGAAGCTCAGTTACGAAGAGAATCAAAATGCAAACATTTCGAATCTTGGCAAATCCTAATGTATGAATTGACAAAGGCTTCCTCTTGAGTAATGCCAATAAATTTGGTTTGAATACTTTCGAACGTTTTCTTAGGTATGGAATGGTGATTTTATGCTAAATGGCTCTTTGTAGCGAGATTTTTGTTGTTTTGGGGTTTGTAACATTTGATGTAGTTGAATTGTTATCAAATCAAGAACAAAAATAAAAAAGATGTATGCTAAGAAGAAAACAAAGCATTGAATTGATTGCCTGATTTTAAATATCTGGGAAAAAAATTGGTTATGACTAGATTTCTTATTATGGTCATTATGCTTTTGTTTTAGCTTAGCTCTCTTGTTTACTGTTGAAGTTCACTGTGCATAATGGAATTAAAAAACATTGAATGAATGAACACATTGCTTCAAATGTTCACTTGAGACATTTGAGAGCGAAGATTTGTTTTCCCCTTCTTCTGGAGGAATAGTCTAGGAGCCTATCACATAGTGAAAGCCTAAATAATGGCCACCTATATGAATGAATGAATAATACATGTTCATAACATAATTTTCCATATGTGGCAAAACTTACTAAAAGAAACCCTAAAGCTTAATGCAGTCAAGTCCCTTTACCATATCTTATGGTCTCTTCAAAAATATTCTTAGCAGTCATTCACATACAGGGTTCATATTTTCATGGGAGAACCACCTTCCAACCCTTTCTTAAACTTGGAGAAGAAAACTTTCATGCAATTGTTTTTTTTCAAAAACATACCTTCAAGATGACCTTCAACGAGTACTTGATTGATTATTGGTGACTCTGAGGTTTTAGTACGAAGAACTTAACCATGACATAATCCATAACCCTGGAGCCCTTGCCACCCTCTATGTCTATGATGTATTGGATGCTTCTGGAAATCTATTTTAACACTGAGCAAAATTTCTGTGATTCTAACTGTAGCCCAGAACTTATTTAGTTTCCTAACTTCCCTGCCAATACAATTCCTAATATTATTGGAGCACAATTATGTAGATTTCTTCCACTTTAGGGCAAGATTTTGATTTGTATACATTAATTCCTTAGCTGCCTCGCATGAGAGAGTATTTTGCTCTTATGTGTTATGTAACACAGGAAATTCAAATCTATGGAGGATGTGATAAGTAATCTGATCTTGTTGATATATTTGTAGCCTGATCCGTGTTTTCCAACCATGATTTTGTAACAAAGGTTAATAAGATTTGTATTTAAGTCAATGAATGTGATTTCTTGGGTTTTCTATTATGATTTTTAGACAACAGGCTTTATATTTATAAAAAATTGCTCATGCCATGATTGTTTGAAGTGATTTCTATTTATTTGAATTCTTTCCAGGGAAGTTGGCATCTATTAAAGTATTGTACTTGACATAGTGAAGATTTTTAAGGGGTTGACTATTTATCTAGTAATGATTGTAGGAATTGACCATAAAGCAAAGCTATAGTGACATCTTACAGTCAAGGTGTCATCTAGGCGTTTCATTTCGACATCAAAGTTTTAAGATTGATTGTGAGTGGGTTGCATAAATTTTCCCTGTTCAACCTGTTCATTTCTTAATTTGTTAGAAGCCTAGAAATGACTTGTTTAAATTGGAGCCTACCATGCTGTTGCTGTGGCCTACTTGTGCTTTAAATCGCATGGAATTGCTTTGCCAAATAAGTTGTAAGATGATGCAAATCTCCCCTCTATTCATTTAGAGTTCCCCCAGCAATTCAAGAGCTAAACTGCCAGGGAAACTAAACTATGACATTATGAGTTAGTGACAGCCTTTAGTTTTGGGTGCTGTCAATTGTAATATTGTCTGTTCATCTCCTGAATTTCAGTTATTCTAACATTGCTCATTACTGGGTTACATGGGGAAAGGACGATGATCTCTCTTCTCAGGAAAGAAAATTCCCAGCTCAACCATTAAGTCAGTGCTTGAAATGTATTGCCTGCTAAGTATTTATCGTTAATGCCCCCCACCCCCACTCTTTCCTTTTCTTTTTATTCCCTATTTATTGGAGTTGCAAATTGCAGTTCTTTTTTATTTTCTTTATTGTTTTGTTTACCTTGCTATCTAATTTATTCTTGCTTGACATGTTTTTTCTTTAATCATGTTAAACTGAATAATTCTTTATTTTCTCTTTTACCCATTGATCCAGGTGTCAGGGAACAGCAACCCACTGAAGGAGATCATCATGGTTGATCCTTTGGAAGCCAAACAATTAGCAGCGAAACAAATGAAAGAAATTCAAACAAAAGAAAGACTCAAGGTGAGACATTTCATGTGCTTTTAAGATGTCATTTCCACTTGTCTAAAAAAAATCCATGTTATGACAAGATACTGATGACAGACAATTAAGTGATGAGATTTTCATTTAAAACTGGAACTAGTCAAAAACATCTCTCTGGATCTCTGAAATCTTTCATGGCTTTCCGATTTAGGCTTTAGGGTTGCATGTGTGGTCATCTTCCCCCAGGAATCATGTTTCCCCATTAAGAGCATGTTTCATGTCTCACATCTCTGTTCTTAGGTTTGAGCTACAATGTAGCCAGTGCTCATCTCTTCCAGCATAGGCACCCATTAATTAGTAGTAAAATACTGAGGAAGCTGATGTGCTTTCCTTCCCCGTAAAAATACATAGATGATATTCTTTATTCCAATCCCACTCGGGGCAGTACTTGGGTTAAGCATGGATGTCCAATCTTTCCTTGTTTGCGTATCTTGAAATTTCTGGTACTCGTCTTGCCAGAGGAGCGTATCATCTCATTAGTTTTAGTTTTGCATTGATCAAATCAACCTTAATGTCTATCTTCAATCTTGGTAACTTACAACGTCGATGCTAGTAATGCTCTGCTACTGCAGAAACGGCGCCAAATTGAAGCAATTAATGGAGCATGGGCAATGATTGGCCTCACAGCAGGCTTGGTCATTGAAGGTCACACCGGTAAAAGCATACTGGAACAGGTAAAGTCTGCTTCCATTGATTGCATTCAATTCAGAGGTCTGTGCAGTGGTCATTTCGATCAGTATTTGTGAAAATTTATTGCCTTTTACTATTAGTTTGATTAATTGACCTCTTTTTTTTCTCAGTTGGCCGGATACTGGTCTGCCATTGTCCATTTTTTTGTCCGGTAACATGATTCAGGAACGGCGAAAACACAGATTCTTTACTTAACCTAGTAAAATTGTCTGAAAATTGTTGCTTCAAGTGACAAATGCTGTACCATTTACCTCGTACGGATTTTCTCAGTTTAATGTGTCAGCATTCTTTTATATTCCCTCTTTCTATCCTGTAACCAAGTATTCGATTGGCTATGTGGCTATATCACTACATCCTTGATAAACTTTTAATCTCTTCTTGGAAAAAAACTTTATGAATTTTTATATCAGATTAATTTAAAGGATTTGTCTAAGTAAACTTGATTTTGATTGTATGAAAATGTTTTCTTATTATCCATTAAAAAAATAAAGAACTATATTCAATTTTTAGCGTTTCAGAAGCTAATTCCAGTGCACTATATATCCTGTATAATTTTCTAACCGAAATGAATTGTTTTCTTCACGTCTTTTCCATCCACAAGCCCACCAATGCCATTGTTATGGTTTGCGTGCTCTCCAGCATGGAGCTTTTTAAAGCACTGAGAAAAATGGCAAGTTGCTCTAAAAACAAGAGGGTTAATATCGATTCTCCATTAAACCACTTCTCTCTTTTTTCTGTAAAGCTTGAAGCCCTATATTTCTAGGCTTTCGTCACCTTTTCTCTTACGTTTTCTTATTTAGGTACGTTCAGATATAGTCATATTATGGGGTTTCACTTGTAAGTTTAAGTTTTTAATTAAGATAGTTCCTTAACATGATATCAGAACCTGTTGATTCCGTGGTCACGAGTTCGAATCTTATCATTTCTATTCTATTTGATAAAAAACTAAGCACTGTGATGTGGGTCTGTGCAAGTTTCAAGTCCAAAAGGTTTTCACTTGACAGGGTATTAGATTATAATATAATTATATTATGAAGTATTATTTACAAACTTAAACTAGATGAGATGGTTTATTATCAAGCTCGAAGCAAATCCCATCTTGGGAACTAGAATTCCAATCTCGCTAAATCTATCAAGGACATTAGACGTCCCAGCGTGTGGTAATGCACGACAAATACTCAATAACATGATGGCGCATAAGCTGAAATGGTCACGATTTTGAGGTTTCAGGCAACGTCAAGGCTGAGGTGTTTAGCATTTGTGGGTCACACGCAATGTAGATTCAGAGGCTAAAGTTTTATCGAGTGCGTTCTGCGCGGAGTCTCCATCAAAACACAAGTCTATTTTCAATGCATCGAAAGAATATTCATGCATTTGTTGTTCATATGCAAATCCACATTCAAACCTTGATTGCAGAGTAGACCCTTGTTGAGGAAGTCGTCAAAAGTCCTTTTTTAAAAACATAAATCTGCGTCATGGAGGAGTTGATGATTAGGCATGAAATTTCCAGCCATAATATAAATAGGGTTGGTGCCAAACTAGGTGGTATAGGATGCTCTACCCCCATCCAACCCTCGAGGAAATTAAGCTTCTTAATTAGCCACATCTACTTGGTCAGGTGTAGAGATGATGCTCTATTATGACTTTTCTTTTCTTTTTTATTAATGAAAAAAAAAAAAAGGAATTTGTTGTGGAACAGATGGAGGCAGCTTCCTGGGAAAGGGCCTCTCTTGCTCAGTCAAACATTCAAACAGAGATATGGATAGACAGACAAATAGCACCAAATTAGGGATTTGAAAATTACGTGTCAAAGTTAGCCCCGTAAATAAAGTTGAGGTTGAGACCCCCTTTTTTTTTGTTTTCCAGACGACTTCGTCCATTCAAAACTTCTCCTTTTTAGATGCTTTAAGGTTTTTTTTTTTAATTAAATTGATATTCTTATAGCATTTTTAGGTGTTCTTAATATTAAAAATAATAAAATGAAACAATCACACTCACCCCCTGCCCTTATCCATTATTGTTGTGGGCTCCTATAAATTGTTTCACTTCATTTCAGCCAGATTACAACTAGATTTTCTTGCCAAATTATGCGGCGGGTGAGCTAAATTTTTTTTAACATAATATTTTTTAAATACTGATGACCTGAGTAAATTTAGGTTAACTAGCTAGTGATCCAGAAAACCCCAAAAGAAGAAAAAGAAAAAAAAAGAAATTTCAAAGCCTACTAACCTAACATTAAAAAATGGCATATATATTTTAAAAAATCAAATTAAATCGGGTTAATCTTCAAAACCAGAGAATGAAGTCATGAGACCAAGATGACCATATAGAATGCCACAAACAATTCTTGGAAAACAATATTAACCATAAAAAAGTTTAAAAAAAATAATAATCAAAACAATGAGTGGTATAAAAACTAATGAAAAAAATAGTGAGGGAATAAAAAAAAAAGACTCAATAAAAAAAAGAGCTATTACAAGAATGAGAACAAAGATTTGATTAAAAAAATAAAATAAAATTCCTAGGGAAAAAAATGAAGAAAAACTAAATAGGAAAAGGATTGAAAAAGAGAAATTAAAAAATAAGGAACAAATCTATAAAAAAAAAAGGAAATAGAATAAAATATTGAGAGACAAAATTGAAAGAAAAAAAATAAAAAAACAAGAATCAAGAAAACAAGTAACATATTTGATAAACAAAACAAAATCAAATGGAAAAGCCAAGTAACTAAAAAAAAGAATCTAAAAACAATGAGGATCGAACCTTATAAAAAAAAAATCAAATGTCAAAAGATGAAATTGAAAAACAACTACATAGAATTCAATACAATTAAAAGATTAAAAGATTGGGGACCACCTTTTCATTTTACAAGTTCATCACACGGCTTCGGATGTTATCCTTGAAAGAGATCAACAAAGTTGACTTGAATTGTAGAAAAAAATATAAAATTTTGAAAAAACTCATGTTTTTCTTTCTTCATGAGCTTAGAAATAATTATACTTTGCAATAAGGTTTTAGAATATAGAATTATCTCTAAATGTTTGTTCAACTATTCGATTTTTCAGGGGAGACATCAATTATCTTACAGTAGATTGTATTTTGTATAATATAGTAATATACAGAAAAGTTTTATTTGTAATATTTACTAATAAATATATCCAACAAGAACAAAAAGAAAGACTTTTCATCAATATATTTAATAAATGCACTACAACCCAACCGTGCCTAACCAGAAGTCACGTCAAACGTGTCATCTAACAATTTGATTTGAAAATTGACCAAAAGCCTTTAATACTAATCCTCAGTTGATTCGCGAAGGATAAACGAAGGATTTTATTTATTTATTTGGGCAGTGCGATTGCCTTGCCAATCGCGTGTGGTATGGATTCAAAGGATATTCAAGATTTGATTCTGATTTGGATTATGTTCACATGGATTTATAATGGAAGTATCGGCAGGAAGACAACTTGGACTGAGGTGGCTTTAGGGTTCCATTCCAATAGAACACATCACGTCCTCCAAAAGGTTTTTGCAAACTTGGAGAATTGCTCTTCCTTTTTGGCCTGTCTACAATTTTCTTTCATTGATGTCGATCGTCTTGATTTTTGTTTCTTGGGTGAGTTTCTCTTGCTGTGATTGTAACACTTCATTTCAAGTTTCTGTTTGATTTTTCTACAAATTAATTAGAATTATCTTTTTCTTCCTCGGCCTCACCATTATTATGTCCATTATAATATTCTACATTGAATTGTTTCAAACATGTTCTTTTCAATATTTATGATGCCCATGTTATGGTGAAGGATATTGTTCTTTCAATAAGAAAGCTCATGCGATTCTTCGTATTGCGATACCACATCATACAATTCTTCATCCAACGGGATCGATAGTGCAACATCCTTTTCAACTCTGGCAATAAAAATTCTTTTATTCATTTTGTTCTTATGATGTAGTGGTAAGAACCACCGATAAAAATATAATAAAAGAACATGTTATCATCATTTGTTAAGGTAAAGATCTTGTTATTTTCCATGTCATATGGAAAAAAATGGATGTGAGGAAACCTCATTTCCTGAAAAGTGCACTGTATGGACTCAAGTGAGCACTTAAAAATCTCTGTTATCTCAGCCTTTTACAAGAAGTGCATGCACTCACTCGAACTTGTTGACTTCATCTAAAAATTATATTTCCTTTAGACAATGTTATTTAAAGTCTTGGATGGCCAAAACTACTTCATCTTACCAATCAATGGTCGAAGACAAATATCTATATTAATATCCACACTATTAGGATAGATTATGATCATAGATAAAAACATGAATTTCAGCCTCGTAAACATCTCCAATGGCAAGTTGTAAACCATATGTATTGTCGACTAAGAAGAATAAATCATAACACATAACTTAAATAGATTGACTTTGTTTGTCATAACTCAATATATATATGTTCTATAATTCTATTGATAAATGAGGATGCACCCTATTAAAATATTTTCAGACTTTAACTTTGACAATGAGTGTCATGACTTTATCTATCACCTTATATGAATAATGTTATGTTATGTGCTCAGCAATATTTATAGGCATGGATAACCTTTATAATTTAGGAATGATTAAAAAATACCCAAGTTTTTTGTATGTTACAAGAGTCCTTCCCTTGTCAATTTTGGGTTTATAACAAGCACTCCCATAGGTTTTGTATTTAGTTGAATTTGTATTTTTAAAATAGTACAACATGCAGAAGTTTAGATACTTGTTATTTTTTTATGAACTCGTCCTATAATGGCTCATTAAAGTTTTTTTAGAGATAAAAAAAACTTGGTCGTGTCTGTACGGAAGTGTGTGTGTTTATATATTTATCTATCGATATAAAAAAAATATATAACTAAAGGTAGAGATTTGTTTTCTTGATTTCAAAACACTTATTTTAAAAAACTCTTACTTTGGTGATAAACATAGTTATTTTGTCCCCCAGCTTTTCAAGCATGCTTGAACCAAAGAATAGATCTTTGATCAGAGATTCGATTTCCCATACGCAAGTAACTGTTTTACAATAACCATTCAAGAAAATATAAGAAATCAATCATGTCATAAGTGTTAAAGTATAATATAATCATATTATGGGGCCTCTCTTACAAGCTTGAGCTTTTAGAGGAAATGGTTCTTTAACATGGTATCAGAGTCATGTTAAGCCAGTGGTCACGAGTTCGAATCTCACCATTCCCATTCTATTTGATAAAAAAAATCAAACACAATGCAATATGGACCTGTGCAAGTTCCAAGCTCAAAGAGCTTTTACTTGAGGGGGTGTGTTAGAGTATAATATAATCATATTATGGGGTCTCACCTACAAGCTTGAGTTTTTAGGTGAAATGGTTACTTAACAATAAGGAGAAGGAGGAGGAGGCTTGTGCTTTGAAGTTTGGCAGTTGGATTTCTATAAAGATTATTGTTCAGATGAATTTCTAAGAATTGGTTTGGTAATTTGAACAAATATAAACCATAGTTGTCAATACCGTTCCGGTCGTCGTTCCGGTTTTTCGATTGGAACGGAACGTTCCTGTTTCGGAGCGTTTCGACGTGTCGTTTCAGTATCGTACTATTGATATATAATTAATTTTATATATATATGTGTGTGAAAAAAAATTAAAAAAAAACTAAATATATTTTTTATTGTTTATAAAATCAAAATTGACGCAACAATATTTTTTATAATATTTTTTTTTTTATTTTTAATTATATATATATATATAAGCTAACAGTTACAACTTACATTTGATTATATATATATATATATATATATATATATATATAAAAGCTAATAGTTGTAAGTTGTAACGTTAAAGTTACAAACTATCTTACATTTGATTATTGATTTGTCCAGCTGGACAAATCAATTCTATCCCACATCGTTAGAATGTGGGATAGCTTTACAGTCCGAGGATTTAAAGTTTGAAAACTATCCCACATCAGCTAAAGAGGATTTCGGCCAAAGTGTTTTTTTCTATAAATATAAGTCAGGAACTTAGTAGTAAACATGCTCACCAGGACTTTTATTAGGCTCGGTGAATTTTATATATAAATAAAAATAATTAAAATATTAATTTAATAAAAATAATTAAAATTCTTGAGAAGAATTTTTTGGCCGAAATAGAACGCTCGGAATGATTGCAAGGTGTTTCGGCCGGAATTTCCGGAACAGACCGGAATTAAAACCGAGATAAAAACGATGTTGTTTTGTCTCGGTTTTATGAACGGAACGGAACGGAACTAATAACTATGATGTAAACGAGAAGGTTATCAAATTTGAGAAGATTTTAATATTTTATTCAACAATATTCGGTTTATTAAAGAAGAATTCGTATGGCAATTGTCTTTTACACAACCAAACCAATCAATAATTATCCTTCCCGTACATTTACATGTGTGTAGATATATTTTTCTTGTATAATTGTGATGTCACCCCTCGACACGAGCCAAGAAAGAATGACTTGATAAGATTTTCACACTACTTGCTCCCACCACGAGAGATCTCGTACGTATGAAATCAAAACTAGATCGGTATAGAATTTCATTTTATTTGTATTTTCATACAAGAAAAGCAAAGAAGCACTAAGGGTATGCGACACACAAAAGTCAATAGACTAAATGGATTGTGTTCTTCTTATATAGGAATGGAATCCTTGGGAGGAAGAGATCGAGGACAAGGCAAAACAATAGATTAAACCATATATTATTCGGATATTGTAATCCAAATTGATTAAACAAGATGAAGAATCTATGCGACTATCTAACTAACACGTCGCATTTTGATCCTATCATGCGCATAATAGAAAAGTTATTTTGTTTTCGTTTAATTAAGTATGAGAGCTCGGGAGAGTTAACACAAATAAAGCTCCAAAGGTAATAACACACGTAATTTAGGTCAAACGTGATCCATTTATTATGTTCAAGTTGCACATGCAGTTAACATAGCGCTTCAGAAACAAATGTAACACGCCCTAATTTCCAAATGTTTTTCATCCAATGGACTGGAGTGGGAGTGCTCTCTCTGTTCATACATGAACAGGTTGTGGCCCCAACCATCGTTTTTCCTTCATCATCTGCCTAGGTCTCGATGGGGCACAGTTGGCTCTACCGGTTGCATATCTGTATTGACGGTGATGGCTCCGCTGGAGAGTGAGAAGCAGCCAGCTGCATGCCCCCTGAAATCCTCTAACTAAGGATCCTCGACAAACAGGACCTTATCTCTATCCTTATCCGGTTGTGGGTCCAACTAAGCTCTAGCTCATACTCGATTTCTCAGCGTCCTGCACAATAATGTTAGCAAAACATTCATCAGTCACATTATAATTATAATTATAACAATAGCTAAAAGAGCTCGGGCTTGGTCCACTGTGCATTGTGACTCATGCACCGTGGATTGGTTATTTTTTTGGTCGTGCGTCGCGGTTGTTCATTTGTCTTTTTTTTTCGTCTGGGAACAGTGGATTAATGAAACAACCCCAAAAACGACAAAAAACGCCGTCAGACCGGGGGGCTGCGTTGTAATTGCCCAGCCAGTCAGCCTCTTATTTTATTAATTTTTAAAATTGGCTAAATACGGTTATAGCCTTTAATAAGACAAAAAAACGGTGTTTTAGGTATAGGGGCATGTCAGTAATTGACCCTATTTTTTATTATTTATCTCGGCTGCTGTCAGGTCGTCGGCTCCACGCGCCAGCAGGTTTTTCATCGCACGCCCTGTTTAGGCGAAGCGTGTGTCGTAATACGGTGACCGGAGATGGGCAATCGTCGCCTTACTAGATGTGCCTCGGGGTTTTCTTCCTCCCGCGTCGACGTGTTTCCACATCCGATGTGCGTGGATGGCCCGTCGGCCGATTGAAGATGGTGGCAACGTTTCTCTCTCTCTCCTACACGTCAAAGTGCAGGAGAGACCCCCATGTTTTTTCCTTTTGCACTTCGGTCCCTTAACTTGCAATTTGTTGTCCTACACCTTTCACTTCTGTTACAGTAGTTTTAATTTGGTTCGATTTGGTCCTTCAAGTTGAAATTAATTAAATGTGCACCTTTCACTTCGATCCTACAACTTTTTATTTCTGGATTGGGTCCAAATTGGTCAATAAATTCGGTACACAGGTTTGAATTTTTGCAATTTTGTCCTTCGATTGAATTTGATAATAAATTTGATTTTCATTTCAGCCCTTCAACTTTTGATTTATGATTTAAATCCCTGTTTAAATTTTTAATACTTATCAAATAATTGCTACATTTTTCCTAATAATTTTATTTTCCCTCAAATTTTTTTCTTGGATTTATTTCTGCCACTTTCATTAATAATAATAATAATAAAAATAAAAATAAAAATGATGATAATAATAATATAATAATAATAATAATAATAATAATATTTTTTCTTGCTTACTCTTTTGTTAATGTTTTTGATTGTTTTTTCTTCCATGAAAATTTTATAGTTTTAAGTGTTTTTGCAATAATACCAATAGTCATTTTATATCTAGTATTAGTGGGGATAAAAGACAACTCAAGAACAAAAAATAGACAAATTTACCTAGGTTATCTATAATTAAAAAACGATACAAATCACTTTTGTTTCGATTACACTATTCCTTTGAAACGGCAAACAAGTCATTATTATATATTTTAATATTTATTCCATATTATCACCTAAAAATATTTAAAGAGATAAAAAAAATGACCTCGAATTTTTTGCAGGAAAAAAAATTAATATCAGCATTCTTAAATACATTTAATATAATAAATTATCATTTTTATTTATAATGTGTCAGATCTAATATTACTGGGGGAAAAAAACAACTCATATTGTTTTTGTTTACAAGTTTACCTAGGTTATCTACAATTAAAAAATATAAAAATCACTTCCCATTTCGATCACACTATATAATATGTGAGACTAAGTATATGTGTTTAATATTTATTTAATATTATCGCCTAAAAATATATAAAGAGAGAGAAAAAATGACCTACAATTTCTTAAAAAATAAAATTAATATCGGTATTCTTAAAGATATTTAATATAATAATATGATGAATAAAACTTATAAAAAAACTTTATCTTGGAATTTAAATTTATATTTTAGACCCTTTGTTTTTTTCTTTTAAGAAATGGTGACCTTTTTTTCATATGTATTTTTGATTTTTTACGGTCCAACTCAGTTGTTCTTTTTTAACCGGATTTCTTTTGTTGTTTTGTTTTTTTTTAACCAGAGTATCTGTGACAACAAATTTCTTATAAATCATTTCACCTTCTTAGTAAATTTTCTAACAAATTTTATCAAAAGTTTTTTAGCAATAACAATATTCAATCAAATTTTGGTTGAAAAAAATCATTTTTAACAGATTTTATCAATTACAATTATACTAATTAAATATTAAAATAAAAAAATACAACATTTATAAAATTAATTAATTTTCTACATAGATAAAAATGCCCAACGAAGCGGCCTAATGAGCTCGTTAATCTACTAAATCATACTCATAAGCTCTCATATGCCAATTGTAACACTTTGAAATTTCAGTTTCATCTCCTCCAATTTGCTATATTATAAACTATTGAAACTAGACATCAAAAAGCCAATCATATTTGAGATTTATTGTTTTAGGCCAAACCGACTAGCTTGACTATGATTTTTTAACCCATTATCTTTTTTACTTTAATTTTTTTAATTATTTTTTTATAGAATATAATTATATTTAAATAAAATTATTATGATATTTAAGAAATTATATAGTTATGCCATTATTGTTAAGTAATATTACTGTGTTTTAAGAGTAATATTTATATTTTTTATGATATTATATACTCACCCAATGTAAATAATTTTTAAAAACATTTCTTATAAATATTGAATTAGAATAAAACATCTATATTGATTTCTTCACAATATTTTTTTTATTCATTTCTTAAAATAATTATTTTTATATTTTTTCATGCAGCCACATAAAAATACATAATTTTTTTTAATATATGATAGTTTTTGTTATACATGTTACCATTGAAAAAGAGAAATACATAAATAAAAAGAGTGGATTTTAATTGAAAACTAAATTTTTTTAATGAGAATATTAATTTATTATTATGAATATTTATTTTAGTTATAACCAAAATAAGTAAAAGTAAATTTTTAACATGACTAAGTGTCACCCGTTAAAAAACCTAATATTAAAAACAAATAAAAGGAGTCGTCATTCCACTCTGTACATAAACACAAATTATTATAGATTCTATAAGTAAAATTATCATTTTACTCCTCAGACCGACAAGTTTAACCCTCGGAACTAGAGGCATTTTGGACATACCAAGAGACATGTCTAATATTCTCAAATTGTTTGAGGTTTTTTGGCATTTTTGTTTTCAATTGCATAGTAAAACTATCATTTTACCCCTGGATTTTTGACAAAAAGCAAATATCCCTAGAAATGACAAAAACAAAGGTGTGAAGCTAAGGGCATTGTGGTACTTTCATCCCCAGTTTTTTCGTGGTTTTTGCTAGGTCTACGGGTGTATAGGTAAATTTCCATTTTCTTATTATTTCTTTTATTAAATAGTGTAGGTGCGTCGTACGGACACCCCACTAGTGTTTACCCACACTACCTTTGAGGCTGCGCATGCAACGTCTTTTGGCCATGGAAACTTTTCGTTCGTTGTGTCACCAGGTTTTTCGCCATGTTCTCTGCTACGCGGTGAGGCGCATGATATGCAAAGGTGGTAGGTGAATCGTCGATTTAGTCCTGAAATTTTAACTGATATTGTTGATCATTTAAAAATTAATATTTCTCTCTTTTTTCTTGATTTGTTTTTGTGTTTTTTGTCATTCTTATCTACTCTTTGAATCAAATTATTTTATGGTTTTATTTTTTGATTAATAATGATAATTTTAGTGATTATTTATTTTTGTATATTTTTTTATTCTTTGGGCCAATTTAATGATTTTAATTACTTGGATAATAATGCTAATAGTAATTTTAACTATTATAGTCATGATAATGACGATAACGTATAGATGGAATTTGAATGATTTTTTCTTATTTTTGTAGATAGAAAATTAATTATTATATTTTTATTTGATTATTGCAGATGTTTTCACAATTTATATTTTATTTGTTGTATTTAAATAAATTAGATTATAAAATAAACGAATAGTGAATTCAATAATTCAGGAATCCGAATCTTATTGCTTTTTAATGATGATGATTATGATTTTAAACTAGTGATTTCATTAAAACCTACTAAACAGATAAATTTATATTAATTAAAAAAATTATATTTTATATGAAACATATTTTATAAAAATTATATAAGATTTATTATTTTAACCAAATTTATATTATAATAAAAAAATTGACATAATAAATATTTTCTTACGTTTAAAAAAATATAGTTTCACGAATGATAAAATGTTGGTAAGTGGCATATGTATGTATGTATGGGAAAGGAAAAAACAAGAGAAAGAAATCGTGAAAGGGAGTGCTTTCTGTAGCGCAGATACACCAACCTCATATTAAAAAGAAAGACAAGATGCCGCCCACGTTCACGATTTGATAAAAATAAAAAATAAAAAATTTAACACCTTCTCTCTCTTGTCTTTGTAGATAACGTGGGTCCCACAATTCAATGATCCCACGTGGCTGATGGTGGGTCCCCCATAAGAAACATCGTTTTTGCATAATAATCTAAAACTTGGGAAAGGCAGTGATCCTGACACAAACAGCTAGGGCCTACCGCTACGATACCACGCTGGATTATAGACTCACGCATGTCATCGATTCGTTTACCGAGCTTAGCACTATTCTTTTGTTTTTTTAAATGGGAAAAAAAACATTAATTTTTATTTTATTTTTAATTCAATATTTTTTTATTCTTTACTCATTTTCTATATTAAAAATAATTATTTAAAAATAAAATAAAAATTATTTAGATCTATTTCTAAATAAAAAGTATTTTCAAAAAACATTTTTTAACTATACTTTCAAACATACACTAAGTGTATCAGCTTTAAATTAAGGTAAATATAGGTTTTGAACAAAACTATAAATAAGATTAGTTTAGAAAATTTTAAAAATATATTTTTATTATATATATACATCTAACAAGTAAGGTCTAGGACAATTTTTATTTCACTTTTTCTAGGGTTTTTATGAAAGAGAAATAATCTTAATTTCACTGTATTATTAACAAACATATCTTATTTGTTTTTTTATTAAATAAAGATCTTGTACCATTGCTCAAATAAAATAACTCTTAGCTTGAATGGGCCCAACTACTATTTTATTCCCCCATTGCCTAACCTCTTTTATTTTCTTAGATTAAATTTTTTTTGCTCACTTAAAAATTAAAAGATAAGAAATTATATTTTTTTTAAAACAAAATGGATATCTTATATGGTTCTCCCACTTAAATACACAAATCTTTATGATTGATCTTATCTTTTTAGTAGCAATGACGTTTTCCAATACATACAAATTACAATGGGGCCATGCCAATGCATAAGATGAACAATGTTCTTCTTTTATTTTTTTTAAAAATTATTTTCTTTATTCGACAATGAACTCCAACTATACAAGTAGAATTAGCCAATTAGGAATGGTCTAATGCCTTTGTATATTACTATCCAAGGAGTACATGTTAAAAAAAAAAGATTGCGACATCCAACTAATAAATATGATATATATAATCTTAATTTGTGAGAATGGATCATATTATATAATAGTCAATTGTTTAAAAAATTAAATATAAAGACAAGGTTATACTTAGGATTTGGCACTCCTATCCAATCAATCCAACCATGTTAATTATGACGAGAAAAAGGAAAGGCAAAATTTAGAAGGTAAGAGTCTATGAAAGTACGGCGACGTGTCTAGCAGGGAGTGGATGACCTGGGAGCAATGACAGCCGTTGATACAGTTAAAGAAAGCACCCGTGACTTGGGGGTGTTCTTATGGATAAGATTGTTTTTGGTCTTTACAAGTGAGACCACCCGCACACGCCACGTTTCTCTTGGAAGAGCTCCACATGGCAAACTCCTCAAAATTACATCGTCTCTTTCGTACACTTTGCTGAGATATTTCATCAAGCAAACTATATTCTGGTCCCCGAAGGTTCAGAAATACTATATTTGGCCCTCAATTTGAGCCAAATATTTGACTCCATAGATTCGGCATCATGATAATAAGAACAGCCATTAAATTCCACAGCGAGCCACTACTGATTGAACAAACTTTTTGAAAGATTACTGGGGTCACTATTGATATGTGAACACACAGCTAATGTCTATCCAAGATAGTTTGTCAGCGTTATAAGTTGCTATCTCAACACGTGCCTACAGTGTAGAGGCCGCAGATGTCTACTGCTAGTTCACAGTTTCTGACCGGGTAAACCTCTTATAAAGCTAAACCCACACGTGTCTTCCTCTCTGTTTCCTTACTTTGACAAATATTTTCCTCTTTTCTATTATTATTATTATTATCTATATTGGCACCGTTGCTTTTATTTATTACCCTTGTCAATTATATTTATTGCAGTGAATATATTATAACTCTTTCTTGTTTAAGGATGACCCATAAACTCAAGGGGTTTTGACATGAGTGTCGAGGATATTCTCGTCTTTTAAGAGAGTTTAGAGGTTCAATCTCTCCTCTTGTATGGAACCGACTATTTGAGGAACATTTTTATCCCTTCGAGACCCATCCGGTACGAACATAGATTAGTCCAGGCCAGCGTCTAGAACACCACGTGGTTTATATCAAAAAGTATGACCCACAAAATCAGTTTGCTTGGAAGTGCTGTGATGTTTGTTGTTATGTCTTCTTGTCATTTTAGGATAATGAAATCATTCATTGAGATATAATCTCAAATTACCAGTCATAACATTAATTAAAATATATTTAGGTTAATAAATTGAATTTTTTTTTTTGAAAAAATAAATAAAGCATAATGATATAAAAATATATACAAGAATTACTTAACAATCAGAGTAAAGATTTTTCAAAAATTCTTTCATGTTTGAGAGTGTGATTGAAGTCGGTTTTGAAAGTATTTTTGTTCAGAAATACATTGAAATGATATTTTTACTTTTTAAAAATAACATTTAACATCAGTATATTAAAATGATATTAAAAACACTATTTTTTAATTTAATGTAAGAAATAAAAATATATATTTTTATATATTTTTCTTACAAAAAATCAAATTTAAAAACAAATCTAGAGTGAACGAAAATAAGAAAAGGTGATGCGAAATATTAATTACGTAGAAGTGAAATTACTATAAAATAAATTATATCTCAAAATTTTGCCACGTATATATACGATTAAATAACGTGGTCTCTTTACTTAAATATATTTATTGTGGTAACACACAGAGCCAACTGGCTATCATCGGTAAACAAATCCAACTCGATGCCAATATCGGTTAAAGTCCGTCCAGTACTAAGCAGAAGTGCGTAGACCCCACGCAATGCCGGTGGAAAGCTCAAGATATAATCTCAACCGTCCATTCCAGTCATTAAATGCACACATATAAATACTACTACTACTTTCTACAAGTCGGCCTCGCTCTCGTTCTTATCCTTCCTTCCATACATATTTCCTTTCCCCGCCCTCTTCTCACGATAATGGAAATAAAATCAACCACTGTATATCTTCCCTCTATGATTTTACTATAAAAATATCCCATCTTTTTTTCTCTCTCCATTGTTGATCAGCTTCGAAAGCAATTATATATTTTTTTCGTACCTTTTATTTTGTTTTTTCTTTGATTTAATTTATTTGGTTTCTCGATTTAAAAAAAAACTGAGGAATATGATAACACAGTCTTGCAAGGACAGTTTGGATATGATTTCGGTTAACGATTTTCGTGTCGTGGACCGAATCCCTCGTATCATGAATGTGCTGGGAGTTCTCTCCGAATTCGAGGTTGGTGAGCAGGATGATGAAGGCGTGACCAGTCCTGACGTGTCCAAACCGCGCCGAATCATTGTGGCGAATCAGCTACCGATAAGAGGGCACCGCAATGAAGAAACAAAAGATTGGTTCTTTGAATACGATAAGGAGAGTCTTGTCTTGCAGTTCAAAGATGGATTTCCTGCTAATTCAGAAGTTTGGTACGTGGGGTTGCTGAAGGTTGATGTTGATAAGAAAGATCAGGACGAGGTTGCGCGGTTGTTGTTTTATATGTTTAGATGTGTTCCTGTTTTCTTGACTGCTGATCAGAAGAACAAGTATTATCATGGCTTTTGTAAGCACTATTTATGGCCTTTGTTTCATTATATGTTACCCTTGTCTCCTAGTCATGGCGGTGTGCGTTTTGATAGGTCGCTTTGGGAGGGGTACATAGTAGCTAATAGGATATTTGCTAACAAAGTTACTGAGATCTTGAGGCCTCACAAGGATTCTGTTTGGGTGCATGATTATCATCTTATGGTGCTGCCTTCTTTCCTGAGGAAGAGGTTTAACAGGGTTAAACTTGGCTTCTTCTTGCACAGTCCATTCCCATCATCTGAGATATACATGACCATACCTGTCAGGGAGGAGATTTTGAGGTCTCTTTTGAATTGTGATCTTATTGGGTTTCATACTTTTGATTATGCTAGGCATTTCTTGTCTTGCTGTAGTAAGATGCTGGGTATTGATTACCAGTGCCAAAGGGGTTACATTGGCCTGGATTACTGTGGTAAGACTATCAGTATCAAGATCTTACATATGGGGATCCATATGGGACAGCTTGAATCGGTTTTGAATATGGAGCAGACAGCTGCTCTGGCCAAACAATTGAAGGAGAAATTTGAAGGGAAAATTGTGATGGTTGGTGTGGATGATTTGGATTTGCTTAAAGGTATCAGCTTGAAGTTTTCAGCGATGGGGAGACTTTTGGAAATGCGTCCGGAGCTGATAGGGAAAGTGGTGTTGGTCCAGATTGCCAACCCGGCTAGAAGTCAGGGCAAGGATGTGCTAGAAGTCCAAAAAGAGACCACTCTCATTGCCCAGCAGATCAATCGAAAGTATGGTTACAAAGGTTATCAGCCGATTGTTTTCATTAACGGTCAACTCAGCACTCTAGAGAAAGCAGCATACTATGCGATATCTGAATGCTGTGTGGTCAATGCTGTAAGGGACGGGATGAATTTGGTGTCATACAAATACACTGTTTGTAGGCAAGGCAGCCCTGTTTTAGACAAGGCATTGGGGATTGATGAATCGTATCCAAGGAAAAGTTTCCTAATTGTGTCAGAATTCATCGGCTGCTCACCGTCTCTCAGTGGAGCATATCGTGTCAATCCTTGGGACGTAGGTGCTGTGGCCGACGCCATGTACGTGGGTATCCAGATGAAGGATGAAGAGAAACATTTGCGCCACGAGAAGCACTATAAGTACATTAGCTCTCACGATGTTGCTTTTTGGGCGAGGAGTTTTGATCTGGACCTGGAGAGGGCTTGCAAAGAGCACCATCTCAAGAGGTATTACAATGTTGGGTTTGGTTTGAATTTCAGAGTTGCTGCTGTGGGAACAAATTTTAGGATGCTCACGATTGAAAGAGTTGCTGCTGCCTATAACAATACAAACAGCCGCTTGATCCTTTTAGACTATGATGGCACTATGATGCCACAGTCTTCTGTTGACAAAACACCCAGAAGTGAAGTTATTTCGATCCTGGACTGCCTATGCAGTGATCCCAAAAACGTTGTTTTCATTGTGAGTGGCAGAGGAAGGGATCCTCTGAGCAAGTGGTTCTCTCCATGTGAGAAATTGGGTATATCAGCTGAGCATGGCTACTTCACCAGGTTACTGTCTTGCACATTTCATTAGCTTATGTGATGCAAGGATTTGGTGCTTTCTGTATTCGCTCTTGATAATCTTGTTTGCTGTGTTTCAGGTGGACAAAGAATTCTCCATGGGAGACTTGCTCGGTTGCAGTGGATTCTGATTGGAAAAAGATCGTACAACCTGTCATGGATCTTTATACAGAGACAACTGACGGGTCTTTCATAGAGAAAAAAGAAAGCGCGCTGGTGTGGCACCATCAAGACGCAGACCCTGATTTCGGCAGCTGCCAGGCTAAAGAGCTTCTTGATCACTTGGAGAGTGTCCTTGCTAACGAGCCTGTGGTTGTTAAAAGAGGCCAGCAGATTGTCGAGGTGAAACCACAGGTATGAACACCTTGAACTGTTTTCAATTGGGTAGTTAAGTGCAGCCACGGGTGACAGAAAATGGGAAGTTGGGTTATGATTCTTGACTTCACCTATAAATCTGGGGAACTTGGGTCATTTATTCTTGACCTATCTCTTCTGGTGAATTTCAGGGAGTAAGCAAAGGTTTGGTTGTGGAAAACCTTGTCTCAACCATGCGAAGTCAGGGCAAGTCACCGGATTTCCTGTTCTGCATCGGGGACGATAGGTCAGACGAGGACATGTTTGAGAGCATTGCAAGACTCGTTGGCAATCCATTAACACCACCCATTGCAGAAGTGTTTGCCTGCACTGTTGGTCATAAGCCAACCAAGGCAAAATACTATGTCGATGATACGCCTGAGGTCATCAAGCTGCTTCAAGGCCTTGCTGCAGCAGCATCAGTAGGATCAAATCACACACATACTCTTGAAGATGACCATAGGGAAACAGATGACTAGGAAAACATGGGCAACGAGGTTGGAGCTCTGGTTTTGCTTCATTATCTCATCCATGTTAGGATGGAGGTGTTGTTTTAGGGCTTACTCAAATGAAAGAGCAAGACTTGTATAGCAGATAGTTTTTTCTTTCTTTTACAACCACAGGTTCATCATAAAATTCCATAGATGAAATTTACAAGATGACAGATTCATGTTCTTTCCCGATTTGAGGGCAAATTTCATCTCATGACAGCTTCTTCTTTCTCTCTTTTTAATCCCTGTATTTGTAGATAGATGTCATTATGTGAAATAACAAGAAAAAGATTTACTCAATCAGCTGTAGATTTCAATTTAATGAGCCTTGCACAGTGCATGATGAGTTTTCAGGGTTAGCTTTCTTGGATAAATGAATGGATTTGTAAACCAAAAGAAAGTGGGCAGCTGATTCTGCCACAGAACTTTCAGAGATAAAGCTTACACAATTAACGAGTCATTTTATAGACTGATCAGAGATGGAAATAGCAAAGCTGCAAAATTTTTGAAAGCAAGCTGACACCCTTTTTCCAACTATCTTTCTAGCGCAACTGTTTCTGTAGACTTTGCCGACAATGAGCTGAGAAATTATACCATGTATATGAATGTCGTAGTAATTAAAGCTATAACATGGATAATCATTTTTATTGTTTCGTTTACTAGTCTTGCAGCAGGGCTTTAGGCACCCACCATACATTATTTTTCCTTGGTTTTCTGTTGTCCCTGGAATGATTCTTTCAAAAACACCATGTGGCTAGCTAGGCCTGCTTATAGTCAAGTCTCGCAAGAGATTATATCGTTGTCCTTAGTAGTCAGGTAGATGAATCACAGTCTTCTGTCATTGTTGAAGATCCAAGACAATCTCCAGCCCCACTTTTTTGGAATTGAAAGAGCTCCATATCCAACTTTGCAGCCTCATCTTGATTATGAATTGTGCAATAATCTTCACCAATCAAATACACTTCTTTCGGTCAAAGATGGTGTTTCCGAGTTATTTATCATTTTTCTTTGATAATTTACACTTTGAATAATCAGTTTCATTTGTGCTCTTAATGGCAAGATAGACTAGTTTTTCTGCCTAGTACTTTATGGCTCTTCATAGTTTCCAACCGGTCCGACCCTATTCTCTCTTTGATATTTAGGCCCCGTTTATTTGCTGGAAAGTGGTTTTCCTTTGGGTTGTGTTTGTTTGCTGGAAAGTGGTTTCCTTTTGAAAAGTGAATTCCGGGGAAAGTGAATTAATGCAAAGTGAATTCTGATGTTTGACAGTGTTATGGAAAATGAACGGGAAAACACTTTCCATTATTTGTTTGTGTTATGGAAAATGAACTGGAAAATAATGAGGAACAAATCTTACAAATTAAAAAGTTAAATGAGAATGAAATTGGAAAAAAATATAATTTCATAAATTATCTCAAATAAAATAAATAATAATCAAAATAATAGAGATTAAATCTAAAAAAATTAAAAAAAATGAAAGCTGAATAAATTAAAATAATAATAATTAACATTTCATAAATTATTTCAAATAAAATAAGTAACAATAAAAAAAATCAGGACCAAATTTGATAGATAAAAAATTTCAATGAAAAAATGATAAGAAAAAAGCAAATAGCAATTATAAAAATAAGCACCAAAATTAATATAAAAATTAAATTTTAAGAGATGGAATTGAAAAATAAATATTCAAAACAAATTATATATAGCAATCAAAAGTTTGAGGATCAAATTTGATATAATCAGCAAATAATGACATTTCTAAATTTTTCACAACTTCCGGAAAGTGTTTTCAGCCCAAATTTTTCGGAAAACACTTTCCTGAAAACCAAGCCAAATTTTTCTTTGACTGGAAAGTGTTTTCCGTTGACCAACTTTCCTAATGACAAACAAACACAGGAAAGTTTGGAAAGTGGTTTCCCGGAAACCACTTTTCTTGAAACAAACAAGGCCTTATATTCTAACATGTAAGGAAATATGGGTTGTGTAGCTGCCGGTGCCATCGGTGGAGGCATGCCACCCAGTCACATTCTATCTGATATAATGAGAAATGACACATTTGCCCTTGCGACGCAGAATCATCCTGGTGCTACAGGTATATGGAAAGTATTATCCATCAATGGATTCCTCTCTAGCTCATTATACTTGATGCCCTGCGTAGGGGATGGTTCTCTCCTGGACCCGTCTCATGTGTGAACCATCCTGAAATACATTAATATTCCAGTCCCCGGAAATACATTAATATTCCAGTCCCCGGAATAACCTAAGGCTTTGATTCGTGACAAACATATGATCATATCTTTCCATAAATCTATTTTTGGTTCTTTATAAGGATTTCTCTTCATTCACTTTCTAACCTTGTTCATCCTTCTATATGAATAAAGAGCAACCATTTTATGTTGCTTAGAATTTAGGGGTTTACTGCCCTTGTGGTTTCAGGTTCGAATCATGTGGTTGTTAACTTCGGGACTTGTAGAATTAGTCGAGGTGTGCGCAAACTGACTCGGATAATTGCGTTAATAAAAAAATAAAGAACCATTTTCCTCTAATGAATGTCGATATCAATGGCCCGTTATCATTTACAATCACTCAATGAATGTAAATTCATTTCACATCTCTCGACACTAGAACGACACCACTAGCATCATAATATGTCGATATCAATCATCCAATATCATTAACATTCACTATATGAATACAAATTAGTTTCTTCACATGCTCTAACATTATGTTAACCCCTCTTAGCGTGTTTTAATGGTGATACCAATAATCGGATATCCTTAACATTCATTGAATGAATGGCAATCAACTCTATATGCCCTGACATATGTCAAGCAGAATCCATCAATCAAATGCATCTTTTGCCTAGGAAGTTCTGTTGTAGCTATCAATTTGGTAAATTTTGTTTTCTATACTAGCATAATAATCCAATTACTTTTTCTTTTTTCCTGATCCCCTTGTTCTCACAGATGGATGGATGATCAATTACTTGATGTGAGCGCCTAGGTTCTTCTTGAACACTCAAGGCACGTATATTGTTTGGGAGAGAGATCCTGAGGCAGACGTGATTTATTATGAGAGGCAGACTGGAGAGTTCCACTACCAATGGAGGCAGGACTGGTTTCTTAGATTCTGTCATACTTTGAAATAAAGATACAGATATGAAGAGAAACTTTTCTTCTTCTACTACTTTTTATTTTATTTCTTCTTGATTTACAGATGAGAGTTTGATTACATTATATAGAGCAATGGGCAGCAACTCCAGCTCCTTAGTTAAGTACATAACAGAAATCAGATTCTATGGTACATAATAGAAATGGTGTACATAACAGAATTCCATAGGTGAGGACACCTAGCCAGTGCTTGCAGAGTAGGTTACAGCTTCCACGTGTTTGTATTATTGCTTGGCCTGCATTTCCAGTCCTTTCATCTTAACATGCCCCCTCAAGCTATGGTGTGGGGAGTGCACAACAGCTAGCTTGTTCTTGAGCGTGTGGAATTGGGATATTGTCAAAGGCTTGGTGAGAATGTCAGCAACTTGCTCTTCAGTGGGTACATATCTGATTTCGATTTCTTTGTTCTGAACCTTGTCTCTTATGAAGTGTATGTCGATTTCAATATGCTTGGTTCTGGAGTGAAAGACTGGATTAGAGGCAAGTTGTTTAGCCCCCAAGTTGTCACACTAGATTATTGCTGGTGTGGAAGATTGAATTCCAATTTCTGACTGCAAAGAGTGTAGCCATACAATTTCAGTGCTGGCTTGAGCTCCAGCTAATTAAGTTCCCCCCAAAGTATACACAGTAGCCTGAAGTGGATTTGCGATCATCTAGTGAGCTGGCCCAATCTGAATCACAAAAGCTTTCAACAGTCAAATTAGGTGCATTGGTGAATTGAATTTCTTCACCAATCGATCTAGCAAGATATCGCAGAATTCTTTGGAGGCTTGCCAATGATTTTGAGTTGGAGATTGTAGGAATTGACTCAGTTTGTTTACTGAAAAGGCAATATCAGGTCGACTAAGTGTGAGGTATTGAAGAGCTCCAATGGTGCTTCTATAGAGAGTGACATGTTCAAATGGTTCACTGTCTTGAAGATAAAACTTATTGCTTTGATTCATGGGTGTTGGACAGGGATGAGCATCAAGCATGTTTGTTCTTTTCAGTAAGTCAACTGTGTATTTGGCTTGTGACAAGTGTATTCCATTGGACCCCCGAGTTGTCTCAAAGCCAAGAAAATAGGTCACTGAGCCGAGAGTTTTAAGGGCAAACTGAGAGTGAAGGTGAGATATAATATTCTGAACTTCATGAGAATGATTGCCTATGAGCAGAATGTCATCGACATAAACAAGTGCAAACATGAGAGCGTCACCATTTTTGTAAATAAATAAAGAAGTATCAGAAGAGGAGTTGTGAAAACCAAGCTGAAGGAGAGAACTTTAGAGTTTGTCAAACCAGGCACGAGGGGCCTGTTTGAGGCCGTAAAGAGCACGTCGGAGCTTATACACAACAGGGGGATGAACGGGACTGAGGTATCCAATAGGTTGTTCCTTGAACACTTCCTCTTCAAGGATGTCATTTAAGAAGGCATTGTTGATATCAATTTGCTGCACATCCTAGTTATGTGTAACAACAAGAGTGAGAATTACCCGAATGGTAGAGGGCTTGACAACAGGGCTAAAAGTCTCAAAGAAATCGATTCCAGGCTACTGTTGAAAGCCTTTCACCACAAGCCTAGCTTTGTGGCATTGCACTAAACCATCAGAGTTGTATTTGACTCTGAAAACCCATTTGTTATCAACAATATGCATGTGAGATTGGAGTGGAACCAAGTCCCAGGTATGATTGACCATTAGAGCATTGTATTCCTCATCCATGGCAGTTTTCCAAGATGGGGTAAGAAGGGCTTCTTGGACTGATGCGGGTGTAGTGGTGGTGTAGGTGGGTCATTGAAGATTTCGGAGAGTGGATGCCATAAATGTTTTAGGTTTAAAAATTCCTGCTTTGGATCTAGTGATCATAGGATGGGAAGGAACAATTATTTGAGAGGAAAGTGGCAGAGTGGAAGGGGATGTGGTGGGCTGATTTATGGAGGAAGATACAGATGCATGACTGGCAGGGGATGAAGGAGAGGGAAGACTTACAGGTGATAATGAAACAGAGGAGGAATTGTGGGAGATTGCTCCAGGAAGTTCCTGTAAGGACGTTGGATCAGCTGCAAAGAAATCAACAGTGGTGTCCTGCAAAATGTTACACAAGGAAGGAAGCCAATGGTTGTAATTAATGGGAGGGGTGGTGGACTGAGAAACACAATTTTGACCAATGGGATATGGAAAACCATCAGCAAAGGGAAATTCAAATTCGTTGAAGGTGACACTCTGTGTGATATAGACTTTTCCCGAAGGATGCAGACAGTAATAACCCTTGTGATTCGGACTGTAACCAATAAAGACACATTTGATGGACTTAAAATCTAATTTGTGTTGATTGTAGTTCCTGAGATAGGGAAAACAGCTGCACCCGAAGACTTTCAAAAAATTGAGATTGGGCTTAATATGAAGTAATATGTTAATGGGTGATTGGTGATGTAGAGTTGGTGTTGAAAGATGATTAATCAGAAAAGTGGATGTACTGAAAGCCTCCCACCAGAATTGAAGTGGCATGCTTGCTTGAGTGAGTAAGGTGAGTCCCATTTCTATTATATGTCTATGTTTTCTCTCGGATTTCCCATTTTGTGGGTGGGTATGAGGGCAAGGATGTCTGAAATGAATGCCTGCAGAGGTTAAGGTAGGTGCAAGACTGCGATATTCGCCCCCCCAATCTGATTGAAGTGTCTTAATTTTGCTGTCAAATTTTCGTTCAACCAATTTTTGAAACTTGAGGAAGGTTTCTTTGACTTCAGATTTCAGTTTTAATGGAAAAATCCAAGTAAAATTACTGAAATCATCCACAAATTGAACATAATAACGATAACCATATTTGGAAAGTATAGGAGAGGGACCCCATACATCTGAATGGATTAATTCAAGGGGTTTGTGAGTGGTTGTGAGTGAGGAACTGTAGTGTTTATGCTTCGATTTACCGATATCACAAGCATCACAGAATGTAGGACTGATTTTTGGTAAATTTTCATGACTTAGCATGTGTTTCGTTACATTAATGCTTGGATGACCAAGCCTCATATGCCATAAAGTAGACTTAGGGAACTGAGAGACTTAGCAAATAAGGACTGATGAGATGATTGGAAATAAACCGACTTTGCTGGTCTATTTGAAACTGAATTGAACTGGAAATTGAAATTTTTGAAAATGGCAGGATGTTGGTTTATCTGCAGCTGATACAAGCCTTCATGGAGTACACCCCGAAGCATCTCCTTCCTTGAAATTAGATCCTTCACAATGCAATAGGTATCATGAAACTCAACAAATACAGGATTATCATGTGTTAGTTTAGCAATAGATAAGAGGATTTTAGCAATCTGAGGAACACAAAGAATTTCATGCAGAACAAGAGAGAACTGAGTATTGAGGTTGTGAAGAAAACTGAAACTTGTGTGAGTAATGGGAAGAGGTTGTCCATTACCAACAAGTAAATGGGTGTTACCTTTGTACTCGGACTTATGATGCATGTTGGAAAGGTCTGCAGTAATGTGGTTTGTAGCCCCACTGTCTAGGTACCATGCATTGTCTGGATTAGCAGTGTTTGATGTTGAAAAATAAGCTTGGTGATTGTTTTTAAGTTGTGGCTAACACGAGAATGGATTATTGGAGTGTTGAGGATTGCTGGAATGTTGCATTTGGAAAGAGATGTTGAAACGGTGATAACATTTGAGAGCTATATGTCCAGGTCTATTGCAAAGTTGGCAGAGAGGACGATTGCCTCTGCCCCATTTTCCTCTGCCACGACCCCTTTCATTTGCAAAGTTACGGCTTGATGTGTTTGAAAAATTGTTATTGAAGCCTTGCAGGTTGAGGGATTTGCGAAGATGTGTGGCTAGATTTGCATTTGGTGTGTAGGTGTCAGATGGAGTGGAGAGATTGAGTTGTTCAAGCCTCATCTCCTGACTTTGAAGCATATATTGGAATTCTTGAAGAGTGACCTGATCATGACGAGAGGTGAGATTAACCACCACAGAATCATAGTCATGACCAAGACCTCCAAGAATGTATAGTATGAGTTCATCATCTGAAATACGTTGTCCAACAAAGGCTAGTGTTTCAGCGAGGGATTGCATTTTTAGTCATGAATGGAAAGGTTGCCCCTTTTGAGAGATTGAAGTTGGAAACGCAGTTGAAGGGTGCGGGCTTTAGAGCTGGTAGTGAAAAGGTTTTTAAGGGTGTGCCAGACTTCACGAGATGTGTTGCATCTAACTATGTTACCAAACATAGATTCAGAGATGGAATTAAGTAACTAGCTCATAATAGCTTGATCCATTCGGATCCAAAGAGTAAATGCAGAGTTAACCTGTTTGGATGAGACATCACTAGAGCTGTTGTCTGTGAACTGTGAAGGGCAAACTTCATTTCCAAGGACATAACCTTCAAGGTTATGTGCACGAAGAGCTGGGATCACTTGGGAACGCCAGAAGGAGTAATTTGCTCTGTCTAATTTGATTGTGAGGGGAGGCAAATTTTGAAACATAGAATTGTTTGGTGATGAAGTAGAAATTGGATGGGTTGTTTGTGCATTGAGAACTGAGTTCTCATTTTGAGGATTCTTTTCTGGTGAGGATGCCATTGATGTTAGTCACGTGGCTCTGATACCAACTTTGAAATAAAAGATACAGATATGAAGAGAAACTCTTCTTCTTCTTCTACGTTTTTATTACTTTCTTCTCTTGATTTACAGATGAGAGTTTGATTACATTATATAGAGCAATGGGCAGCAGCTCCAGCTCATTAGTTCAGTACATAACTGAAATCAGATTTTGTGGTACATAATAGAAATGGTGTACATAACAGAATTCCATAGGTAAGGACACCTAGCCAGTACTGGTAGAGTAGGTTACGGCTGCTAGGTGTTTGTATTATTGCTTGGCCTGCATTTCCAGTCCTTTCATCTTAACAGTCATGCTGAATCCTGGGGATTTTTGTGGAGAGGAGCTGCTTTGCATCCAAAATGAGACCCCAACATTCATTCCGATATCATTCACTTCATTGGAAGACATGGGCAGCCTGCTTCATACAGGCTGCTTTGTGTCGGCACAAAAGAAAATAATCCTCATACTGTCGGAATACTTTGCGTTGAATGAGGAGAGGCTACTGAACTTGATCAAGAGAACAGGGCCCCCTTGATAAGAGGTGATCAATGAACCACGAAATTTGTTTGCTCTATCTTTCCTTTCAAATTAGTCCTTGAATCCATTTGGCAGAACCATTGATTTCAGAATACAGCGACTTAAAATTGTATTGTTTGTATATTTGACAACATCTTGTTAAGCATAATCAAATATGATCACATTAGTGCCAGTTCGAGCTGTGACCCAAAAACTTCCAAGTGTCATTTCTAGCGGGGACTGGTCAATCTTTGACAAATCAATGTAAGGGTTCAGACTCCAGAGCTGCTCGACTGGAACTGTTATTTTCCAACGCACAGGTGCCTGTAAAATGGAACTCGGAAATTTGACTTGTACTAGAAAAGTAGTATGTCAGATGAACTATCTTCCCGTATGCCCAAAGAGAAGCCACAAGAATGACTATAATGCAAACACCGGGTGCATGGTTCTGGTAGAAAGAAAAAACCTTGGCAATTTAAATCTTCCATCGACTGCAGAAACCAGCAAGGAAAAAATGACGAAGGATTTTCTGTTATCTTGTCAGAATAAATAAATAAATTAGGGAACTCGCTGTGAGGCAGCAGTATGTACAAGTTATATCCTAAATCCATAAAAGAAAACGTAAATTACACGGGCAAGAAACCTAGATACAACTTGGGATCACCATGCCATCTTAGATGTAACACTATCATGCAGCACAATGATCCTAGTATACAATTTCAAAGATTTGTCTTCCCCATTCGTTCTCATCCTTTATCAATCCTGTCAATGTCATAAAACTCTATGTTCTTGTACTTCTGGGATATTATTTCTGCCTGAACTTTTCTCGCGGTGTCAGTTGCACAACCAACAAGAATCAGGACAGAAGTGCCTGCAAATCCTCGAAATGCAGTCAAGTGTGAGATTTGTTCGATCACAGAAGGACCAGCAGCCAGGATAGCCAAAAAGGTTGAACCCAGAACAGATATGCGACCAAGTACCTGTAGTGTGACAATTTAGTAGAAATACAAAGTCTAAGAACCACATGAAGCCAATCAAAGCTTAAAGCTCAGACTTAAACTTTACAAATGCAATAATATAATCTTATTATAGCAGCTTCTGCAGGGTATTAGACAGTCAGCTGTGTGTGGCCCTCTGAACAGGATTATCTGGATTCCGGAACCTAGAGATGAAAGGGTTCACGTGGCCATTTCCAAACACTCTTATCCCAAATTTGGTTTAACTCCTCACTAGACAGCGGCGTGCTGCCACAAGGAACTTGTCGGTAGTGCTACTACACCCACCCAAGTCTACGGGGTGGACATGGTGACTGTCAACCAAGCAACTGGACCAGGCAAGTTTCGAAGCATGAAATGTGGGGGCTGAACCATCTTTACCCAGCTGACTGGACTGGTGTGCTCGTGCATCAACCTTAATTGGACTTTTAAGAAAAAAATATTTTAAAACTACACCAACTGAACTTATTTTTTAATAAAAATAATAAAATGAGGATTTTCTTACTGACTCGGGTTAAATCGCTTAATCCATTACCTAGATCATGGCCTAGTTAGGTTTAATTACCTTATTTTTTGAATCTATTTTTTATTCATTCAAACACTATACAAATATATATGAGCAAGAAAGACAACAAATAAAATAATATTGAAGAAACATGTTTTTTCATCAAAATTGTCTTCTAATTCATGTAATTCTTTTTTTTACAACAAAAGGCCTTTTTTTTAATTGCAGCACAGTTAATTGAATAAAAAAACAACAAACATAAGAAAGAAAAATCTTGAAGAAACTATGTTGCTTTGAAATGAAAGGGAAAAACATATAATTTTTAAACTTCCCTTCATTTGACATAAGTAGGGAAAATGCATTTCCCCAATCTAAACTCCATTTCTTTATTAATGCATCTCTTGATTGTTTTGAAGAAAGTATTTTTTTTTATTGCAAAAAAACTATGGTCTTAAAAGAAAATCCTAAAAAATATATATTAAATTAATATCACAAGGAAAAAATAATTATAAATCATGTCAAAAATCTATTTAAAAATTATGAAAAGTGATGAGTATTTTTTTTAAGCAAAAAAAAAGATAATTAATAACTAAGTATGTTTTTTTGGTGTGAATTGTGTTCTATTGTTTTTAGAAGACACATTACCAATGCCTAGATGCATTTTTTTGCGCTCCATTTTTTTTCCCATGACCCATGACCTGCAAAACCAAGTGCACATGCCTAGCTTTCTCTTTTCAAGGGATGGACGACTAACACATCGTCTGCCTTTCTTTTTGAAAAAAAAAATACAACTAACAACACGACATATGTTAGCCTAGTTTCCATATGCCAAATAGGTGGTTTGAAAATTCAGTTTTTTTTTTATCCAAAATACCATTTTTCAATTTATTTTTATTTTAAAACACCAAATAAACAACCTTATAACCTCAATAGATTAATTTCTCAACTCAGATCATTTCTAAATCGGTTTAAAAATACAAAATCAAACTAGAAAAAAAAATTCTATAACCCTAAGCTATTTTTCTCAGAATATGAAAGCTCAAAAACACCTCAATTACACTCATTTGGTCAAGAGGGGCACGTTGACACCAAATTTGATCATTTTTGTCTACAAAATCCAACAAACTGAGTGTTTTCTCTCTTCGGTCATTTTTGATGACTTTCACTCTCTCAAACTCAAGAAAATAAAATCTTGGACCAAAACATAAAAATTTTAAACTAAAGAGACCAAAAAAAAAAGTGAAAGAACTTTGAAGGAAAAAAATATATAAGAAAGGCGTTGAGTAAATAAAAAGAAAAAGGCTGAATTTTTGCCTCATTGTCAAATTACATCCTCGTACTTTCAATTTATTCAAAGAAATAAAACCAGGATATGTTTTGTAAAATCGAGCATCAACCCAATGTCATGATGTTTTTTTGACACAACAATAACTCAATAGAAAGCAAATTAAAATAAATTATAAACCCCAATTCCCATTAAGTGCAATGTGGAAGTACAAAATTATAAGAAAAAAAGCTGGTAACCAAAAGAGAAAATGCATCAGGGACCTGTGCAGTGATTTATCTCACAACCTCCCAATAAAATCAGAAACTAATTTATTTATTTATTTTTAATTGTAATTGTAATGAAACATAATAGGGTGTCCAGACATCCGTGGCAATAAAAGGGACCATTAGGATATATAGAAATCATATTCATACACGGTATTCCACGTGCATGAAATTAGCAATGCAAAGCAGTAGTCCGGGGGCTTATCACTAAAAGACCAAATCTGCTTCCACTGAACAACTAAAAGCTCATGAATGAAAATGGCCAAAAGAGTTCATCTATGTTTCAAGCTAAACGAATATAGGAAAAAGGTGAGTTTCATTCATTTTGGATGGCAATAATGTAATCAAAGGAACCCAATCAGCTGGACATTTGTAATTAAATTTCAGATTTTGTGATTGACTACTTCCTGTTATAAATACTAAGAATGTTTAGTATTGACCATTTTGATGAATACCCTAAGGTCAATTATTTGATGCACAAACTCAAACTCCTGTATCGGACTAGCATGGTGTAGAATTCATGTTACAAACACCTGATGTTCTAATCATAGTAGCGTTTCAAGTATGGGTCTATATATTGATTCACCATCCAGGATTTACAGTACAACAATAGACAAATTTCATAAGAAAGAAAAATACTTACTGTTTTAATAAATGCAGCTGTGTTTTTCCCTGGTCGTACTAGTGGAATTGACGCACCTTGGCGCTTCAGTTGTTCACTCACATCATCAGGGTCTAATTGAAGGAAGGTATAGTAATAGTTGAAGAAGGCTATTAATATGATATTGGTAGGGAGATAGAAAGAACCTGCAAATATTTATCCAGTTAGTTCAAACTATATTAAGCTTGTGTTATACTGACAGAAAACAGAATCCACGAGATGAAAGTTTTCTTTTCTTCTATCTTTTTTCTTATATATTTCGTGTCATTACAATCAATTGTTTGGTTCCCTACATCACACAACACTACAGCTCTAAAGTAAAATAAGGGGTTGGAAAATAGCCACCCACCATAAGGTAACCCTGAATCGGATGACTCAATTACCATACTAAAACAGAAAGGAGGAAAGAGTACAGCATCCTACCATAAACATTGAATTTGCTTGGAGTAAGTAGAGTTGATGCTAAGCATTCAAAAGTATTTGACCAACTTATGTACCATGAAAGGCCCTCAAATGAGCATAGAGAAAATTAGCTCCCAAAACCTTGGTAAGAGGATGGAACTTTTTAGCAACTAGGTTTATAATAATTTATTTCGTTAGCACCAACAAACTATTTCCTATTAACTAACATCCTTTCATGTTTCATCAAACACAACCAACCAAAATAGTAAAATACTCACCCCCTGGGTTCAAAGTCAATGCTGCGTTTTTCAGTGCAGATATCCCAGTGAACCGTGCTAGGGTACCAGGCAGAGCCAATGATGATGTAGAAAATATAATTGGCATCACCCCAGAACTATTTACCTTCACAATGAAAAAGCATCATATAAATATAAAGACCAATTGAACCTGAATGGAAAGACATTCAACCACAGGAAGCCTCAATAAAAGGAAGGTGCACTACATAGCATAGTATGTGCATTGCATGACAGGCTTTTTACAATACAGATTCTTTATTACAGCGTAGGCAGTGGGAATATGCTCAAACTTACAGCTTAAGGTGGTGAGATCCTGCATATATATCACACAGCCAATATATTTGGAAGATATATTATCTGAATTAACCTCTGAATGTCTAAGGTAGTCTTATTGTGGTACATTCTATCATCAAACACTATTCACTAAAGCTTGATGTCTCTAACCATTAGGGAGTTGGAAAATAAGGGTCTGTAAGTCAAACATGTGATGCTGAAGTAACAAGATCTTTCTGTTTTCCCCCTTTCCTAGAAAGCTAAAATTAATCTAATAGGGAGAGGCTCAAGGTAACCCCAATTTCTCAAATAAGACATTCTCCAGCAAAAACAGGAAATCAATGAGATTTAATTTGATTGTTGCTGAAAGAGATCCGATGGTGCAAAGAAGAGACTTATAGTGCAGGAATTCATCATTGATTGCCTCTCTTTATATGCAAGCAACAAAAGCAAAGCAAGTGGGTAACCAACTAAATTTGTATTTCCAAAGATCATGTCTCTAAATAAGGATAACTCAAACAAATTGTATTCCCCTTTCCAAAATAAAGCCAATCTTTAGACCCTTGATCCTCCCAAAGAAAATGGCATGACATCCTCATCTTCCATGGACAAATTTTTGCTGTTCAAGTTGAAGAGGTATTTTATGTATAAATGCTCTCATTTACAGGTATCCAGCTGTCCTTAATTATATGATAATTAAAGTCCAATGAGTTTTGGAATTGACGTAAGGAATCCATCCGGGGCACTATGTTATCAAGATGATCATCGTGAATGACAAAACCCATGCAGTTGATACGCTTGATTGGCAAAATATCAAACCTAAACCAGGTCAATGGCCACAGCCAATCATAGATACATGTACAATAGCATAGTTATAACATGGATACTTGGAAAAAAATTTCTTCATTTTGTACAAGTGTGAGAAATGACTACTTAATTAATCCTAGGTGAAAATAAAGGTACATATCAAGAAATTGACAAACAAATATTCTGAATAGATAGCATCAAATTAAATCAAAGTTTTTTTTTTATTAAAAAAAAATGATACATGAGTATGGAATACAAACCTTAAAGGGTAGATAAGCAGATTTTTGAAGGCCGCCACTGCTGCTCGTGTACCTTGAGGCATAGTTGAGTGGAATCTTTCTCTCAGCCTCCTGAAATCCTTTGTCGTGGTATTCATTAACATTTTTGGTTCTTCCACAAACTCAAGCCTTATTTCAAAAATAGTTAACAATTACCTGAACATACACAATGCCAAGAACTAATAGGAAGAACGAGAAGATAATGGTGCCGAGTCCAACATAATTACCATCCTGAAATGCCTGTGCAGTAGTCTGGCCAAACGATGCCGGCAAGTAGGAAATAATACTTGTAAATATCAAAAGAGATGTGCCATTTCCAAGTTTTAGATCAGAGATACGTTCTCCGATGTAAGTTGTGAACACAGAGCCAAGGGTCAATAAAGTAACAGATGTTAGAACCCACTCTGTGCTAAAGTGGTCAACAAAGGGACGAAGGTAAAGAACCTGGCCAATTGCCTGTCATGGAAATCAAAAACACCTTAGCATCATATTGAGAATACATTTATTCTGCTGAGAACATATTGTTTGGGAGCAAATATTTAATGTTCAACACCTTCACAGACTGATATGTGATACTGCTATATAACAAGTAAACCTAGCATGCTACTACTTTGCAATTCAGCCTGAAAATCAGTTTACACAAAATTGATCCCTTAATTCACAACTTTAACTCTGTGGTTGACAGAAGTACTTTCAATTAAAGGGATCTATATTAAAAATATTACAGAATATAATATGTGTATGAATGATTTCCTTTTCATATCTTAATGAAAAATGTAGCCTGAATATATAAGACAGTTACAAATTTTAGCAACAACAAAACTTCAGCGGGTTATTTAATGAATCTAGGTTCAAGTTAGCTAACACATTATTCAGGTGAACATTTAGCTGGTTACCTGTACTATAGCAAACCCAACTGAAGCATAACGAGTATACTGAAGAATTTTCTTTCTTCCTGCTTCACCTTCTCTTTTCTGAAGATCTTGCAACTTCGGATAAATTTGAGCAAGAAGCTGAAACACAATCTGCGCATTGATAAAGGGAACAATTCCAAGAGAAAATATTCCAAGTCTACCAATGCCTCCCCCAGAAAATGAATCCAAAGTGCTTAATAAGCTGTTCTGATCTAAATTTCCAGCAAAAGCCTCCCGATTTACCCCACCAAGGGGTATATATATTCCAAGACGGGATACAACCAGAAACCCCAAAAGTTTGAGAAATTTTCCAGGTAATGGGCCTTTGAAGAAATCACCAAAATCAATGGAACTGTCCTCAATTGCAGCTGCCAAGAGTCAAAGCATCTACTTAATTACTAAGAGATAAGATTATATTTGCAACTTGAATATGATAAGACATTGAGCCAGAAACAGACCTGCAACTCCTCGCTTATCTTTTTTTGTACTTGAAGCACTTTCAAGTATTGGTGATAAGTAGGACAGAAGACTTTCCCAGGAGGCATTTAGACTGGATGGTACATCTAAATTAATGCCCAAGGGATCAAAACTGGAGCTATCACAGCTGAGGAGAAATTCAAATCAGCAAAAGAAATAGATATTACCATTGAAAAATAATCATTTATAGGAAATGTTAAGTTGGAAAACTCTGAATGGGATGATTTTGTAATTAAAACACACCTTCTAAAGCCTCAACATCTTAGAACTTATTGAATTGAAAATTTCAATGCCCTTAAAACTTGAAAGAAAAAGTTGAATTTGCAGAGAGTACTTTTTTCCTGATTTCAAAAAGCGATGACAGAAACTAGAAGCTGCATCACCTTAGCGTTTGTTTAACGCATGCAATGAGCGGTTTTACAAACAACACAAATATGCTGCTGAATTCACAAGTAGTAAGACAAGGGTTAAGGAATTAAGGATGAAAATCAAGCAGAACATATTCAATCATAACAGGGGATGATTCCAAGCCAGTTAAAGGGAATTATTTGGAGTTTGAAGTACAAACATAGAAGTTGGGGAAAAATAAAAGGCCTTTATAACTATGAATATGATATGTCAACATAACTAGATTCAATAATAAAATAGACCTTATACAGTTACTTAACTGTCCTAAATATGATTAGCAGGATCCAAGTCATGAAAGAGGCACAACTCATAACCAGCTAAAAGAAGGTTGTGTATCTTGAAAAATCAAAAGAACTGAGGTAAACTAGAAAAGGTTTCACCAAGTAGATGATCTGAAACAGATAGGAACTTAGTTTAAGATGAATCAATTCCTTGCATAGAAGAAGATTATGAAGAAGATGGAACCCCATGATGAGGGTATAGAGAAAAATAGACAAGAACAAGCGCATCAAGCTATATTTTCCTTGGATCAGAATTTGAAACTCACTTTGATCAATTTTTCTCTTTCTTCATTATCCCTGTTTAGCATAAGGGCTTTATGGGGGCTTTTAGTCTACTTCTCCATCCAGTCAGCTTAACACGCAAGCTTCACTAATTCATACACAAGGAATACCTTGCAATGAAACTGCTTATTAATTTTGTGCACCTAAAGTCTATATTAATTGGGAAAAGCATTTGGCACAATTCTCCTGCAATCCACCCCCACTTCGATATGATTCCAAGGCTACAAAAAACTAGGGGATCAATCGTCTAATGATGCAAACACTTTATTCATTTCATTATGAATTCTTGGCAGATAAAACTAGCTTCTCACAAATCAATATCGCACACCAAGTTGAACTGGCACATTGGTTTATAAACCTCTCAGAAAGTATCTCCTTCATACAGCTATAGCAATCGTCGATTCACTTCAAAACTTCAATTTTAATTGACTCATGGGCCTTGTTTTACAATTTGAATTCTTTTGGCTTCCACCCAGCACCCCTAGTCCTAAAATGAACTTTCCCCCTCCTTGTTTCTTCTATCTAAATGTCCATTTGATCCGCACACAGCAAGAGAATCATAACGCAATCAGAAAGACTACCACCAACATGCTCAATAAACCAAGAAAAGCACTTTCGAATTATTATTCTGTTAACTAAACAATTCATGAGAAACAAATTGAACAAAACAGAAAGCCAAATACAAACAAACAGAACCCACTTTGGATAAAGTCATAGAAATCAAGGTTTAAGGAATGAAAAGACAAGATAATAAGATAATAAATGAAAAAAAGGTGTCCCGTGAAAAAAAATACATTAAAGAAGTACCTGTTGGTGTTAACGGTAGAGTTCCATGACTTGGTACTGGGTTTTGGCTGGACAGAGAAGCTGGCTCTGCAAACTGGGGTTTTGAGTCTTTGAGAGAATCTTGTGGGATTGAGACGAGAAAGGTTGAAGCTAATGGGCGAGCAAGGACATGCTTCTCCCACAGTTAACAACATTATCTTCTGTTACAAACACTAAAAGTTAGTGGACGTTTTCTAGTTCTCCACAATTATTACAGGACAAGCTAGTTGATCGGATGAAAAAATTTCAACGAAAAAAATACTGCAGACTAGTGAATGGTTTTTAGTTTCGTTGAAGTTATTTTTTAAATGATATTTGATTAAAAATATATTGAAATAATTTTAAAAAATAAATATTTTGTTATTAATATATAAAATGATTTAAAAAAAATTAATTCAAAATAAAAAATAAAAATAAAATATTATTTTTCAAAAATATTTTTAAAACACAATATCAAATAAAGTTTATATATCAACACGCTTTTTAGCATAAAATGTTATAGACTCTATAATAAAATAAATTTATATTAGATAAATAAATAAAAAATATTATTGGTATTATTAAAATGAGATTGAGAAGTTAAGATAGATATATTTAATATGCTTTATTTTATGTTATAAAAAGTTTTTTTGTTTCTTTATTAATGATAATTAATTTATTTTTGGTAAGAAGAATAATAATTTAAGCTCTAATTAAAAAAATTGTTGCTCAAAATTCTTCTTTTTAATAAAGAAATATAACTCTATTGTTGTATATTTTTTGTTGAGTAAAAATAAAAATAAATATTAGCAATTTATAATAAAAATAAAAATAAATTATTTTTCAAAGTGAAACACTTTTATCAAACCATCAAATTATATTTTTACTTAATATTTTTGTATTAAAATAATTATTTTTTAGATAATTTATGAAATTTTTGATGATAATGTAATGAGAAAATATAAAAATAATACATCATTGTGCATTGTAATGTATTAGAGTCTAATATAATCATATTATGGGGTCTCACCTATAAGCTTAACCATTTAGGTGAGATGGTTCTTTAATATGGTATCAGAGCCTTGTTGATGCAGTGATCCCGAATTCGAATCTCACCATCTCTATTCTATTTGATAAAAAAAATTAAGGACAAGACAATGTAGACCTGTACAAGTTTTAATCCTAAATGGCTTTCACTTTAAGGGGTGTGTAAGAGTATAATATAATTATATTATGGAGTCTCACCTATAAACTTAAGTTTTTAGGTGATATAGTTCTTTAACATAATAGAAAATTTTTTGTGAGTGTCACAAACCCTTGTCTAGTTAGGTAGTTAACCTAAAGATTTTCTGACATGAATTAGGTTGGGTTTAATATATTTTTAAATAATTTTATTTAATTATATGATGATAAAACTAATATGTGTAGGAAAGCCACTAAAAGATTTTAAAAACATATATTGTAAAAGGCTAGTCAAAAAGAGTGTTTGCTAATGTTATATATATATAAAATTGCATGCCTCCATATTTTAAAAGAATTACATTGTATATCATATACTTTAATAATTTTGTAACATTTTACAGCTTGCCAAAAAAGAACTCTGAATAAACATGACTAAGATTTAAGTTTAAATAATTAACCTCAAATCTTCTCAAATCTCATATTCATGTGAAAAAAATACAACCCAAAGCCTTTTCAAGATGAAGTGTTAATGATATAACACAAAAATAGTATCAAACCTAAGAATTAGAAACAACCCAGATTTGACATATAAACCCTAAATAAAATTCATAAAACTAATGAGGAAACTAATTTGTTAAATAAATAGTATTAGTAGCTTAATAAAGAAGATGTCATTACATCTTGGGATTTCAAACAAAATGTTCCTATGTTAAAATTATAAAAATAGTGGGAAGATAAAAACCAAAAGAAAGAGATAAAGGGGGAAAGAAATGTTTTAGGATATAGTATAATAAAATTTAATGTGGTTAGTTTAAACTCAGTATTAAAAATATGTCTAGATTTGGAAAATATGACCTAGCAAACATAGAAGGTATGTAAACTAGTAGCCAAAAAATAGATAAACTAGAGATAAATATAAAGGATTTTATAAGTTTAGGGAGACAATATTTATAATTTTAAAATAAATTAAAGTATAATTTTACATGAGAATGATCCAGACTACTCCTATAAGCCCTATGTGCAATCACATAGTATTTTAACTTGAAAAAAATAATGAGATTTGAGAAAAGTTTATGTTTTTAATTAAAGTTATAAATGAATTGGTTTGGAAATATTGATGATTTAAGAAAATTAAAATATTAAAAAACTTAGATATTAGCATAAAAATTATATGTTTTCTAGTTTTGCACTATTGGCATAGCTTTTAATTTGATTGTTAGATCATGATACATTTGAGAGGAGTCTTTTGGCATATTATTCAATTTTAAGTTAAAACTTCAAGTTTATTAGATATTAAAAAAGGCTTTAAGAAGAGATTAATAGACAGATAATGCTGCGACAATGTTTTTTTCACGTTTCGTGCTCTGCCATCCTCTTGAAGACAGATGGCACGCGGTGAAAGAAAGGGTTTGATAGTTGTAAAATTACGACTATTTTTCTTTGACTTGTTTAGTGATGTGGTTTTTGTTATTTGGATATAATTGGCTTGTATAAAATTATGTATGATGATTCAAGATGAGATTTATTATTGTATTAACTTATAGTGAATTATTAGTGTATCTTAAGCTTGAGTTTTTGACATGAAATTGAGGAGAATATGTTGATGTCGGTGTTGTTTGTTTGTGATAAAAATATAAATTGATATCAAAAATAATTTTTTAAAAACATTTTCAAGAATCATCTTAACCAAACTCTTAAACAAATAGAGAAAGTAAATGCTTGCCTAATTTTCGTGTGGTCGTGTGGAAAGGTCTTTATTCCATGCAACAATTGAACCTCAAAATGCTGTGATTTGGCACGTGGTGATTTACTGACTATCAGGGATCCCAACGTTGCCACACCAGAGGAATTTCAAGCATGCAGTGAAATAGAAGACTATGCTTTGGTCAGGTCTTATCCTCTTGTGTGATCATCTCTTCCACTGGGCCCATGAGTTTCTGCAAGCCTCCCTCAGCCCATTACGATTCAAGGCAATAAGCCTCTTTGGTCAGGTCTTCGACAAAGAGAGTATCGTGGGCCAAGTCTTTTTCTCCTGAAAGTAACTCAGAGATCCCAATTCTAATGAAGTGCAAGTTGATTGAGAACTTTGCATTGCTGCTGCTGGCTTGTGGGATAGGCCCAGATCGTGTCATCTCAAAGCACGATCAGCTTCTTCTTGTTCTTCTGGAGGAAGCAAGATTCAAAACCTAAAATCTCTTGACCTATTTGTGAGGCTGGCATTAGATTGCTGTCAATCACAGACGTGGAGCCGTAAAAAAAAAAAAAAGAGGCTGGGCTTACAAGCTGAAAGGTGTGGTCAAGCTATAAGCCAGCTCCATGACAAGAAATATACCCGACAGGCATGGGCGTATATAATTTGGATTCAATTATATGGTATACAACTTCTTACCCATCACAAAGTCCAAACCTGGGCAGATTCTTCTTGTATTAATCTACTAACCACTACCACTTAGAGAAAATTATAGAATATCTGGTTGGGGATGTTGGGCATCAACCATCCCTTCTTCTTTTTTTCTTTTTTTTTGTAGTTGTAGCTCTTTGTCCCCTTTCTTAGAAGCCCTACCCAACTTTTTGGTCGCATGCCCTCTTTTTGAAAAAATCAATCAAGGATGGTTGAGATCTGCCTTTATTTTTAGTAAATTATTATACACATTGTGTGCATTATCTTCACATCTTTTCTATAATTAAAAAAGGAAAAGAAGGTAATCAAGAGTATATGCAGTCATCCAGATCATCATCATATGGACCACCTTGGATGGTTTTTAATTATTTCTTTCCCTCACAAAAACATTTTAAAAATAAAGAGGGATTGAGTTTCTACAGCACTTGTTAGCATGGTCAAGTACTAGTTTACAGTAATGTGTTACGCTATACGTACGCTAGATCAATTTCCTTTTAAAATATAATAAAAATATTCAAAAGAGTTATTTTGTATGGCTATTAAACCTGTCCTAATACGAGTGTAGTTTGAGCAAATTGGACAGGTAGAAAGGGTGGCCCAGTTACATGCAGTGAAGAATATATATTATTTTTATTAATATAGATATCCGAATTTACACACATCTCAATTAATCTTATTACATTGAACAAATGAGGTTACATAACATATAAAATTCTAGTAATTATCATATATGCCATCGTCATCGTTGAAAACCCTGACCATACCTACTAGATGGTTTAGGTAAAGATTAGTGGAGGTGGTCAAACAACATATTGATTATCAGGGAGGAAAAGGTGGAAGAGGTGAAAAGTTAGATTGAATTATTAACAGGGAGAGGGACACAGGCAGGCGTGGGGGTCTAAAAGCCTGCATATCTACAGAAAGATGAGCAAAGTAAAAAGGGAATGCATGCTGCTGTGCTTTGTCATCTACTTGCTCCACAGCGACTCTTCACATTCCACTTACATTGATGTATCCAAGCAAACTCCTGCACTGTGTAATTATTTTAGTCCCCGGGTCACCCTCCTCTGACGAATATTCAAAACTAGAAAGCTACTTTTAAATTGATAATTAATCAGAAAGCATGGCCACATTCCTCATCTTTTTCCCTGGCTAGGAATATAGAAATCAGCTTCAGATGTCAGGATCCACTTTTAAAAGGAAGGGAAAAGTCGATGCTTTCCATGTTAGCTAGCTTCGAAGACAGTCCTTTTTCTTTTGAAGGGGTCCAGGTGGGACCTGAGATGTTTTGTGGACAAAGGAAAGGCAGAGAACTTGTAGGGGCGAGGGTGGCATGCGATAAATTATATTTTAAGTTATTTATCAGTAATTTAGTTATGAGAATATAGAATTTTATTATTTTCATTCTATTTAATAAAAATATACAAATTTCAAGCTCTTTTAATTGAAAAATTTTATAGAATAATATAAATTATAGTATATAATGTTATATACTGATAATTTAAATTTTTAAATGAAATAAAAACGCATTACAGGTTTGAAATATCAGTTGGAAGAGATGCTTTGAAAAGCGATCGAGAGAAAAGAAACCCTACATGAACAGGACAAAGTGTGTCTCATCTGATTTGTGTCCTCTTCTTTTTGTCTTATGAATTTTTACATATCTGAAGCCTCTGTTGCTTCTTTACTCCTTGCATATGGCAGGCAGTGAAACTATATATGGATACATGTGATTTTACATCAGATGAAACCCAAAGTCTCCAAGTTCATCCAAGGCATCATACATGCAATTATTAAATGTGTAAAGTTTCAAAATTAAGTCATCCGTATACATTGAGTATATTTTACTTTACCAAGAGATGAAAAGAACTACAAATTATTGCTTTTATTACAATGATTTGTTATATATATATACTAGCTATATGCCCGCGCGTTGCCGCGGGCATTGCTGCGTATATAACGTTTTATAATTAAAGTAACAACAGTTAACTTATAATATAGCATGTATAAAAAGTTTAGAAATACAACATAAAAGAGTTTGTATTGTAAACATAAGTTATATCTTTTGGAATATAAGTAGTGTCACAAAAGATGATAAAAGAGTGCTAACTATACAATTTGTACATCAGTGCAAAATAGAGGGATATTGAGGTGCAGAACAAAGCGAAATCCCTTCTTCGAAATGAGACATGTCATTTTGTTGCTAATCTTCCTGAAAATAAATAAAATTTGCAAGGTGATAAATGAAATGGTGAAGAAATTAAGTCTTCTAATTGAAAATTCCAGGAAATATTATGGAAGAACAAATGCAGCAAATCAGTAAAGAAACAATTAAAAACTAATATTATATGTTGTAAGAATCATTGTAGGTATTAGAAAAAAGGAAAAAAAAGGAAGAGAATGCAATTATTGGGGGATAAATTGTATTAATGGAAAACTATCATGCCAAATTATAGCAAGGGAACCGAATGTATAGTTTTAAGTGAAAATTTCAAAAACTTTAACAATATTAACTTCAACAATAATAGTAAAAATGAAGGTAATAATAGCAGTAGCAATATGAAACATATATACATATATGTACTTGGAGAAAGCGAATGGGATGAACGATAAAACAACTAAAGTAGATCTAACATAAACATTTAGACGAAAACAATGAATAACAGAAAATGAAGCATTATCAGTAACAACGCTAAATTTTTTCCCCTATTTGTTTGATTTGTTTAATCTTTCACCTTACAAAAAGGGTGAATGAAGCATGAGAATTTTTTTTTCCTATCGCTGAAATTTCTAACGAAATTTCGACAGAGTCTCCCCTATATTGGGAGATCCCAAGTTATCCATAATACAACCTGCACACAATTTGAGTCACATTTCATCCACAATCATATCCATTTTTAATATAATCAATTGCATAATTCAATCCAGAATATGTTTAGGACCATATTCATTCTTAAACTCCATCATAAGATCTAGTAAAACAACTAATACACAATTTTAACAATAATAAAAACAATCTAAGCAACAATGTCAATAGTAGAAGCCAAAAAACCATCAGTATGCAACTATAAGAAAAAGAAACAACAATTTTAAAAAAAACACCAGCATTACTCAAAACTAATTAAATGTATAATCCAATTATACAGCGAATCATATAACATATATATTGGCTATATTATGCCTTTTTAAGTAAGTTTAATAATTATCATGCAGCCATAGTTGTATTGTTCAAAAAGCAGCAACATTGTTCATAAGTAATAAAATTCATAATCAAGCTAAGTTTAGTAATAGAAATAATTGGTGTGCAAAGTGACCTCTGATGGTGGAGAAAAGTTGTCTTTGTTCCTTTTAGTTGGTGACTCATCTTCTTCATCGATAATGATTGATTTTTGTTTTAGATGACTTGCAAAATTAAGGAAAAGAGAATATTATTGTATAAGAAAGCTTATTTATAGGGAATGCAAGTGATGTATGAAAGTAAAGGCATGAAATTGTTCTGCAATGACTAAAAGTATTGAATTTGAAAATATAAATATATGTGTGATAAAATGAAACTTGCATTTTTTCTGAATGAGGATCGGTGAAATCCAAACATTTCTTAACCTTCAGGCGGTAATTGTCTTCTTGGTGTTGAGATGGTGGGGTGCAATCAGGTGGTGTTATTGGAGTAAGCGTGTCCGCTTGAACTATTGATGAGTCTTCAATAGTAATGGTTGTCGGAGTGGTTGAGGAATGAAATCGTACATTTAGATGTGAACAACAAATAATCTAAAAATAAAGCAAATGAAGAAGCAGAAAGAACACATATTGAAATAGTACATTTAGATGCAAACAACAAAGAGTCTAAAAATAAAGCAAATGAAGAAGCATAAAGAACGCATCATGAAATCATAAGAAAAATTCAAGCAAGGGAAAAGAAGACCAAATATTACGCTTAACAAGAAAAAGCTCTAACATTTAATACCCATCACAATAATATTTTAATCGAACTTGAAATCTAATGTAACCTATTTGATTTAATTTTGAATTCATTAATAAATGTTAAATTAGAACTGTCCGGAGATTAGTTGTTTGGTTTGGAACGATTTTGCTAACTGTCTTGAAAGTTAGGATTATTTCAATTTTCTTGTTTATTTATATTGAACTCGTCCGAGAGATTTTCCTGGGTTTTATTTTATTTTTTATGGGCAAATATAAATTTACCCACCGAGCTTCAAGCCCAGCCGGTTTACGCCTCGACGAAGAAATCGTATTAGTAGCCCGATCCAAGCATCATCATGTCTTTCTTTCTTTTTGCCCCGACGGTCAACATGTTGCGATTGGAACCGGATCGACTCGTCGACCCACCTCATTACTACGCTCGTTGTATACAAAAATATTTTTATGATAAATATACAAAAATATTTTTTTATTTTTAAAATTTATTTTGAACATTGAAATAATTTTAAAATATATAAAAATTATTACAATATCAAACACAGTGCTTTTTTTCTGACTTCTTAATTTTGTCTTGAATCTCACCTCATTTCAATTCAATCCTTTCTCTCTCAATTTATTTTTAATTAAATTTTTATGTAATATTGATTTTGATTCCATACAAACTTAAATAACTCTTAAACAATGATTAAGAAAGCACAGAATAGATATTTTTCAAACTTGGGATAAGAGAAGAAAAAATTGAATAGATTATGGACCATCGAGTGAAAAAACCTTGAAGAAAAAGAGATAAGAATCGCTTATTGTGAGATATAATCATACAGTTGCACTATCAGATTTTTCTCCACGATGAAAAATATTTGTACATCTCCGGAAGTTCTACTCGTGATGCATGCACAAAACCATGAATGTTATTCTCTTCATCTATAAGATCACTTGTGCATAGCGTGCTTAGTTTATTCTCTTCATCTATAAGGCATGTGTTAATGTTGGGGTATAAACTATGGGTGCATATTCCTCAATATTATTAATTAGAACTCGTCAAATTCAGAAATAGTATTATGACCTGGTATATCATAGACAAAATAAAGAAGCCTATGAGGTTAGAATGGATTGCACCCTAACAGTTTACATGATTCCGAGTACACACCCTAACAGTTTACATGAATGATGGAGAGGAAGACAAACTGATACTTAACAAATAATCGGACACCTCTTAAATCAAGGCTATCAACCACCTAACATCATAATGGGATGTCTCACTGTGTGCAAACCAGTGGCCGCAGCATTGACAAAGAAAGGGAGAGAATACAAAGATTAAGAGCAGGGGAAATTTTACATAAGCAAGAGGGATTTCCCATGAGTTTGAGCAAAATGAAAACAACGATGTGCACATCCAACCTTTTACAATAATTGTTTTCTCTCTATCAAGCATTGTTAGCGGGTTTTATAGCTAGTCATCAACCGAAGAACCAAAAAAGCAGATGTTGTCAAAGAATTTTGTTGTTGCTATATCTCATAATTAGCGTGACATGGCCAAAAGTCAGTTTTGACATGGGAACAAAGAGCATGAAATGGAACTCAAACATTGAACATTCATAGCTACTGAAAATTCAGAGTCCAAAGCATGAACCAGATAAATGAGCTAAAACAACAGATATTACATCCACAATAAACAACTCCAAATTAAAAAACTTGATTAAACAAACTCAGATGTAAAATTCGAAGGGGAGGAGTAAATCACCTAGTAGTACATAGTCTCATACTAATACTGGTTAGGAAATTGTGGCTAGCTATTTATATACATGTTTCTCTTCTCTCAATATAAGCTAGATATGGTAATCGACTCCTTTTCAATTAGATTGATTCATCATTTACATTCATCTACAGTTGTTAATCTGCTTTTATGATGCGTGCTTTCTACATACCATATTCTTGATAGATGCTTAGTATTTTTGTTGCACTTAGCCTAGTTTCGATTAAGATGCAATGTTGTGAATTGGATGAGCCAAAATCGCCTTCATTACTTTTTTTCTTCATTGTCAACTACTATATGATGCATGTTTTCTCCATAACATATTCTTGAAAAACACAAACAACAAAGTAGCAAGCAAGAGCAAAACCCATAAACAACATACCTCAAAAGTAGCATGAACAACACAAAACAGTAACGAAACCTTTGCAAGCAACATGACACAATTAGCGACCAAGAACCTCAAAAACACAACATTAAACGAATCAGAACCATTCATTTAACAGTGAAACCAACTAATAAAACTAAATCAAAATAGTAATCAAGCAACACAACCGAATGCCAATAATTCATTGATTCCATCTCTAAACCGAGAGCAACAACCGAGAAGATCACGAAACTCGGAAAGAATTAATCAACCCGAATGCAATAATTAATTGATTGCATGTCTAAACCGAAGCAACAATCGAGAGGATCAAATAAGCTGGAGCAAAAGAAAAATCAAATTCACCGAGAATAAACCAGACATCAATTGACTATACAACCCAACCCCAACCTAATTAAACCAATTACCCACTACCCAACACACACAAACAACAAAACCCAAGCAATCCGAACCGAATCGAAGCAAATGCTAGCACCCACTATACAAAAACAACAAAACCCAACCCAAACCGACCCAATAAAACCAATCGCCCCATACCCAACCCGCAGAAACCATAACCCAAGAGAGAAGAAGCAAAAGCAAAGGAAAAAACTGAACCCATGAACCAAAACAAACACACCGAGCAAAGCCAAAATCGAATGGCAAGAGAGTCGAAGAACATACCTGACCGAGCCACCAATCAAACCACCGAACCCAGCGAGCAAAATCAGAGGACGCCGGCTGAGGCAAACCCGAAATCAGGCCACAAACCCGCACACCCATCCGCCCAAACCAGCCCTGAGCAAATGACCTCCCTCTCCGGCCGAAACCAAGAAACCACAGACACACGCACTCAATAAGAATAAAACAAAAGGCCAAACGTCCCAGTGTAATATTAGAAGAGGCGAGGCTTATTAAGGGTAAAGTAGTCTCTACATCGTCACAATCCACAGTATTTTGTGAGACAGAGTATGCAGTGTAGAGCACGGAAAATGGCCACAACGTTTATTGTCTTTGTAATGCGTAGTGTGTGTGTGTGTGTAGAAGCCTTATATACACACACACATTATGTCATGTATATATATATATATATATATAATTTAATTTAATATAATTGTTGTAATCAATAGTATTTTGTGATTGTTTGACATTGTCTTTCAAAAATGATTTTAAAAAATAAAATAACAACTAATTTTGATTTTTAGTTTAAATTATTTTTTTTGTTTTTTTAAATTATTTTAATATACTCATATGTATTTAGGCTCTGAAGACAAGAATGTTGGGTTTGATAACTCATCTAACTTGTCATCACCATCATCCCTATCATCCTCATCAACCATAACTATATCAATATGTCACTTATCTTCATCATCACTTGATTTTGATTCTTAATAGCAATATAGAGTAAATGTCTACCTAATTGAGAATCTATATTAACAATAATCAACACCAATATTTGTTTACTATCATTATCACATAACCTAGATGGACTATCGGCTCGTGATACCTATATGGTTCTTTGAAAGTTACTTAGAAATTGAGTCAACTTCATACTAAAAGAGTTTCCTTGTCTACGTCTAATTTATTAAGTAGAGCTCTAATATACTAATTTCATTAATCATAGCAAACCTGAACATTGAATTCACACTTACATCACAACAAATTGGTATACCAGTGTAGGAATCTTAATTAACCCTAGTTTGCAATATTCTCTAAGAAATTTGAACTTGATTTTAACAATATTCCATCCAAGTTGATCACATAACATTCTCAACAATTCGTTAATGGACATATTTTATGTAACAATGAAGAGAAAATCATTTTTTTTATTTATCATAAGTGACATCATTGTTAGTATTAATAATGATACATCATGGATGCATAAAGTTTCTAAATTATCAAACACCTTGTCAAACGATACAACTATATGTTATTAAAAAATATAGGTTAATTAAAGTGAATCAATTATAAGTAAAACATAAATTGATCTGTGAACATCTATATTCATCAAATTAATTGGCAAACACTTATATTCAACAAAATTTGGTAACAAAATTATTAAATAAATTCATGTGTTTCATAGCTAATATATTAATTCATACAAAAATCAATATAATTAATAATTTGACCTAAATCAACACTAAATATCTCATTATCTCATTGCATAATATTTTTAATTCACAATAAACAATAACAAAAAAAATCTTTAACAAAATAATAAAAGTGTCAATTAAAAACATATATAATTAACCTAATCCATAATTTAACTTAAATCAACATTAGCATAACAAACATATAATTTTGTTCATTCATAATCAACAACAACCTAAATAATTGATAAAATAACATAATTATATATAATTAACAATTTTAATTACATCTAATTAACCTAATTCATATTCAGAACTCTAACATTCAATAAAGTCAAGTTAACACAAGCTAAACATGAATTGCATCAAATTAATCAAGGTGAAGTGTTAAATATACCTTTAGGAGTGAAATGTGGGTGGTGAGGGTCATCGATGGTGACTGGTTTGGCTCGAAAATCCAACACTTGCAACTTGTAGAGAGAGTAAGTTTTGTTGGTATGATTTTTCACTAGAGAGAGACAGAGAGAAAATTGAGTTTATTAGGTTTGTTTTAGGGTATTTTTAATGGTGGAGAGCGAGATCATATTTGATGGCGAGGAAGGAAAGACAACGTGATTTTTAAAAATTAAATGAGTCACATATGATATTTGATTGAATACAAATGAATATTTAAATAAACTTGTGATCTAAAAGACAAATGAAATTGACTGAATAAATCACACAATACAAAATATATTACACTAGGTCAAACATATAAGAAATTTCATTTAAAATGAATATTTTTTTTATTTTTTTTATTTTTAATAAATAAAGTTCATGTGTATAAAAAAATATATAGATGAATTAGAAACGTATCTTTGAAAGTCAAATACAAGTAAAAACAAACCTTTATAAACTCTTATATTATGAAACAACATGCAAAACTTGTGACTCGTATCATAACATAAACATAATCACAAAACCAATAATATAAATAGAAAAAAGATTAATGCTCAATGATGAGATTGTAAGAAGTCAAATTTCCCACAAATCAAATCTCAAAATATAAAACAGAAAAAAAAATCACACAAAAAGATTTATAAAAGTAAGAGTGAAAATAAAAAATAATAATAAAAGGGCAAGATTTTTTTTTTAAATTGACGAGTTAAATTGAATTGAAAAATAACATTAACACTAGGAAAACCAAATCAAAATAATGAGGTTCAAATTGATAAAAAAAAAACAAATTTTTTTATTTAATGATAAAATTAAAAGACAAAAAAACATTTAACAAAAAAAAATAAAAAAAACTAAACATCGTGGATCTAACTCCATGTATCAACTCATGGTCTCCATTGAGAATTTTTGGGATCTAACTCCATTGAAACAATGAATCCCATTGATTATTTAAAAGTCGTTGTTATTGTTCTCGAGATTTCAATATTGGTAAACCTAAAATTTAATTCCCTAAATGAAATTATCTTTTTTAAAACAAAATTAAACAAATTTATTAGTGAAAATAAAAAAAATAAAACCTATATTGAAAGGTCATCCTTCCATTGGGCCAAAGACTTACGGGTAAAAGGGACACCCCCTCGACCTTGTGGCATCACACTCGCCGACCCCGTGTTGGGAGTCAATCTATGTGCCTCAAGTTCCCGTTCATCATTGGCACCTAAAAACTCATGGTACTCGGAATCACTGTTAGGAGAACTAGAAGTGATCTTGTCGACAAATCACACAATGGATTTTCCCCTAGTTATCTAAACAAAATATTGGATATTCAAAATTAAATGGTTCCTATATTTTAAAAATTTCAGCATCACCTCCTCTTTATCGAAGACCATTCAAAATGTACAAACCTACAAATACACATCATATATGTCACAAACTAGTTAATTTAATTCATTTTCTTCAAATAATTTTGCATAATTCTATTTCATCAAATTGTTTTTATTTCTATGTTAAAATAATCTATACTAAAATTACCGAAATTTAAGAAAAAAATTATAAAATAATGACAAAAATAATTTAACTAGAGACCTTAATATCTTTATTTATTACTCATTGAACAAAATATTAAGAATTAATAATACTAGCAAAAAAAGTTAGCTAGATATATCTGAAAAACTTCTAAATTAGACTTATAAGATCTTGTCAACACATCGCACAATGGATTTTCCCCTAGTTATCTACACAAAATATTAGATATTCAAAATTAAATGGTTCCTATATTTTAAAAATTTCAGCATCACCTTCTCTTTATCGAAGACCATTCAAAATGTACAAACTTACAATTCACATCATATATGTCACAAACTAGTTGTTTTTATTCATTTTCTTCAAATAATTTTGCATAATTCTATTTCATGAAATTGTTTTTATTTCTATGTTAAAATAATCTATACTAAAATTACCGAAACTTAAGAAAACAATTATAAAATAATGACAAAAATAATTTAACTAGGGACCTTAATATCTTTATCTATAACTCAATGAACAAAATATTAGGAATTAATAATACTAGCAAAAATAATTCAAATAATACCACAACACACAATAACATAAAAATCAACACTATGCATAACAATGCAAATAACATATAAAAATGCATTAATAACATAAAAACATTATTTAATAATCATTTAACACAAGAAAAAATCATCAACTTAAAAATATCAATTAATAATATATTAAATCAAAAATTTTAATTAAAAATAATGCAATAACAACACACCAAAACCATTAATAACAAAAAAAAATTATGTAAAAATAATACAATAAAAAGAGAGAAGAAGACGAGAAAAGGAATGAAATCATACCTTGGATATTTGAAGGAGAAGAAGAGATTAAACAAGGAGAGAAGCAAATAATTGAAGGGGGTGTTGAAAAAAGATGGAGAGAGAAAGGGAAAGATGATGAAGAAGATCTGAAATGCTTGTTTGTTCTGATTGTGGTCTTTTATAGTGTGTTTACTGATGAAATCACCAACGAAAAATATAATATTAATATTTTTAATTATTTCATTAGTCATTTTAAATTATAAATTTTCCCTTTCACAAAAAAATTAAAAAAAAAACCTTGAAATATTATCAACGATATTATATTATGTCTAACAAGCATGCATTGGGACTGCATAACACATAACTTGATTAGACAACTTCTCAATAGCAAACACAATTGACACTTGCTTAGTAACCTTCACGTCAACACTTTTTTTCTTATGCGAGGAAACCCCATCCCCTGGAAAGCACACTGTGAATCCAGTTCAGCGAGTAAAACCCTAGTTATCCCAAGCTCTTACAAGGGGTGATTCACTTCAACACATTCATTCAATTATTGCAATCTATAAGACCTAGAATGTTTAATGCAAACCAAATTCAATTTTTTAACAAGAGTATCACTACTTATATTAACACAACTACCAACATCAATTATCATGCTACACATCTTGTTTTATATGTGACATCAAGTATGAAATATATTTTCTTGTTATTGTTGTTCTACTTCATCTTCTTTGATTTGCATATTCAGCACACGCCTTATAACCAAGGTCTCCCCCTCAACAGGATCGCATCATGACTACTTTCCTCCAAAGATGATATTTCTTAACTTTTAGATTTGTCACCGAGATTCAACCTCTCCATTGTCTCTTGTAAGCATAACTCTTCGATTTGGACACTAAGTTGCATTGCACCTCTTCCCTAAACACTTAAGAATATATGATACTAACCTTAACCCTTTCAATCATGATTCATTTTTATTGCATCTAACCATATATTTATAAGGATTGGTATTATCATATGCAAACTCATGCATGTTACTAAAACTATAAATGAATTACAGAAGTTAGATAAGTTTGCTTGCTTTGTGTATTGAAGCTTCACAAAAATCTAGCAAATGATTTGGTCTATGATTCTCTTTTTTGGCCTCTAGACATAAATCTAACAAATGAATGTAATTAATGGACGCGTTCATCTAATACCTGTCTTTATCATATTAAATTTATATTTTCAAACACTTTGAAGTCATGGACACTGACCCATCATGCATGGAGAAAAACTTGTGTCGATTATTGAAAACCCAAAAATGTGGCCACATGAATGTTTCTGGTTGGAGTCATTTATTTTGACGTCGGCATGCATGAACACAACGTTTTTGGATTCATATTCATATCCCGTGTATTTCCTTTACATTCATTTCATTACCTCCTCCTCTAGTTGCTTCGCCATTTGCCCATAAATATCTGCGCCATTAGAACCTCCTCTAGTTGCTTCGCCATTTGCCCATAAATATCTGCGCCATTAGAACAGTGGATCAACTAGGACGATGTTTGTTTCCGCTTTTCATTAGTCATACCGTATAAATTTGATTTTTTTTATGTTAAATGAATATATTTTGATGATTTTAGATTATTTTGATATGCTGATGTCAAAAATAATTTTTAAAAAATAAAAAAATATTATTTTAATGTATTTCAGCACGAAAAACACTTTAAAAAATTACCATAACAGCTCTAAACAAGCCGTAGAAGGTTGGATCTCTTCGATTATTAACTCGGCAGGGCCTTGGATATCCGAATTGATGAGGCTGATCGTATAGACTGGAGAAGGATGATATGATGGTTTAGTGTTGACTGTAAGAATAAAGGTTGTGTTGGGTTCGGTGTTTCCATTTAAGAAATTGTATTATACAAAAATGTAGATGTGAGAATTAGAGAATTAAATTTTAATTTTGAAAAAGTAAATAATATCTTTTACTTCAAATTAGTTTTTTTTTATCTTTTCATATTCTAATATAAAAAAAGTAAATAACAACAGATTTTGAAGTCAACTTCAAGGATATACGCATTCATGACTTTCGGTGATGATCTTAAATGAGAGCACATGCCTGCAATTACAGGTCGATTGGATGGGTATCAGATTGGCTCCATTAGTTCACCAAATAACGACAAGCACGCTGCACGCCATTTTTTTCCAAGTTAGAAACGTTTGTTTTTATATTATTTTATAAAAAAATATTTTTTTAAATTATGTTTTAGTGTTAGTATAAAAAAATATTTTTTTTTGCAAGGAAATAGTTTATGTTGATTTTCAAAATAATTTTTATTTAGAAATGCATTTCAATAAAAAAAATTAAAAAAATTATTTTAATATTTTGATATTAATATATATTAAAATGATAAAAAAAAACAAATATTCTGAGGTGGTTATTTATCATAAATGCATTAATTGGGCGGCGTAATTTGTCCTGTGTGTCTCTGATGTGGTTAGAGAGATAGAAACGACACAGAAGAAGCACATGAACACACTGCTGAGTCGACAGAGATAGAGTGATCATTAGGAGTCACACGGATGGTATCGGCTGCTATAGCTAACCTTGAACATCTGTCATCACCATCTTAAAAGCCTACTACTAGAGGTATTGAGTTTATACATATACGTGTTGTCGCGGGTATTTTTTTGTATATAATTTAATACAATTAAATCTACAACGATTAATTTATATTATAGAAACAAATAAAAACTTTTAGATTACAAATTATTATTGCTTCTAGAATAAAAATAACAAAAATTATTAAATTATATCGAGGGGAAAACAGAAAAAGCATGAACAAAACAACAAGTAAGAAAAACGAATTAAAAATTATCATTATTATTATTTTTATTATGAAAGAATAGATAATCACTATTATTATAATAATAGAATACATAAGCATTATTCTTACAATATGAGTAATAATCACTATTATTATTATTCTTATGATAATTATTATTATTATGTTAATAATGAAAGAAACAAAAGTAATTGAAAGATTAAAAATATCTTAGAAACTTTAACAAAAGATAAAAAAAATTTACCATGGCTATTATTGGCAAAAAACAATTTATCAAATTATTGGGAGGGGAAAAAATAACAAAAGAGTAAGAATTAAAAATCATCATCATTATTATTATTATTATTATTATTATTATTATTATTATTATTATTATTATTATTATTGTGTTAAATACACTTATATATACATTAATAAAGTAGGGATAAAAAACAAATCAAAGTATAAGGGCTGAATTGAAAATGATATATAAAGGGCATAAATTAAAAAAGTCAAAGTCAAAGGGCTGAAATGCAACTTACATTTATTGTCAATTGCAATCAGAGGACACAATTGAAACAATCAGAACTTTTGTACCAAATTGATTGAGTTATAAACAAACAACCCTGAAATTGAAAGTAGGAGACCAAAGTGCAACTTTGACACTCCGGAGAGAGAGAAACGTCGTCGGCTTCTTTCACCGGACTTAGAGGCGTCCACGGACTTTTTTACGTCACAAGCGCCACCGCGGGAGGAAGACCACGCGGCGGCGCCTAGTTCTGGCATCCGGTAGACTTTTTTTGGACACCGTAGGCCGCCGCATGCGCCGCCAGAAGAGGGCGTGAGGCAAAAAAATGTTGGGCGCGTGCGGCGGACGTCCTTTCAAACCGGATTATTTAATTTTTAAAATAAAGACAATTATTGTCCTGTCCCTTGACCGAAAGAAGTGTTTTTGTCTTATTAGGGGCTAAAATCATCTTTAGCCATTTCAGAAAATAATTAAATATTCGAAATATGCGGCGGACCGGACCGGTCCGACCGCGTGCAATGATGTCGATGCCCCTCAGCTGTAAACATTAATTTGTCCCATTACTAGGGACTCTGTCGTCAATACACTGTTCACAAATGAATTTAAAAAAAAAGAAAATCAACTGGAAAACTCGGATTTACCCCCGCCTCCCGCGCCCCTTCTGCCGCGCAAACGATGGACAAAACTCGGATATAATATAATCTCCATATATTTTATATTTTAAGAGTGGACAAAAAAACTGAAAAAACTTCAAAAACCAAAACAATAAACCAAGGAAACCAAATAAAAAAAATCGATTAAACCAATACAATTTGTTTTAAACTTCTGGTTTTGTTCAGTTTTTTATTTTTTGAGGTTACAACTGGTAAACCAAAATTGAAATCGAACCGAAATATTTCAAATAAAAAAAATACACTACATTATTTTATTCTCTCGATTCATTTCAAAGTTTTTAGTTTGCTTCTATTTTGGTGAAATGGAAAAAGAAAATGACTTGGTTAAAAAACTTTTATTTGGTATTTTAGTAAAAAAAACGGAACCAAAACCAATAAGTTTAAGCTGGTTTCATTTTTTTTTAATTTTGTTGTATTTAAAAAAATTAAAAACCAAATTGAACAAAAAAGTATCACCCGTACCGTAATATATTGTATTCAAAATGCTATAACTTTAACTTTGTATATTCACACGCACACAACATTTTCAACATCAGAAATGTAAATAAAATACATCTCCAAGTTGATAATCCAACAGTTAATCTTTGACTTGTTGGAAATGGATATCAAATCAGAAGAAAAAAACCTCTTAAAACGTAATAATCAAACCATGCAGGCGCCCCACAATAAATTAGAAAATAATGGCACTAACATGGATTGCTGAATTGCGAACATCAAATTTTTAAAAAACATTTTGTTCCCATCATCAATGGCTTTTTTGACGGAACAAATGGAAGAGGAACGATATTCAGATGGAAAATAAAAATATTAGGATTAATTTATTTCATAATCTAATTTAAATTAAATATAATAATAAAATATAAATTGTGAAAACGCCTGCAATAATTAAAAATAATAAATTATTGATTTTCTATTTATAAAAAAAACATCATTGAAAATTCATCGCTACATTACCATCCTTATCACGATTATAACAATTAAAATTATTATCATCATTACTGTCTCAACAGTTAAAAATAATTAAATTACCCAAAGAATACAAAAAATAAAATATTTGTACAAATAAGCAAGAAAGAAAATAATTAACAAAAAATATCACTAAAATTATCATTATCACTGTATAAACAACGAAACCATACAATTAACTTGAAGAATAAAAATACTTTAACACAAGAGCAACAAAAAAAACCAGCATAAAAAATAAATATTATGAGCATAACAAAATTCATCTAATTTGAAGAACAAATAAAAAGAACTAGAAAACATTAAAAAAGAAAAATATAAAAAAGATATAAATATTAATTTTAAAATCAGCAATATAAATTAAAATTTCGGGACTGAACCAAATAAAAATAAAAGCTTAATACCAGGTGAAAAATCAAAAATATCATCATCTCGTCTTTATCTTTTCCAGTATCTAGTGGTAAAATAGGTAGCTTCACAATGCAAAAATCAAAATAAATTAGAACACACCCTAACAATTTGCAAATACCACGTAAGTCCTAAAAATATCCAAAATTCCCTCAAAACCTAGGGTTAAAATCTGTGGGCTGTGAGGCAAAAGGTAATTGGACAGTTGAAATTCATTGTCATTTATGTCTAGGGATACAGTGAATCATCGACACGTGTATATATATACACACACTCTATGAAAATAGCATATAATTCAATTGACATCCAAAATAAAAAACTGGCTGCAAGCGGGAAGTTTCCTTTCTCAGCTGCGTTTGGTATCTGGAATGGTAAATCCAAAAATGTTGAGGTCCAAATTCCTTGGAATTAGATGTTCTAATTTATATTTTCCTGCCCTGCCCTTTTATGGTCTCTTCTTCTGGAGACATGGGCCACGTGGTTGTTAGTGATTGACAGATCATGGGTGCTGTGTTACTTTACTTGTCCTTTCATTGGCTCTGCATTTTACTTTTGTTCCTGTCCCTTCAGCACCTCATGAAAATAACGGCTGGTTAATGTGAGATGTTTTTCTCTTTTCCCAGGCTACGGAGTTTTTTTATTTTTTTTAATTTTTATCTTTCAGTTAATTTTAGATTTATTATTATAATCATTTCATTTCTTATTTTTTCGGGAAAACGACTTGTTTCTATTCCATAACAAAATAAGAGAATTTATTTCATTTTCTTATAAATAAATATTTTTTAAATTTTACAGAATAGTCTATTATTTCTTAGCCGAACCTATTAAATTCCATAATAATACAACTAGAGTTAATTAAATAAAAAACATTGAGGGACCAAATGTCATAAAGTAAAGAAGAAAGAAGAAATCAATCTTATCAATTCCGTTTCGTTCCATGTCGTTAAAAAAACTGAGATGAAATGAAGTCGTTTTTGTCTCGGTTTTAATTTCGTCTATTCTGGAAATTCCATCCAAATTCCGACGGAATGTTTTTTTTCTAATTTTAAGATTATATTTGTTTGACTTTGTGTTTATATTGTATAATTTAAAGTTAATTCATCTTGAATTTTAATTATGCTTGTTAAATTAATATTTTAATTATATATATATATATATAATTAATTATATAAACAGTACAATCCTGAAATGGCATGCCGAATGTTCTGAAATTAGAACATTTTGTTTCAACAAAAAAACCAAAACACATGGTTTTAGCATTTCGAAAAATAAATATTCTTGTGATGGAAAAAAAAAAGAGTTGAAGTTAGTATCCTGATAGACAAGTCTATGGATGCATGCGGGTATGTATGTATTTATGTATGGGGTTCCAAAAGTTACTTACTGTTTTGGACATACTTGCTTTTAAATTTGTCTACCGTATTCTCGTGAAAGATAGGGTACAATGGATGTAGATTAGGAGGTCTTGTCTCAAACTCAAACCAATCCTAGAATGTCACAACACGAACTTAATATGCTTTTGACCTCGATGTCCACGACCAGACACGTAAGCCTATTTATCATGCCACGTGGGACTTCCTTAATTTGTATCCTCCCCCTATTTATTCTGGGAGCCTTTTAAATCGAGCACGTTATCACTGTTAATTAATTATTTTCTCAAACTAGTTCATTTTAAAAAATAAGTTTTACTTTAACATCATAAATTATAGTTGGGCTTGTATTAAATACACAATTTATAGATGATAAATATAATATACATGTCATAATTTATTTATTTTTATTAATATGAGTATCTAGGTCAGTTTGACCGCATCCCGATTAACCCCACGAATCACGAAGTTAACGACCATGTAAGACCGCAATAACTATTATATTAGAAACCACAGATATCAAATATGAGGCTCTATGGAGAGTTTACTTTTACCGCTAAACCACTTATCAAATTGTTCTATATACGCCACAATTGATTGCACATATAACATATAACACATGGACGAACTATAAAATCTAGTTTATAATCTATTTTATAAAAAATCAACACTATAAGAAATGAACAAGAATAATTCAATGATCATAAAAAAAACACGAAGAAAACAGAACATGTTGAAGACATACTGAAACTCTAATAATAATATTTTTAGTATCATCATAAATATATTTGTGACATTAATACATTCATACCATTAAAGAAAAGTTTGTATTTAGTGATGATATTTTTTTTAAATATTTTTTTGTAGGTTCTAATTAAAAGAGTAAATTTTTTATTATTTCATTCTCTTATAAAATAAAACATATACTGAATAGAATTATAAATCTCAAGCCCTTTATGCCAAGGAAGCATGATGTTGTCCTTAGACAACACATGTAGCTCACCACTAGCTCTAAAGCTGATTTTTTATGGTATTTTATGTATTGTTTTATCGCTATTTTTCTAATGACACCGAAAATGTCATCATCAAAGCTTATCTTCTTTTTTTTTCCCTTTCCTCTGTCGTCTTTTGTTTTTTGTATCTGTTTAATGGATTTGGATTTTTTTTTTGTTAATTTCATAGACATTAATTTCTTTATAAAAGTATTTTTCAAGACATTTATTTTTTTTAAATTGATTTTTATATATTTTTAGATAATTTTTATACACTAATATCATATATATTTTTAGATAATTTTTATATACTAATATCAGAAATAATTTTTAAAAATAAAAAAATTATTTTAATATATTTCTGAATAAATTTATTTTTTTTAAAAAAAACTATAATTACACTGCCGAGCACCACTAAATGTCCAACACAACACCACCTGCTATATGTGTATTAGCTGGGAATTATTTCTTAATGTCATTTAAAGCTGAGAAAGTTGTTACATTAGCTTTTCAAATTGATTTTCGTGTTCAAATACATCAAAATAATGTTTTTTTAAATTATTTTTGACATCATCACATCAAAACTATCTAAAAACACCAAAACAATATAAAAACACAAAAACATATATATTTAAAATTAAAAAAATATATTTTTTTTTGAAAACTGCATTTGAATCGTGGTCACCGGCCAGCTTTTTCATGCATATCCAGAGGTTGCACACTAAATGGGTGACCATTTTTATCATATATTTAACATGTACATAGCCATTGTTTGTATCTCATGACAGAGTAAAAAATATTTTTCAATTGTTAATTTAAAAAATATTATTTTTTCACCATGCTAATATGGAGAAGTATTCCTGTTAAATCATTAAAAAAGCTCCTGAATACAAAATCAAAATCACCATCAATGTTTTCTCAACTGTATGTATGCATGCATGCATGCATGTACCCCTGAAATATTGGAAGGAAAAAAAAGGGTATTAGAAGAGGAGGAATGCCTCGATTTTATTAATCATGGTCCACGTAAATAATAAATATTCATATCTATGACAGAATACTATAAAATTCTATAACAAAAAAGAAAGTAATTAAAGCACCTTAAACAATAATTAAAAAAAAAGAAAGAAGCGATACATTGCTGCCTAAAGATTCCGTTAACGGTTAATCTATTATCACCACCGCCACCATCTTCCCTACACTGCTAAACCCTTCTCAACAGTTTTCACCACCCACCAAAACAGTTGAGCATATTTACATCTGTATCCGATAGGAGTCGCTAGGAATTGCCATTGCCAGCACTATCCATTCACCGACCGTGTCTCTGCTATCGGTGGTATTGGCTCACAACCCATCAGCCACCACTCTGATGCTACCTGGCAGCCAGTCTACGCGGCTACGACTATCAGAATCGGTATCAGGCTCGATCCGGACTATCATGGATTCATTGGCGCAAACTGGCAGCCGTAATTTAAGCTGGCGTAAGCTTGGAACCAATACGTTGTCGGTCCATTCTTCTAAGCCTGTTTGGCTCAGCCATGTCCCACCAACAATTTTTTCCAACGCTTCATCTTGAATTTCAACCGGCATCTGATTGTCGAAGATGGTCGAAAACTTCTTCGTTATAGAGTTTGAAATATCACGTCTAATGGAGCCGAAATCTACAGGTTTGAAAACAATGTGATCGTCTACTGAATTGAGTAGCTCTTTAGAGATTGCAGAAGTCAACAGTGTGTTGTTAAGGACATGTTCATCTTCATGGTCAACTGTAAGATCACTTGAATTGTGCGAACCATCTGCCTTGTCGCCACCTGCATCAGCAGCTTCGTTCAGGTCGAATGCCAGTGCTGGTCCCAAGTCCGTCCTTGGCCTTGCCGACCTCTCCTCATCATCAAGCCAGCTGGCTCGGCGCTTTGCTCTTCTCTCGGACAGGGTTAGCTTTAATTGCCAGCCTCCACCTGCCAATCTCGCAAGCTTCTTTTCATCCAGCGAATTGCTGTCGGACAGGAATTTGAGATTGTCTGGTAAGCGATTTGCGGTCAGAATGAAGATAACATTACCAAGACTGATTTCCCCGCCAAGGGAATCTTCAATACGACCTCTCTCCATGGCCCGCTTTATGCTCCCCCCAACCAGCATGTCCGCTTCATCAATATCCTCCAGTATGATCACTGAGAATGGGTTCCTTCGAACTGCCTCTGCTATTCGATCAAGCACAGTTTTACCACGGAAACTCAATTCAGATTCCCCATCCTCGTGCCGTGAACCGAGACAGACCATTATTGGACTAGTCACACAAACAAGCTCTGAAAGAGCTGATGCCATCTTCTTCTTGCCAGCCCTGTCAGGACCCGTGAACAATAGCCAAATGTCACCCCTTGATCCAGTACCCTGACGTTTCCCACGACCCGATTTGCATTGTGTCACCGTAGTAGCCACTGCAGATGCGGCGTCTTGTTGCCACCAAACCTTTTGCAGAAGAACCTTGAGGAGCTTCTTGAATGAGTCGGTGTCTAATTTGCTGAGAAGTTTACTGACCGCCAATTCATGCAAATGGGATTGAGGCTCAGAGGGAACACAGCTTAAAAAGTCCTTGGTGTGATCTTCATGTTCTTTTTCAGGAGTGGTCTCAGCAACCTTCGGTCTACCAAGAACTAGGTCTGTAATCACAGGGCTTTCAGGGGGAGTGGTTGCCTGCCCAGCTGGTTGGCTGGGCAACAAATTTGGGTTGAGCACAAGGGTTCCACCCAGCTTTTTATTCAAGCTTAATTTGGGCTGGAAAGGTTGATGAGGAAGCAGGTTTTGATTAAACAAACTTGCCATTGAGAGAGCTGGTGGGGTAATTCTTTCAGGTCCATGATTAGGCTGATGATAAGCAGGATGTAGGTGCAGGCATGTATCGTGCCATTTCTTCTGCAACTCCTGGCTCTTTTGCTTCAGCATCAGTTCTTGATCCTTGGTCTGCATAATAACAGCAAAAGACAATACTATTTTCATTTTTGGACTTTCATTTCTCGCAATTAGAATCAGAAAGAAGAATCTTAATCGGGCCAGTGCGAGTTTGTAGTTTGCTTGGAGCTTTCAGCTGAACTTACCACTGTCTGATCAGATGTCTTGACATCACCATCTTGGGACTTTGCATTTCTCAACCATTGTGGCAGTGGAGGCTGAGCTGCTTCAGATTTGATTTCTGAAGATTTCTCAACCTCCTTAGGTACAAGTTTTGCAAGCTCTTGCTCATAATTCTGCGTGCAACCAGGGCAGCAACTCATTCTTCGAGCAGGATCCAAGTTCTCAGAGAGACGCCTTGGTGGAGGAAGTGTAACAGTTGGAAAACCCTTCAGTGGTGAAAAAGATTCAACTGAACTGCTGAGGATTCCACTGCTTCCAAGCCTACACAGCAACACATGAAAATGAGCTTAACTATAACAAAGTGATAGAAAGCACTAGTTGAAGTTAATTACAATTATACTCTGGACAAGGAGAATAAAAATAAAATCCTTCAACTAATTGAAGCTTCTATTCATTAAGCCAGGGGCAATTCAGATGTCAGAAGACACCAAAACCTCTACAATTAAGCAACTTTCTCAACTGGCACAAAATTCAAATGATATGAAGAATCTGTAAACCGGCAGTTTCCGATGCCATCGGGCAATGAAGATGTGAAAGCACCCCCAGATTTCCACTAAACCCTCTGTTTAAAGCATATGATAAAGCTGATGACAAAAAGAAGAGGAAAAAGTAGAGTTCCAAAAATTAGCAAAAACAGAATACATACCGAGAAAACGTCCCTGGAAGAGGTGCTCTAGCAGCAATGGGTACTGCCTGCAGATCCCAATCATTTTCCATTGAAGGATGATAGACTTGACACCTCAAATAGGTCTCACATGTAGCAGTCCCAATCATCCAAACCTTTCCACCACCATTCCCCTCTCCAAACCTCCCCAAAAGCTTCCTCATCTCCGCCACAGCCGACCGCCCAACATCTGACATAATCTGCTGCTGCTGAACCCCACTGGAACCTGTTAAGCTCACTTGCTGCTCAACAAGCCATTTCAAATCCGCCAGATCAAGAATCACCCCACCACAATCCAAATTTCTTATCCGAGTCTCAATCAATCCCCCTAATTCCACGATCTTTGCCGCTATATGTGCTTTATCTAAAAAGCCTTTCTCTAAATGAATCACCTGAACATTTTTTAACGGCCCGTCTCCTACTTCTTTACTCTCTATTCTCTTCAAGACTTCCTTCACTACCATCTGTGGCTCCGATTCACCTACCAAAACAGGATTCCTCTTCTTACTCTTCAACAAAATATCAATAACCTTCTTAACCTCATCATTTCTTTGTGCACCAGATTGACCGACAATCCCTTGCTGCAATCTTGGGTTCACATACAAATTCCTATTAGTGACAGGAGCAGGAACAGCCACAGCTCCTGGAGCACGAAACCCCAATCCAATCCCAGAATTAGCAGCAGAATTCGAATTCGTAGAAGCATTCAAAGATTGCTCGATTGTTGCCTTAACAGATGGACTTGAAAAGCTAGCTTCCCTCATAACTCTACTAACGCTTGGATCATCAAGAATTGATATAATCAGCTGCTCAAGCTCAACTTTGACAGCTAAAAGTGGTTGTTGCTGCTGTTCGGGGCACCCTCTTCGCTGATGAGCCTGAGCACGCTTTAGCGCCGCCATTAAGGCATTGGAGATTGGGGGGTCTAGGCCAGGGCTGAGGTTTTGTGCAGTAGGGAGGCGTTCAAGGGCAACACTGAAACAGAGCTCAAGAGCTCTGCACTGAAGAGGATGTGAAGAATTAGGGTGTGATTTGATGCATGCTTGACGGAGGAAGCCAGATGGGGAACCTAATAGTGTAGCCGCAACATGAAGTGGCGTGGTCTGGCCATGGTTACGGCGGCTTGCTTCGGCTATCGAGTGGTTTAGTACACTCGCGGCCTCTGGTGTCAGCGTTTGCTGGATCGTGCTAAGACCAGCTCTCATTTCTTGAACAGCAAAAACAAATCTTTATCAATATCTCTCAATTGAAATGAGTTCAAAGAGCTTTCCTTTTCTTTTCTTTTTTGGTTTTCAGGAGGTGGGGATGTTATCTATAGTTGCAAGACAATAAGAACGGTTCGGTTCTCTCTCAAAATGGACAAACATGGCTATTTTTTCAGGTGGAAAAGAAGGGATGAGGAAATTATCAAACAATAAAAGAAGAAACAAAGAAAGAGAGGGTTTATTGTTATTTTTGCTCAGCAAATAAAGGGTATTCTCCTCCGCCTCCTCCGACCACCGCCGCCACCACCACTACTTCTTCTTCTCTTGTGAGAGTATCTATCAATCAATCTGACCCCGTTTTTCTCGCTCTCTCCTTTGCTTTGCCTTTAGTTTTCTCACTTTTTCACACACATAAAAAGCTTATATTATAAGAGAATTCAACGCAAAAAGGAAAAAAGGTCAGATCCTCCCTTCACAAGAACCATTGATCCCTCTTTCTCTCTCCTACTTACTAACTTTTCTTTATCTCTATCCTTCCGATCATCATCTTTCAGTAACCAAAATATCCCTTCTAATTAATACATATACCCACCAATGTGTATATAGATATAAATATACAAATATTGAGAGAGAGAGGGTTAGGCTAAATAATAATAATAAAATAAAAAATAAAAATGACGGGTCCTATAGAAATATATTTAAATAATAAACAAAAAAAAGAAGACCCACAAGGAAAGGAGGAAGGAGTAAAATTAGTTATAGAGGGTTGCATGAATTCTCTTTTGTTTTTATTGTGTAAAAGAGAGACAGAGAGAAGGAGAGAATTTCTGAAAATTTGAGAGAGGTAGTAGGGACTAGGGATGTACTCTCACTTGCACAGATTTCTGGAAAATGCTTTCTGGGCAGAGCATTTTGCCCCTCCTTTTTAGTAGTGCTTCTGTCATCTTTTTTATTTATTATTATTTGTTTTATTACAATAATCCTTTTTTCTCTCTAAACAAACATGGGTAAACAAAAACCCATCTTTTAAATTTTATAATCCTTTTTTTTTAAATCTAAGGTTGTGTTTGATTAATGTTCCAAAACTACATATATATATATATATATACACGTGTATATATATGTGTGTGTGAAAACTAGATAAATATATATTTTTTTGAATAAAAAAAATTATAAAATATTTTTTTATATTTTAAAACATGTCTATTTTATTTTCTCCGGTGACGAACTCAATACTTACATTGAATAACGGAGCGAAAAAGACTAAAAAGATATTTAAGAGTTTAATTAATTAAGAGAAAATATATGATAAATACATTGTATTTATTAATATTAATATATGAAAATAATTGAATATTTGTAATGAACACTCACTCGATGATCAAGAGATTCATTAGTGGATTAGATTCCTTCCACTTCACTTTTTTATCACCCTAATCTCTCTCTCTCTCCCCGACGGTAGATTGACTCTTCTCTATTCATTTGTGTCTTGTATAATAGACTGAATCCTGGGACTGAACATAATCCCACGACGATATCCTACAGCGCGTCTAGACACGCTCCACGGACTCATTCCAAAACTGGGGTTGAATCTGAGCGTGTGTTCCTCACGATGATTGCAGCGTGGTGAGACATGAAGCGGAAAAGCTCCCTCCACTTTCTAACTTTATTTAATCTCAAGCTTTTCACACGCAGCCGCTGCAAAGGCATCGCACGGCTTCCATTTTCATATTGCAAAAGTCTGTTTAACTTTTAACAATGCCTCTCTTCCCTTTTCTAACCACTCCTGTCCACCCCCTCCCCCTCTCACGCTTTCGTAAGAATTCATGTATCCAGCAGGGGTTTAAATTAATAGACTGGAGCTCGTATGAGCTCTTAAATTATTGTTTGTTTGTATATATAGATTATGTATTTTGCTCTGGCAAGTGACAAGGACATGAAAAGGGAAGGCATGACTTCATTCAACCTCTGCACTCAATGATGGTAATTATTAGAGGTTTCAAAATTCGTGTCCCTTAAGCAAAACCACAGGGTGAGAGAATATGTTGACTATCATGAAATTGCCTCGGTGAAAAAGGCAATGTAATGATCAAGTTTTCAAAAAATATAATTATATCTTGACGATGAAATGATTTCTTGAAGCCAGGCATAAACGGGGGATAAAATTTCTGTACTTGGAAGAAGAGGTGGTGGAGTCGACGTGATTTTCGATGCCAGCACCCTTTGTGTGTGAACTTGCTGTAGATTATTCAGCTTCAATTATTTACTTAGGTGGTGTTTTATATTGTATTATTGAAAAAAAACAATATTAACCATATTCCCAAATAATTTAACAACAAAAAGGACGATAGCAAAATAATAAATAAAATAAAAGATGTGCATGTCTTTATTTTTTAAAAAAAATTAAGTACTATAGAAATTGCATGAATACTCCAACCAAATAATACAGGCGCAACAACAACCTTGTAAGAAAAAATTCCATTCGATCGGGTTTGTGGAGGTTCAACTTGTACCGTCTCTGTCTGTATTCCAGATTATTTATAATATATGTATATACATTACAGATACTAAACAATATGTATTAAATCATGTTAAAGAAAAACAAAATTGTGTTGAAATAGTATAGCAACTTGTCCTCTTTTGGGAGAAGAAAGCAAGAGCTTCTATATATATATATATATATTTTTTTGTTTCCAAGGAAACCTCACTTTTTAGTTATTCTTTGCAAATCCGGTTTAAATAAGTATCCTTACTTGAATTTGAGATCAATAAGATATCTCTTAAAATTTTTATTATCACATCATTTTTTTTAGAGACTAAGGAGATATTTAAATAGTCGTTTGTGTTTTTAATAGCTTTTCTATTAAGTGTCTAGTAGTGTGAGGAGTTATGATTGTTTTTTAAAGTGTTTTTTTATTAAAAACAATACATCAAAAATGATATTATACTATTTTTCAAAGATTATCTTTGACATGAGCATATGAAAATGATATAAAACACCAATTTTTTTAATTATTTTTTTTTCAAAAACACTTTTGAAAAATAGTGACGAATTCCTCTTAAATATAATACAATTACATACCATGGTTGGGATAGTAAAAGTAAATATTACATAAAAATATAATCAGCATTTGCCATTGATAATCCCTGGTGTCATGATAAAATTAACTATGTTGTTCCTTGTTCTATGATTATTAATTTGGATTTTTCTAAAAGAAAAACAACTATTTGGTAATTATTTGAGTTGTTCTTACTTTATCGTACAATTCATGTGATTCTGGTTGTCCAAATCTTATCACACATTACTCCCAATAATTTTTTTTCTTTCTAAAACATTAAATTAGAAATTACATCACCTACCTAAAATTATTTTACGAATATGATCTTAACTAGTGAAATGGGGCAACCGATTCCTTCTCTTTACTTGCAGTCGATGCCCGGGGGGAATGTAGAAGAAATCATTTTAAAAGGAAAAAAAAACACATTTAATTAACTAAACAAGCGAAACTATGAAAGCTCGAACGAGTAAAATCTTATAAATTATGGCTTTTAATAGTCACAAGGCGAGAGGTGCTCCAATGTAAGAAAAGCAAGTAATATTAGAATAATATTTTTTAATTATTTTTGACATGTTCACGTCAAAATGATTTAAAAACATAGAAAAAACTTAATTTAAAATAAATGATAAAAATTATAATTTAAAAAAAAATATTTTTGAAACAAAATAATAAACAAAGACTAAAATATAAACATGAAAATGAAGAAAGAGTTAGAAGTTCAAATTAGATGTAAATGTATATAAAAAGAGGAGTTAAAATCAGCTTTTTGGGATTCCTAACTTTACAAAGTCCTGTGCTTTTCTGAGATGTTATTTCTTACTTTTTAGGTTTTAGTTGTGCGACCAAAAGGAAAGGAGGGAAGAAGTCTTCAGAAACAAAAATCATCATCATCATCATATTCCCCTTTTCACAACGCACGCCCTCCCTAGCCCTTTACGCGTTTTTCGAGCTCACCGCCACCACCGCCCCCTTCTCCTCCTCCTCCGCAACGACCACGACCACCACTGCCTTTTTCCACACCCGGCTTCCGCCTACGCGCTTCCATTGTCCCGTGCATTAGCTATGCTTCTCGAATCCCCAATCAATGCTCTCTTATTATTATTATTATTATTATTATTATTATCCACAATAATCTCAATCATTAATTATGCGATATCCTCTCCTTTGCCTTGTGTTCATGTTTGTTTGAGGGGTTAATTACAAAACGACGTCCCTATAGTTTTGTGCTTTGTTTAATTGAGACCCATATTTTGATGAATGGAGTAGTCTAAGTCTATTCTATTCTATATATATATATATATAATCAAGACATACCCTTTTATTTTATTTTATTTAACGTGAAAACAAATTGTACAAAGATGTAGTTATTTATAATTAAACATTAAAACTCCGAGCTAATGTGTTAGAAAAAAAATATAGGACTAAATAAACCCTTTAATTAAAATTATATTAAATCAGCATGCATCTCTTGTACAAATCAACAAACAAGCGTGTTTTCTCGTGGCCAAACCCTCCTTATCATCATTTTCTAGCTATCATGGCATCGTTTTAATGTTATAAAATTGCTGTAGCACACGCTGAGAATCAAGACCTAACATGCTATAAAAACAAAAAAAAAAAAACTACAAGATTTCAAAGTATTTCATAGACCATCATCATGACCGTCTAAATTACCCCATCAGCCTTCACCTCTTCAGAAACCACCATAAACAGTTGACTTTGAGCTTCTTCATTCAAAATTCCGTTCAAAGCAATAATTAGGTCATCTCTTGCCGTTGCTTTGCCACTTCTTCCTCGTCTCCTCCGGGAACTGGCACTGGCATCAGTCGTCCCTCATCACTCCATTATCTCTTGTTCGCCAACTCATTCATAAAACTGCTATGTTGAATTGAAGTCTTGTTTTAGTTGCATCTATTACTATTACGTTTATTTATTTTTATTAAATAGAGTTTCTTCCACAAGTACACAGGGTCTTCATGCTTTTAATGTTGTTAGTGTTTTCATTGTGCTCTGGTGATTTAAAGTTTAAGATTGGATGCTTCTGTTTTTCATCAAACAAAATTCTGCTCAAGAATTTATCCTCTTTTTTTTTCATTTTTATTTAAAAAATAAGATTAATGGTTGTCTAAAGATTTATATCGCTTAATACATTTTTCCCCTTTTCCAAACAAATTTTTAGAAATTAATTTTTTTTTCAAGCCGTGTTTTGCTTTTAGAAACTAAAAATAATTATTTTATACATAATTATAATATTTATCTCATGGAATCGTAAATATATCAAATTCCTCCGTAGTTATGTCAATACAATGATAATGTAAAATTACAAGTCAATATATATATTTTAAAATATTACTAGTTATGTATTATAATATTGTAAGGTAAAAAAACTATAAAATATACGAATTAGTTTTATTTATTTATTTATTCGAGGAAACTTCACCTTTTTAGGCATTTGTTTTTGTAATTTAATGTAAATCTTATCTTGATTTTTCTCTTTTGAACCTTATCTAATATATGTATATTGTTAGAGAATAATATAACCTCACTTACAAGCTTAAATTTTTAGGTGAAATGGTTTCTTAACATGGTATCAGAGCCTTGTTGACTCAACGGTTACGAGTTCGAATCTCATCACCCCAATTCTAATTGACAAAAACCAAGCACAAGGTGACGTGAGCCTAAGCAAGTTTCAAGCCTTAAAGACTTTCACTTGAGGGGTTGTGTTAGAGAATAATATAAATCATATTATGGAGTCTCACTTACAAGTTTAAGTTTTTAGGTAAGATGGTTTCTTAGTATATATATAAGGGTATCCTAAAAAGGGGATCATCTTTAACATAAAAATTTAAAGGGTTAAACTATCAAATGACCAACCTTAACTTAAAAAAAGAGTCTTATTATATAGTTTAATTCAACTTATTTGAATATGGGATTCACTAAATGTGTTGAATTTTTGTTTGTCACTACTGATTTCATTGTAAGATTTGTTTTAGCTGTAAAACTAGAGTCAACTTTTACATGTTAAATTTGTCTCCCTCTAGAATTTCCAGCAGGAGACTTGGACAAATTTTCAATACGTGAAGTATACGGAGAAGACATGGCATTAAAATCAAAGTGTAAGTTGATTTCTCTCCATGATAATTTTGAACCGAAATGGTAAAGCAAATAAGACTTCTACGCACCGAGTCGCGGCTACAGAGTTGAAATTGCTTGTGCTCATCCATTGACTCAAAAGTCCTAAACACGTAAGGGCTAATAATTAAGCATGCATGATAGTCTTCTCGCCGAAGATTTTCAAAGGTAAAAAAGGATATTTTCTCTCTGACTGACTGCACTGTTCTGCGAAAAAATATTCAAAAATGAGAGTTCGTTTGACTTTTGAAGTGGCAAAGCACTTCCTAGTGAGTTATCTCGGCCTAACAACTTCTTTTCATGTCATTATTGGAGTTAGCTCGTGTTATTGATAAAAAACCATCTTATCAAAAAACTTAAACTTGTAGGTGAGGTCCATAATATGATTATATTATACTCTAACACACCCCTCAAATAAAAGTTTTTTGAGCTTGAAACTTGCACAGATCCACATTGTTATGTGCTTGATATTTTTATCAAATAGAATAGGGATAGTGAAATTTGAACTCGTGACCGTTGGGTCAACAAGACTCTGATACCATGTTAAAGATTCATCTCACCTAAAATATTAAGCTTATAAATGAGGTTTATAATATGATTATATTATACTTTTAACAGTTACATATTCTACAAGAGCTCAACTTTTCAATTGTTTGGCTGAGTTTACTTTCGTTCGATTTGCAAGAAATCAAGAAAAGCTGCTCAATTTCTTACATCCAAAACTGTTATTTTGCGTTGACCCCACTTCGGTCACTTGGAACCACATGATGTTTGCTCTTATAAACATATGCAAATTACAAGAAGCAAATGCAAATTTTAATTCTACGCCAACTTTGACCGGTAGTATAGCATGGTCGGTACCGTGTTGTCAATCATTTTTTAAAGTAAATTTCATAAAAAAATACATTGATATAATTTATTTATTTTTGATATGATATGAAATTATAAAGAATAATATTCAAATAAGTAATATTCTTCGAAATTATTTTTGAAATAGTGAAACAAATAGAATATAGCACGGATTTCCAAAAAGTTTCAATTTATCTAGGAGTCATCATGCAACCATTGATATATCAAGTTGTGTGGGGGTGGGAAAAAAAGGCATAATTTATCCGTTGAACAAGCAAAAGCCTCACAAGATGGTCGAACTCATGACTAGCTACCATTTCATTCCAATATTAGTGTTATTATGGAATGCTTTCACCCTTGTTACCTTACATCAAATCAACCTCCTCTGTGTACAGTTTAATGCATGAAACGACATCCCACGCTGGGTGAAAGCACCGAACGATAAGGGGGAGAAAAGCTCTGTTTCAAATATTTTTGAATTAAAAAACCATCGGTATTAAAGAATCAATAATCTATATATAATACTTTTTTTTATTAGCATAGATGTCTGTATGATCTTGTGCATGTCTCAAATAACTTCATGACCCTTGAAGTTAGTAACTATATAAATTATTTAGTATTCATCATATCAGCATTCACATGATATCAAACTGTTAGTTATATAATAATCTTAATTTGATATCAATATGTAAAGAAATTTTTACGTAAGATTTTTTTCTCTCTAACTTTTAACTTAATTGAGATCAAGTCTTTTGTCTAAACGATAAGACATTGATTCTCTCATAGACTTTTGGTGTGGTGGAATTATTATTATTATTCTTTAAAATTTTAATTTTGAGGATTGAGAATAATATATATATATATAAAAAAAAACTTTCTCAATTATCCTACCAACTCCTTATAATTTATAAACAATGAATTATAAAAAACACTGAAAAAAATGGAAGAGTTGTTAAGAAATAAAAAAAATAAAATCACGGCCTATAATGGAATTTGAAGGATAGCAAGAGCTACTAACCTTATCCCACCAAGGCCATGATTAATTAGATGGAAAATCGTTCCAAAACGACGACCCCTCGCTTCCCCACTATACAGTTAGTTCTCTTTGCTATGCTGTTTGGTTGAAAAAACTATGGTTTTACATGACTCTTTTTTTAATAAATAAATAAAAAGTTTTACATAATTTATTCAGTTATGATTGATTCTAAGATGTTTTTGTTCTTTTATTATTTCAACTTCAAATCACTGAAATCTTAATAGAGGGTACAATCCGAGTCAAAGTAATTTTGAGGATGAATTTGATCAAATGTTAAGAGCATCTCCGGCGGTAGTGCTATTTTGAAGAGACAAATCTCCAAAATGACACTTTGAATAGTATAAAAATGATATTTTTGTTGATGTGTGCTCCAGTGGTAAAAGTCATTTTGAAGAGTCATTTATTTTTATATCATTTTAAATATAATATAATTATTTTGTATATAGTTTAATTATGCAATTAATTATACAATTAATAAGAATAAGTTATATAATTAAATAATTGCTTTAAAAAAAAACCCAACAATATAATTACTAACTTTATATATAATTTTTTTACTCTCTTGTTAAGGTATTTTTAAATAAAAATAAATATTTTTGATATAATTATATTATTTTCTAATATATATATATATATTATAATAATATATAAAAAAGGTGACTCCAAGGTGGGGCCATCTTTTTAGATTGCTCTCCCGAGCTACTATAAATAGCAGCTCAGAGCATCTCCAGTGGGGAGTGCTATTCTGGAGAGACAAATCTCTAAAATGACACTTTGAATAGTGTATATATGATATTTTTGTTGATGTGTGCTCTAGTGGTAAAAGTCATTTTAGAGAGCTATTTTTTTATATTATTTTAAATATAGTGAAATTATTTTGTATGTAATTTAATTATATTATTGATTATACAATTAATAGAAATAAGTTATATAATTAAATAATTATTTTTAAAAAACCCTCTAACAATATAATTATTAATTTTATATATAATTTTTTAATCTCTTGTTAAGATATTTTTAAATAAAAATACATATTTTTGATATAATTACATTATTTTCTAATATATATATATATATTATAATATATAAAAAAGATGGCCCTCACGTGGGGACACCTTTTTAGCTTGCTCTCCTAAGATGAACAGTAACACAAAAATGGAGGGAGTGCCATTTATTATAATATATAAATAGCATCCCATGGAGGGAGTACCATTTTTGGCTCTGCATATACCTATTCTACTGGAGCATAAATAGTAACACAAAATTACTAAAAAAATTAATATTTTAACTTTGGTTTCTCAGCTGGAGATGCTCTCACAGAGGAAAAGCTAATTTTAGCTCTTTTTTTTTTGCCTTCTCTCTCTGTTGTAGTGTGTACAAATACACAAAACAAGCTAAAATAAAATTATTTATAACTCTCTTGATGCCTCGGCTGGAGATGCTCTAAGAGTTGAGGGACCAAGGGTGATTCGTAGCCTTATTATTAACTGTCGAGATTAATATTTTTTAGGTTTCTCTTGCGAAAAAGAATCCAAGATGCATTGCAATATGTAGAATATGCATGACATACATACATGTGATGGTCATTGACATCCATGAAAAAATCAAGTTCCTTGGGGCGTGTTTAAAACATTTTAGGGGGTGTTTTAAGAAGATATTTTCAAAATTATTTTTGAAAAAAAATTATTTTTTTATTTTAAATTGATTTTTTGGTATTTTTAAATAATTGTGATATGTTGATGTCAAAAATAATTTTTTAAAAATAAAAAAAAATTATTTTAATATATTTCTAAACAAAAAAACTTTAAAAAACAACCAAAATCATATTCTTAATTAGACAATCACAAAGTATCCACGCATCATATTCTCAATCAGACAAGTATCCACGCACACATCCATAGCGTAGAACTGCAGCATGTATAAATAAATACAAGATGAATGTTTATATTTTCAAACCTGTCAGCTTGTACAACGTTATCGGCAATAAATTGAGTTGAGAAAAAAACCCTTCTAGCAAGTACAATCTGGCTGGAAAATAATTACTCTTTCTGGAAAATAGTTGTTGGCAATAAATAAATAAAAGCTAACAAATATTACTGGAAATAAAATTATATAAACCTTTGAATACTTTATTTATGTGTTTATTAATATGGTTAATAATTATATAAACCTTTAATAATTATCATACTAATCATCTCGAGATTTAAATATTTTACAAAAACAAATATTTTATTTGAAACTTGCACCGCGGATAGTACTTGTACAGGAAGCAAGGTTTTAGACATGGGAAGAAAAGGAGGGAGCAGGAATTTGTTGAAGAAGCTCATGGCTTTGTCTGGAGCATGCCCACATCTGAAGCACACCATAATAATAATACTTCCACTTTCGAAAGACTTGTCATGTGACCTCATAGCTACTTTTATAAACTTCCCTACTCATCATTTCTACATCGTCACCGATATGAAATGCCCCAAGATTATTTAATATATATATATAGCCCTTAGTATCATTGTCAAAAGGTAGGGTTGCTTCGTAATGGGTTCTTTAATCAGGGAAAAGTTACCCTCCATCGCTATACCATTGCCTTTTCAATTCCCTTCCCAACCCCACCAATAATAGAGCAACCATAATTCAAAAAAAGACTTTTCTTTTTTATTTTTATAAGAAAATAATAAATTCGTTCGTCCAAGTAAGGATTGCTAGCGACCCCCTTCGCCAGGACATCTCTGTATTTTTCTTCAAGTTATGTGATTGCTAAAGTTGGATTTTATTTGACTTCTCACATCATCAAAAAGGGCCTCTCTTTTTTCTCCTCATCATCCAAGTTCGAATCTCAATCCACATATCATGAAATGGGTTAAAAAAGGATGACTGATGAGACAGAAGGGCCCATGGGTCTTTTCACCAATGCCAGCCGAACCCCACACAGCTTTTTTACGCGTATAGTAAAAAAAGGGTGATCATCATGTGATGAAAGGTCAAACTTTAAGCAAACACTTTACAACAAGTCACTCGCAGCTGGGGAGAATTGAGAGCCATCCCCTCACAAATAAAGGATCTTGGTAGCTTCTTCTACTCAAAGTAATTAGACTTCCAACCATTTCTTTCTCCACTCTCCCTTTTTTATTCGGAATAAAGGGAATCGGTCTTCCTTTTTTTTTTCTTTTCTTTTCTTTCGATTATTATTATTTGAGATGAAGTGGGTAATAAGATAAAGCATGCATCTATAAAGCAAAAGGTGACCCTTGGTTCCCCTTTTCGCAATTGCAAAATTTGTACTATCATTTAGAAAAAAATAATTCTAGAAAAAGTTTGATTTGATGGCGATACTAAATTTTCCATCCAAAAATAAACAAATATAAAAAAAAACTTTTTTAAAATACACCGTCCCATGAAAAAGTCGTCCTCCTTTCTATTATTATTATTATTATTATTATTATTGTTATTATTTTCTATTTAGTTTTGTAGAAAGGAACAATTGCAAGCTGCCAAATTCCCACCTAAGAAAACATCATTTGAAATAACATTGCTAACAACTCTAGGGGGTTTTGGGAATCCTTAAGAACTACTAACAATTGAAAATTCCACATAAAATAGAAGAGGCAGAGAGAAAAAAACACAAGCTTTCCTCCACTAAATGGTTGGAAATTTGGCTTTTTTTTTATGCACCAGGCTTTACACACAAGCAATTATTAACTTTTTATTAAGAGGACAAAGGCGAGGAGAGAAGAAGAAAAAGAGACGACTGAGCCTTTTGGATACACGTGTGAAAGAACCCCATGCCTACGTAAGACAGAACCTTTCATCAACAGAGAAGCCTATTGAGTCTCCAATTAAACCATAAAGTTTGGTTTTAAAACTTGTTTTTAAAAGTTAAGACATCGCAGCTTTCAAGGGGACCTACCAGATTAGTTTAATTATTCCTGTCGCAATTAGCGGGTAACAAGAACCTACAGTAATTACTCCAGTAATTAAATAAATGAAGTGCGGTTTAACCTCCAGTTATTTTTTCTAATTAAAAATACAAAAAAATATCTATAAACACCACAAAAATAAATAGATAAAAATTTCAAAAACACTTTTGAAAAATATTCACTACGATCCGTTGTAAAATCAGCCTCTTGAATTTCACTGATTATATTATTACTTGGGGGAGTTGAAAACCTGTCACATTTTTATTCTTCTCCAAGTTGGGTGGACACACAAGTAGAATACAAGCATGCTTATCTTTGTATCTTTTCAGCCAAATGAGTGATACCAGAGCATCATTGCTGCCCACCAAAAGTGTGCGTGAGGCCCTAATCATAATGAAATAAAATAATAATAAAAAGAGAGCCTTAAATCTCAATACAAAGAACAACCCACCTTCAACTACAACCATAAATGCCTCTATACGCACACTGTATCTCCCACCCATCCTTATCAAGGCTTGAGAAATTGGAACTATATATTAATTGCCTGCCATGGGTCCAAGAGTAATAATAATAAAAAAACACACAAAAGAATGCAGTGCACCTCTTACAAGTAGTGTTCATCCTTTTGATAGATCGATGTCGAGGGCCATGCTTACTATGTACGTAGTATTTCTTTTTTCATCTGCGTGTTCTTATTTTATGATGTTAAGAAATTCAGAACTAGTTCAAAAAAAGATGATTGACTGCATCCTCTACCTAAGAGCACTGGGATTCAGCAGGGAAAGCTAGCTTAGTGTCTTCGAGAAGATGACATGGAAGTGTCTTTGAGAAGATGATATGGGTGGGAGACAGACGCTGTCTTTGTTTTGAAGGATTTTCTACTTTTCAATGTTCAAACAATATATATATATATATGTTCAAACTAATTTTGCTTGCATTGGTTGATGTCAAGGACAATAATTAATGTAGACCGATCTGCTCTTCGTTGGACTGTCGCCTTCTAATGTGATTATGAGACAGTCCAAATCTTCTCGTGATTCATACTTAACAAAAATCAACTGTATACCACCTCATTATCTGACTTTTAACTTGATAATATCATACCACCCTACATATGGTGATAAAATTCAAATTATATATTACTATTGGTACCCGATCTTTGACCCCCTTGTTTTTCTATTTTGAAAAAAACACAAAAAAATTGTCATAGGCAACACTTCAAGTTTCTCATAACCGACTAACGTTATATTTCATCAACCAATATAGAATAATTATCCTTGTTATTGTTGTTGTTGTTAAGATAATAAAGTTATTTTATTTTATTATTCAATAAGAGTATACTAGTATGTTTACTTAAACCTATATATAGTCTCCTTGTATTTAGGTTAAATAATTAGTCAAGCATTGAAGTAGTCATTAATGAAACTATTAAAGTGTACAATAGGAAAACCTCCTATTTCCATGATAATTAGAGACCAATTAGGAAACAACTACTCAATGTAATTAATATAAAGCTTGTAACAAGGAAAGAGAAAGCTACATATTGAAAACCGATATCTTGTGATTTGCAAGGCAAGATGAAATACAAAATTTCATTATGGTATCAGAGCCCAAACACAAAAACAAATTTACCAAAACCAATAAAATTCCATCAATCATCATCTGCTGATATCAAACACCTTACCCAGAATTGCCAAGAACCCAGAACTAGGAATTGAGCATCAAAACCCCTGCTGCTAAGCCAAACAAAATCCATCAAACACATACCAATACAACCATCAATCATCAAAACCCAAGAACTACCAAAAAATTGCCACAATCATCTGCCCGAGATCAATCATCTGTCACCCCTACAACCAACACAGAAAATAAAAAACTTAGATTGCCAAACAAACCCAAAAATTGGGAATTGAACCAACCAAGAAACTACCAAAGATCAATAACCATCATCCACATCTACCAGAATTCATCGTCTGCCATTCAATTCTTGGAAATTTGGATCACAATACTTCATCTGCAATTTGAAACACAAAATACTTCTCTGTCAAAAATTGGGAAATTGAAAGAAATCAAGAATTGCATTATGGCCGAAAGCACCCTTGCTGCTTCTGCAACCAAAGTACAAAGGAAAATAATCTCACCCTATGACATAACCTCTCTTGACAACCGAGGTTTTACAATTACTCAAGTACAATTGAAAGGGGACAATTACGAAGAATAGGCACGATCAATCAGAATTGCCCTTAGAGCCCGAAACTGGGAACTGGGAATTGAAAGAAATCAAGAACTACATTATGGCTGAAAGCACCATTGCTGCTTCTGCAACCAAAGAACAAAGGAAAACAATCTCACCCTATGACATAACCTCTCTTGACAACTCAGGTTTTACAATTACTCAAGTACAATTACAAAGAATGGGCACGATCAATCAGAACTGCCTTTAGAACCCGAAACTAGGAAACTGGGAATTGAAAGAAATCAAGAACTGTATTATGGCCAAAAGCACCATTGCTGTTTCTGTAACCAAAGAACAAAGGAAAACAATCTCACCCTATGACATAACATCTCTTGACAACCCAGGTTTTACTATTACTCAAGTACAATTGAAAGGGGACAATTACGAAAAATAGGCACGATCAATTAGAACTGCCTTTAGAGCCCGAAAGAAATTCGGGTTCATTGATGGAACCATCAAAAGACCCAACAAGGATTCAGAAGACTTGGAAGATTGGTGGACAATTAATTCATTGCTGGTATCATGGATTCGCAACACCATTGAGCCAACACTTCGAACAACAGTTTCACATGTAGAAATTGTTCAAGAACTGTGGAAAGACGTGGAAGACCGATTATTCATCACCAACGGGCCAAGAATCCAGTAATTGAAATTTGCATTGACAGAATGCAAACAAAAAGGAAGCAACATCATGGATTACTACGGGAAACTAAAACAAATTTGGGATGAATTAGACAATTTCAAAGAAATACCCGTGTGTAAATGTGGGAAATGCACCTGTAAACTCAGTTCGATTTTGGAGAAGAAGAAAGAGGAGGAGAAAGTACACTTGCTCTTGATGGGACTTGATGAAAAAAATTATGGGACAGTGAGGGTCACAAAGCAACGACTTGCTTCGAATTGCAAGGTTACCCAGAATGGTGGGGAAATCGACTTAGGAGTGATGGGCGATATGTGTCTGGCCATGGAAGAGGACCGATGAATGGAAGAAGAGGTGGCCAGAGTTACAGAGGCAGTGGATACAGAGGCAACATGGCTCGGGCCAACACACCTCAAACGAGCTACGCCACCGAGAGGGAGCCACCACCGCCGCTGTCAGGGTTGAGCCTGGAGCAGTACCAAACTCTATTGAAAATACTTGAACCGAAGGATGCAAATGAGTTAATAATGGGTAAGATGACGGGTAAGAAGCTAATTACAACTTTCACAGGTAAGATGACGAGTAAAGAGTGGATTTTGGATACGAGAGCATCAAATCACATGACCGACACTGTTTAAGAATTTGATGATTTAAAAGAAATTTTTGAGTGTTACATGAGATTACCTGATGGAAATAGCATTATTGCTACCAAAGAGGGAACAATTCCCCTCGAAACAGATCTGACCCTTCAAAAAGTCCTTTACATACCAGGACCCAATTACAATTTAATTTCCGTATCACAATTAATTGACTACTATGATTGTATTGTTCAATTCACTAAAGGTTTTTGTTTCATACAGGACCACATTTTGAGGATGCTGATTGGAGTGGGTTAAAGAAGAGATGGACTCTACTACTTCAAAAGGATACCGCGAGTACATGCATTACGAATCAGTAGAAGGATATCTCTTGATTTCTGGCATAAGAGATTGGGTCATCCGTCTATGCGAATAATACTGTTGGATCCTGAAGTAGAAAAACACAGTGACAACTTAAATGAAATTTGTGATGTTTTCAAGAAAGCAAAACAAAGAAGAGATAAGTTTCCTATTAGTAACGATAAAATCAAAGCTATTTTTGATCTCATTCATTGTGACTTATGGGGACCATACAAAACAATATCCTCCTTTGGTGCCTCATATTTTTTAACAATAGTTAATGATTTTTCCCATGCTGTATGGATTTATTTGCTTGTCGATAAGAAAGAAGCTCCTAGTATGATTAAGAGATTTTTTTCGATGGTTGAAAGACAATTCAATCAGCAAGTTAAAATCTTTCAAAGCGATAACGACATCGAATTTACATGTTTGAAAGAATACTTCCTTGATCAAGGGATTATTTTTCAAAACTCATGTACAGGCATACCACAACAATATGGAAGAGTAGAACGGAAGCACCGATATATTTTAAATATAGCGCGAACACTACGGTTTTAGTGATCACTTCCAATTAAATTTTAGGGAGAATGTATATTGATGGCAGGCTACTTAATAAATAGAACTCCCTCTCTAATCCTCAACAGGAAAACCCCTTACCATGGCATTGAGCCCAATTACTAACACCTATGGGTTATGGGCTCCCTATGCTATGCACATACAAACACAGGGGATAAGTTAGCAAGTAGAAGCCGCCGATGTGTCTTTGTCGGTTATCCTTATGGAAAAAAGGGGTGGCGTCTATAAGATTTAGAAAAACAAGCTTTCTTTGTCTCGTGGGATGTTGTGTACTCAAAAGATATTTTTCCATTCGTTATAGACAATACAGTCAATGGACTCCCCACTGGCAAAGAGATTACTAATTTCTTTGCAGATTCAAATGCCCAAATATCAAGAGATATCACAAATATTGATCACTCGACACATAAGCCGAATACATATATTACACTGTCAACTTCTAAAAGCTCAGAAGTCGAACACGAAGAAATTTTAGGGAGGGGTCATCGACAGAGACAAACCTCTTTCTATCTTCGTGACTATATTACTCACATTATCCAGAAAAAAGAGTCCATCTCCCGTTTCACCACTCGCACCACAACATTCCTCTATCACACCCTACCCACTTTCAAACTATATAAATTGTGATAAATTTTTCAGTGCCCCATAGGCATTTTCTCGCAGAATTAACAGCTACATAAGAACCTGCATCCTACTCTGAAGTAATGAAACACACAGGTTGGAAAAATGTTATGTAGCAAGAAATTATGGCACTTGAACATAATAACACGTGGGTAGTTCAAAATTTATCAAAAGGAAAAAAGGAACTAGGATGCAAATAGGTATACAAGATCAAATATAACTCCGATGGTATAGTTGAGCGCCTCAAAGCTCGCCTCGTGGTCCTTGGAAATCATCAAACTAAAGGCCTTGACTATACAGAAACATTTGCTCCTGTCTCCAAAATGGTAATTGTAAGGGTATTTCTTGCCCTGGCTACTGCATTGAATTGGTCGGTCCATCAAATGGACATCCACAACACATTCCTACATGGTGATCTTTTTGAGGAAGTCTACATGAAATTTCTGCCCGGATTTTGGGTAGGAACGTCCGGGAAAGTATGCAAGGTTCGAAAATCATTGTATGGGTTAAAACAGGCACCCAGATGTTGGTTTGCTAAACTTTCATCAGCTTTGACAAAATACGGTTTTACACAATCGTACTCTGATTACTCTTTGTTCACCCTGCGCCAAGGAGCAAAACAACTTAGTGTTCTGATTTATGTTGATGATCCCATCATCACCGGAAGCCATCCAACCAACATATGAAAGATCTTGGTCCACTAAAATACTTCTTAGGTATAGAAGTGGCACGTGGTCCTGAAGGATTTGTGCTTTGTCAATGTAAATATGCACTTGATATTATTTCTAAGGTAGGGTTACTGGGAGCTCGACCTGCTACAGTTCCAATGGAACCCAATCACCGATTCACCTTATCTACTAGTGCATCTCTCAAAGACCCGGAGCAGTACCGTCGCATAGTGGGGCGGTTAATTTATCTGTGTTTTACTCGCCTGGAATTATCCTACAGTGTTCATGTATCATCTCAATTTATGTAGTGTCCACGTGATGAACACATGGAAGCAGCTTTACACGTCGTCCGCTATCTTAAAAGTAATCTTGGTCAAGGCATACATCTCCGTCAGCAAAATGATCTACAACTACATGGAGGGTGTGATGCTGATTGGGATGGGTGCCGCACTATTCGGCATTCTCTTACTAGATGGATTATTTTTTTAAGAGATTCTCTGATCTCTTGGAAAATAAAGAAACAACATATTGTTTCTCGCTTTTCTGCAGAAGCAGAATATCGATCTATGGTTATGACTACATGTTAGTTAACATGGCTCAAAGCTTTATTATCCAGTCTCGGTGTGTCTCATACTCGTCCAATGACTCTCCATTGTGATAGCCAGACGACTCTTCATATTTCAAAAAATATAGTGCACCAAACATATTGAGGTCGACCGCCATTTTATCCGTGATACTATTATTGCAGGTGACCTTACTACTATGTTTGTCTTAACCCAATTTTTGGGCTGCTCCCCTAAAATAAAATAAAACGTGGTTTGTGTCGGCGGAAAATCACGGTGAAAATATTGAATATTTCCTGGGCTGAATCGTATCTCTTTTGTGCCAAAAATAAGATACAATTTCAAAGTAAAAATAAAGTCAAAAATCATAATTATAAGCCAATTTGATATAATCATGGGCTAATTTAAAGTATTGTTACATTTGAGAATTAATTTAGGGTCCAATTGGAGAATTTAATTAAGTGCAAGGACTTAATTATGCTTTAAATTGGTCAAATTAATTTTATTTAGGGCTTGATTGATGAAAAATTGAATTCTCAAGTTTTATTTGGGCCCAATTGAGAAAATCAGAATTTTTGAAGGTCAAATTGAATTTTTTCAAGCTGATTATGCAATTAAGGGCCAAATTGAAAGCAATTAAGAGTTTAATTGTCAATTAAGGGTCAAATTGCGTAAATCAAAGGTAAGGGACCAAATTGAAAAAAGCGCTCAAAGTCAAGGGTAATGTTGAAATTCGGCCAGGGGTACAATTGCAACAAATGAAAATTTTAAACCAATTGAGGATGCATTTGAAACAATCATAAATTGAAGGACCAAAGTGCAATTTGGCCTTCTCAAAGCTGCACAGCATGCACGATCGTCATACTTTCCCTGCTGTTTTCTGCAATCGTCGACTAGCCGTCTGAGCACCACCGCTGACAACCCACCAACAGCTGCCACCACGCCACCTGCTGCAGGCCACCATGTCGACCAAGCTTGCCACCGTGGAAGGAAGAAATCGCCTATAAATAGCAGCCATGCAAGCTGCAGAAAAAGGGAGGGGGAGGAGAAATCTGAGGAGGAGGATTCTAGGGAGAGAGGAAGAAGACAACCTGAGGAGAAAAATCTGGGGAGAAAAGAAACAGAGAGAAAAAGAGAAAGAAAAGAAAGGAAAATAGAGAGAAAAAAGAGTAAACCCACAATCTCTCTCTCTAAACAGCCCCCATCTCCTTTCTCTCTCCACCATTTCTAGCAATCTAACCACCCAATATACCTCTTGTCGCCACCATAAACATCCCCTCTTAACCAGGAATAAAAATACATCTTTAGCGAGTCTCCGATGACTGCAACGTAAGATTCAAAACTTTGGAGGCTTTTTCCGGCCACCACAGGCCACTGTTGACGACACCACCACGACAGAAATCATCACCTCGATCTCCTCTACCCAACGGTACTAACAAGTACACCTTTCGCCACACTCGAAAATCTACTGTTAAATCATCTTCTTCCTCTCGACCGGTCTGCATGCAGCGGCACGCCCACTGTTCATGCAGGCTAGGCCAACGTTTTGTTGGGTTGAGTTCTTTTCTTAGCCCAAAGTATAAGAAGGGGGCTTCCAGCCCATAATTTTATGGGCTTCCATCCCATTAGGCTGGAAAGCCCAGCCCATGGAAGCTTGGGCTTCCAGCCCACAACTCTGTTGGGCTTCCATCCCGTGAGGACTGGAAGCCCAGCCCACTCAAAATAGGCTGTTAGCTCAAATAAATGCGGGCTTCTGGCCCAGCCCAAAATTGACTGGGCTCCCAGCCCATCCAGGCCAGAAGCCCAATCGTCCCTTCAAGTTGGGCTATCAGCCCACAGCGGTGACAACCCAGCCCATGAAATAAAAAAAGATAAAAAATAAAAAAATAAAAAATAAAAAATAAAAAATATTTTTTTAAAATACTTTTGAAAAATATATATACATATATTATTATTATTATTATTATTATTATTATTATTATTATTATTATTATTATTATTACAAAAAAACAAAAAAATACTTTGTTTTCGCGCATACGGTCGAATTCCAAAGCTTTTCTCATTGTATTTTTTGTAAAAAATATGTTACATATTTTTTCCATATTTTAAAAACGAAAATTTGGATATTGTAACCGGTTTACAATTATCCATTGGTATTCGGCCAAAATGTCATAAATAATTTAACAACTTTTCGGTTTTAGCTTTCGTGGTGTAAATTTACATTGTAAAATACACCCGCAAATAAAAAATATTTTTACTACGGTGTAAAATTATATTGTATAATACCTCCGTAGATTAAAATAATTTTAACTACGGTGTAAAATTACATGGTAAAGTACATCCGTAGATAAAATAAAACTTATAACTGCGGTGTAAAATTACATTGTAAAGTACACCCGCAGACCAATAGGTTCCTAGTGACCTTAATACTAGGTGGTGACTCCTTAGAATTATAGTCGTAATTTTTACGACTATCAAATACCCTCATTTCTCACCGCGCGCCGTATTCTCCCCGAATCCCGGGGTGAAGGCGGGGCGCGGTGAGAAATGAGGGTATTTGATAGTCGTAAAAATTACGACTATAATTCTAAGGAAGCGTGTCCAAAATCATCGTCGCGACAATGTTCATCTCCTCATCTATGCAGCTTGCTGACATCTTAGAAAACAACTACTCAATGTACAATAGGAAAGCCTCCTATTCCTTCGCTAATTAGAGACCAATTAGGAAACAACTACTCAAAATGAAGCTTTTTCTTTGGATAAGGATTATAGGATGTCGGTCCTACGATGCTTTGTTACTATCACACGATATGATATGATGTAATTATCTTTATTTCATGTAGTCTACTAGTTTGCTATCCATGATATTAGTTTATGATATGATGCTTTAAATTAGGCTCCAAGTAAAATAAAAAGTATGTTGAAGTAACCAAAGAGTATCATTGAATAAAGATGAATAAAGAAGAAAGGCTAAGTGAACAACATCAAGTGGGTGAACGTGGTCAAGATCAAGAAAGACGGTAACTGGGCAACAAACCTATTTTTATTTTTATTTTTTTCAAATTTCTTTAAGCAAGCAGAATCCCTGGACAGAAAAAGAAAAAAGAAAAAGACAGAAAAAACTGCATTCATTGGGGAGGATCAGCCGTAAGAGTTTCAGGTTGACAAAACATGCAGAACGTATAAAAAGCTGGGCTGCCCAGAAAAAGGCTCATCTCATCAGATAAAAAACACGGATGAAAAGAAGAGCATGGGCACGCATGCCAGGGACAAAACATTTCTTGAACAACTTTATCGAGAGATGATGCAACAAAAGCTCGCAAAATGCAGCTGTAGCATGTAGTCTTGTGCGCAGAGAGAGAGAGAGCATAAAATAGTACGGACACTGAACCTCATCTTTATAACTTTTTTTTTTCTGTCTTGTTTGTTTGCGATGTATGGAATCCTTGATGTCATAAACTTTGCTTTTCTTCTTCGAAACATTTAATGGCTGCAAGCATTTCAATGAGAAACCAGTGAAGGAAAGGACAATCCAACTTCATGCATTTACTGCAGAAAGTTACTCTTTTGTCCGATATCATGCAACTCCCGGATTTCTCGCCGAGTTTCAGTTAAATCCCCCATTTTTTTTTCTTTTTAACATTAATACTGGTGGCGAAAAACAATATTTGAGAAATATTACATTTTAGTTTGAAAAAAGATACAACCACCAATTGGTATGGGTTTAATTTGGGGTACAGTGATTTAGGGTTAGGATTAGGTAATTTGGAGTTGTGGTAGTTTAGGGTTTTGGGTGGAGGTTAATTTGGGGTTTGATTAAAAACATCATTGAAGTTCGTGTATTTTATTGTGAATATAAGTTGTTGTAATCTATTTTTGACTTGTTTATTTTCAATTGAATTTTCTTAAAGGGTTAAAACTAGAAATCAAATAGACTAGTTTTGCTTAAGGGATATGATTTGTCAATTTTCAAAAAATTAGGGACCACAATGCATATTTCTTTACTTGATAAAACAAGCTTTACCTAATCTCTTGGGGTTTTTGATTTCAAATTCTAAAAGGATTAGTTTCATATGATTTCTAATTCCAAACACATTAGGATTCCTGATTATAAATATCGCACAATGAACAAAAACATAGAGAAGGAGAGATAGAGAGGGTAAGAGAGAGACATAAAATTTATCTTCCCAAAAACCACTTAAAATTTTTCAAAAAAGATTTGTTCATGCATCTAGCACCCACACAAGCCAACCTCATCCCCACTGAATCCTCATCCTCACCACCTTTTCTCTACCTTTTTTCATCTCAATTATCAACCATACCAGAGCCAAATTATACTCCATATGATTCATCCTTTTATTTTTTTAATGATTTATATCTGTAATATTTTTTTATAGGGCTTTCATTAATTGATATAGATGTGTTTTTGTTAATTGAGACACAATTGAATTATTGTCATAGTCATGTTAAAACATACAAGGATGCTTAGATTTTCATACATGTATGATTAAAATAGATAGTTAATTGTCTTGTGAGAATATTATTTTGACATATATGATTAGATTCTTTAACCATTAATTTTGATTAACATCTCTGTTTTTTTAAAAATAAATGGTAAGATTTGTTTTTTTAAAAAGAGTTTTTGATTTTGTGTTTGTTTGTTTGTTCCCCTAATTGTTTATTTATAATCCATAATAAAGGTTCTCAAGAAAACTGTTTTTAGAGTTTTTTTTAGTGTTTGTATGTCTACACTCATAATTTTTTTATCTAAAAAATAAAAAAATCATTTATCTAAAATAAGTAAATAAATGTTTTTTATTATGTAATTATTTACTTTAATTTAGTTTTATTTTATTTAGTTTTAAAATTTTATCATGATAGGAATGCATGCTTGTGTTTTTCTTACACTTTCCTTTAGCAGTTAATTTAGAGTTGGTCAACATAACCCTAAAAATTCATTGAGAGTAAGTGATGACTTACATGTCTAATTTAGAACATGATGAAATAGATGGGCTTAAAAACCTAATTCAATATTAACCATCCATTTGGGTTCAACAATCATGTTTTGAAAGTGAGGATTGGGCTTCAAGACTAATCCCTAATCTTAAATGACTTTTTAGACCCATGATGACTTTTGAGAAAAAACCTAATAGGTATATTGTCATAAGTTTAGAACATAAAAACAACTTACATTAGATAAGATACTTTTAGGTAATGACTTTTTTCTTTATTATAACCATCCTCTTACCTAAAAATATTTAAAGACTAGTTATGATTACTATTTACAATAAAGTAGATGGTGACTCCTTTTCCATTATTTTCTTATTTTCGCCTTGGAGGGGTGACAAAATAGAAAATCCAATATATAGAGTCTTTACCATTAAGGCTAGGTTTCATATGTTTATTTGTTGATGAATGTACTTTGCTTATTTTTTTGCATTAAAATTTTCCTAATTTTTTTTCTTTTGTTTTTGTATGAATTCTTGTTTGCATTTCATTTTTTTTTTACTAGAAATGGATTTATACCTGCACACTATATATCACTTTTATTTTGCACACTTATTTCTGAAGTCCAGGATTAGGGAATCAACGGTGTCCTAATGATTATTGACCTAAGCAACACTCAAGAAACTACCAAACTCTTATGGAAAGTCTACTTTTTTGAGATTAGCACACCAATAGTAATTCACCTTGGTTTACTCTTTTCCACATTGTTAGTTCAATCTATCAAGTTTTGATAATTGAGCAAAGAATATCCTTTTCTTAGACTAATGAATTAGTAACTTACCCATGTATATAATGGCTAGAACCTTTTCTTAGGTTGTCATCCTATGATATCATTATGGGTAAGCCTTGCAAGAATGAAATCTTGACTTAAATTCATGAGACTTTTTAAAGGAGATGGATGATAAGATAATCATATAAACCCCATAACAATTCCAACAAAAGTCTAAAACCATGCAAGAAATCAAAGGGGATTGTTTGAACCATAAACTCGATACGAAGCTTCTTGATTTGAAAAATATAACTTGTCTCATTAATGAAATTAATAAGCCTCTTTAATATTTGAACAGATGAAATAACTAAGATCTATATATCTTTGTTGAGAAATATAAGAATTTGGTTACATTATTTAATAAACCTTTAGAAAAAAGAAGACTCACATACACCTTGAGATCCCTTGTTATATATGTTTTTTCTTTGGAGAAATTGATACGGTGCTTAACATTGAACAATATTAACAACTATTGAAAATTTTTAAATCCATGTATACATTTTATTTCTATAATTGGCATGATGGTATTGCATAACAAATCACAAAACTTATGAATGTTAGAGATATGACAAGTAAAGTTGGAGGAAATACAAGAGTAAAAGGATGACCTTGGAATACTTGGGAAAATTTATAACCAAAAAATAAAAGATCCAAGCAACAACTTCAGAAAATTAAGATATTAGGCCTACGAATATTTTGGCTAATATTATTTCCTTTTGTACTTAGCCTAATCATTCTGGAAATAGTAAATGTTTACATGTATATGAAAAGAAACAAAGTTAACCTAATAGTTTTTTTCATAACCCAATTTTTGGGTTACTCCTCCAAATCCACCCAAAAATAACAAAAATAAAATAAAAAGAGCCGGCATGGGTAGAAAAATTAATATGGAAATTTTGGTTGTTTTCGCGAGTCTAATCATATCTTTTTTGTTCCAAAATAGAGGAAAATACAGATTTAAGACATAAATAATTTATTGTTTGATAAATCTTTAGAAAAATTAAGTTAAACATCATAATTATATTTTTATGAGTTGATTTGATTTAATCGTCGACCAATTTAAAGTTTAATTATCATAGAGAATTGATATAAGATCCAATTGAAGGATATAATTAAGTTTAAGGACTTAATTATACTTTAAATTGGGCAAATTAATTTTATTAAGGGCTTTGTCAATGAGAAATCAAGTTCTTGAATTTAATTCGGGTTCAATTGATTACATTGGAATTTTAGGGATTGAATTGAATTGTTTTAGCCAATTATGCGAAATTAGGGGCCAAATTGAACTAATTGAGAATCTAATGGTCAATTGAGGATTAAAGCGCGCAAATCGAAAACCAAGGACCAAAATAAAAAGGCGATCACATTTAAGGTTGCTGTTTAAAACTAATTAGGGGTGCAATTAAAACAATTAAATATTGATGGACCAAATTGTATTTTTATCACGCAAATTGTGCATGTCCCTACACTGTTCTGACACCTGAATAGTGTAGGAACAACTCTGCAATGAGTCCTTACATGGCATTGCAACCCTCTGATTTTTGGAAAAGTGCATAGGGGAACCAATAAAAGCACACAACATGCATGCCTATCCCCTATAATACCCTGTTCACAAATGAGCACAAGCAAGAGAAAGAGGGGCAAAAAATATAAAAGAGAAGAAAAAAGAATAGAGAATTACATGAGGGAGAAGAACAAAGAAGTTCGAGAGAAACAAAAACAGGGGAAAAAATGAAAAAAATAAAAGATCAAGGAAGAATTCACGTAAAAACTCAAGCATCTTTTGTCAATCAATCCAGGTGTCATCAGCTATTTCCCTTCTTTTTTTCTTTTATTTTTCCGGTTTAGTCACCCTCACTCTGTAAAACGAAAAGACCCTCTCTCTCAGCAACAATAGCCATCAACTCCGACCACCTTACACCACCTCGTAATCTCATCATTGGAATCCTCCCATCCACACCAGTAACCCAGCTGTGGTCTCCGTTGAAGCAAAGGTAGAATAACCCCGATAACTGTAATGCCACCGTGCATTTTTAGAAGCTCCCTCCAGCCACCACAAGCCACCGTTGATGATGCCACTATGATAGGTATCATCTCCTTGACCTACTCTACCCAACTGTACTAACAACTACATGTTTTGTCACATTTGAAAAATCAACTGTACATCATATTCCTAGCCCCTACATGTGAGTGGCGGGACACAATTTGCGTCCTACTATCCACACGGGCCAAGCCGAGTAAGCAGGTCGGGCTTCATGCCCGACTCGTATGTTTAAAATCATTGGGGCTTCAAGCCGATGAGGACTGGAAGCCCGACCCCACAATAAATTGGGCTTCCAACCCATTCAGATTGGAAGCCCAACCCTATCAAGGTAGGCTGCCAACCCACTTGGGCTAACACCTAACCCAAAAAAAATAAAAGTAAAAAATGAAAAATAGAAAAAATATAAATTACAAAAAAATAATATATTTTTAAGAAAATATATAGAACAAAAATGTGATTTTGTGCATACAGTTAATACACTAGTATATTTTAAGAAAATTCTTTTTCTTTCAAGAAAAATGTGTTTAGCATGAATTTTGCACAGAAAATCATTTCTCGCATTTTTAGATTTTACAATAAGTTTGTAAATATCCAAAGGGTATTGGCCAAAATATCAAAAATAATTATAAATATTGTTGTTTTATTTATTAGGGTGTAAGTTTACATTGTAAAGTACATCCATGGATAAAAAAGAAGGCTTTAGCTACGATGTATATTTACATTGTAAAGTACATCCATAGATAATAAAAATGTTTTTTTTGCAATGTAAAAAAATGGGTTAGAAAAAACAATCAAACAACAATGCAGCTCACCTTAAGTAGTGTGCACTAGGGATGATACGACTTTCCCTTTGCCCAATAAGTCCCCTTACCCAGACCGCTAGATTCCTAGTGACTTTAATACTAGAGGATGACTCCTGATAATTATAGTCATAAATTTTATGACGAAAAATACACCTCCTTTTTCACCACGTGTCGTTGTGTCCTCCCCTTAAGCGTGAAAAAATATCGTCGTGACAATTCCAATTATATCATAAACTATTTTATCTTTTAACTATTATATAATAACAAGTAAAGACTCAATGAGATTTTATGTTCATTTTTTATACATATGGATGGTTAGCCATATGATAATTAGAGAAAATTGTTTTTGATAATTTTAGTGGATCAATCAACAACCACTAAACAAGTTTACTGTGAAAAAATGTCAAACCCATAATGAGGGGAAATATGTCATTTTTTTTAATAACTTACATTTTGCTCCATTTAGGAAGGGAAATTTTGATATGAACCATACCTAATCTTACATTTGATTGTCAACATGTACTGTTTTACCTAATAAGGGTTACTGAATATATTATTTATACACTCATTATGGTGGAAAGACAATTCAAATACATGCATTATATCTTAAAGATAAAGTTTTGACTTAATTTTAGGGAAGTTATAAAGATGCTAAATCATTGACTATAATGGAGCATATGAAAACTCATATCATAGTTAGCCCATTTATTATAGCATGAAAAGGAAAAGAGTTAAGATGCTTGATTTTCCATTTCTAACATAAATATTGAATAATTTTCCCATTAAAATTATAGGAATTATCAATGATTATTGATTCTAGCAATCCATACCAACAAATGATATTCTTTTCAAGAAATCTTTGAACAACCTTCTGGTAATAAAGGCATATGACATAATTTCAATATATTTTATGAACTAATCAATTACCACTAAAACAAGTTGATGATCATTACATTTTTTAGATTAGTTAAAATGACATTATTTTACCTTATGGGTAATATGAGCATACAATGTTCTTTAAATCTATTTTTAATGTAATGATTACCACCAAAATAAGTCGATGACCACAACATTATTTTGGATTATTCAAAATGGTACTCTTTTACAAATATTGACCACCTTTTTTCCATTTTGGTTGACCAGAAAGACATCTTCAAGAGGTTGAAACCAATATTATTAACCTAAAAAACATGTCCTCTACAACCCTATTACCTTGAATCAAATGGTTATGTCCTACTTTGTCCATTAATCATATCAACATCTGGTCACTAATAAACTTTAATTATCCATTCAAAAAAATATTAATCAGGTTGCACTATTCTTAGCAGCGTAGAACAACCTTTTTTCGGTGTTATTCCTGGCCATCACAAGCTATTATTTTTGACGCTACCACCATAGGAAGAACCACCTCAGCATCCTCTACCTAGCAGCTATGATAAGTGAGCCTCTTGTCACCCTTAGCCGACCACCTCATTACTTCTCACGTGCTACGTGAGTAGTGCAAGAGTGAATCAATCCTTTTTTTTTCACTACTTACATTTAGTAGTTTTCAATTTCAATTTTTTTCGCTTTGATTGTTGGGATGAACCCGCTCTCGGCCCATATTCAGCATTTGGGTCAGGCCCAATTTTTTTTAATTATTTTTATTAAAAAACAAACAAACAAAAAAATATGCTGAATTCCAAGGTTTTCCATGCATATTTTTTATTAAAAAAATATGTTGCATCTTTCACATATTTTGAACAAAAATTGGATATCATAACTAGTTTATGATTATTTGTTTGAATTTGGAAAAAAATATATAAAAATGACAATTATTTTGTTTCAGCTATCGTGGTGTAGAATTACATTATAAAGTACATTGTAAAGTACACCAATAAATAGTTAATGTTTTATAGCTATAGTGTAAAATTACATTGTAAAGTACACCTGGAAATAATTAAGAAGTTTTTCTTAAATACGGTGTAAAATTACATTGTAAAGTACACCTGGAAATAATTAAGAAGTTTTTCTTAAATACGGTGTAAAATTACATTGTAAAGTACACCCGTAAAAAGAAAAACAATTCAAAAAAATGTATTGTAAATGTTTTCATAATGGTTAGGGTTTTAACTATTGATGAGGTAAGGACTTTCACACGAAGAAAGATCTACTTCAAACCTTAGAAAAGATGAATGAATAAACAATTAAACTTAAAAAAACAATTAAACAACAATGCAGCTTGCCTTCGGTAGGGTGAACTATGGGTGATGCATCTTCCCCTTACACAACAAGTCCCCTGACCTAGACTCTTGTAGACCATAGGTTTTCTAGTGACCTTAATACTAGGTGGCGACTCCTGATAATTATAGTTATAATTTTTATGGCTGTAAAACATCTCTTTTAGCATGTGTTATTTTCCCCTCAGGGAATGGTGGGTGCATGAAGCATGAAAAAACATCGTCGTGGAAATGATAAAGAATAACATGTATATATTGGATAGTATTAGCTTTTAAAAAAACATCATGTTTGTACACCATATTGAATAATTAATGACTTAAATCCAAATGCTCTTCGTTTTAAAGCCAAATGACTAGTTTTTGAATTCCAACTTTTTCTTAAAGAAGAAGAAGAAAGAACCCAAATTTACCAAAAAATATTTTTGAGGCATGCATGACTTAGTTTTAAACTCGGTTGTCCTTGATCATTATATATATTATCCACTGATAGCTTAAATATATGTAAATTTGCATCCTAGCATTAAATGATATGTTTTGGATCCCTGAACAAAACATTTCTACCTAATTACTTTAAAAAATTGCATCGTAAAGGTTTTGTTCCATTTAGACATAAATTTGCATAATCCTAAGGCATGAAAATCAACTTCAAGTTATAAATGGTAATTGATCAAATTTGTTAAGCCTGGATGAGAAGAAAGTGTGTGATAATGTAGATGTGGTCAAACAACCGAGGGACAATTTTGTTTGTAAGAATTTATGACACGAGGTGTTTTATTGAACAAATACCATGTTTAAGATGCAATCCAAGTAAGGAAGCAATATCATGGCTAAAACATAGTCTACCAGTTTCCAACTAATAAGCAATATATGTTGTTAAAGGTATAGGTTACATGACATATAAATACCAAAATGGATCAAAAGCACGAGTAAAATTGAGTAGGCTTGTGAATCAAGAGGAGATAAATTAGAAATATAAGATCTTGTCATAAAAAAAGAAATTGGATTTTGAGAAAAGAAGCCTTTAATTTAAACAAGGTATGCCTTCATGTCACTCACCCATGTTAATCTTGTTATTTTATGTAGTAATAATCCATGATCCCTTCATTTAAATAAATCCTAAATTCATCCCAAGTCAATTTTTTTTCAATGATCCCAACTTGATCAAATTTTAAACTATCCTAAGCCCATCATCTATTTTAAACAATCCCAAGTTGGTTATTTTAAAAAAAAAATCCTAAGTTGATCCCAAGTCTATCATTTTTTCTTTTTAACTATCCCAAATCAATGGTTGTTCTAAAAGGATCTCTACTCAGTCATCATTTTTCATTTTAATATCCCAGATCATTTTTCTCAAGATTCCATCGTCGTTTTTCTTAACGATTTCCAAGTTTCAATGATTCAATTTTTTTTCAAAAGATCCCAAGTAAAATAATTTTTTCTTTTAAAAGATCCCAAACTGATGATTTTTTAAAGATTCCAAGTTGATCATTTTTTAAAGATTCTAAGTCAATCATATTTATGTTAATGATCTCAATTTTATTGTTTTTCAAATCCTAAGTTGATTATTTTTCAAAACATCAACATCCCAAGTCTAACGCTTGTGTTTTAAAAGTAAGGATTGAGCTTCAAAACTAAGCCCTAACCCCCCAAAACCCAAATGATATTTAAACCCATGTTGAGTTAAGGTTAATAATTAAAAAAATCCCAATTGGTACATCATTAGAGATTCAAACATAAAAGCCAATCGTTTTGGGTAGCATGCTTTTGGATAATGTGTTTTATTTTAGTGTAATTAATTCATTTCCTACTAATCTCTTAGGAAAAGCTATAGTTTCTAATTAGTATAAACTATGTGACGACATATTTTTTCATATATATATATATATATATATTAATTTCATGGTAATGTCCAAATGTGACACAAATCACGATTTTAATTTAAAAACATGATTACTAATCATTGTGTTTTCAATAACTGTGCTATTTATTTAATTTGTTTTCCTATACTAATTTACCAACACTTTTGGCAAAGAAGAAAATACCCTAAATCCTTGGAACTTAGGTTGGATTGCAATATAACTTCTTTTTGCCATTTTTTACGGCACAAATATTTGTGTCACATTATTATCTTGTAAGAAATTAAAAATAACAAAAAAAAAAGAAAAAAAAAGGTATAAAACTGCATACATAGTGAGGAATTTATTTCAAATGGACGAGATATTAACATCGATTGATGCATACAGTAATTAGAAAATATATTTTATCATCCGATAAATTCTTCTTTTATTTTTACCATATTATTACAGTATCTTCAATTGGCCTTGCGTAACACACACACACATGTATATGTTATCATTTAGATGCGAATGATGGTGACACAATAGAAGGCAGTCTGTCCCTATGCAGAGTGAATTATTTGGAATAACATGGATTTGAGGTCACATACGTTGTGTAGCATCTGAAAAAGAAAAGATTTCCTTCACATTATTGTGCTAATCAAGAAAATCATGTTATGTCTATTTTACATCAACCCCTTCAAGTTAAGACATATTGGTTTGGAATCCAATGCGAATTGGGAAGGAGACAAATTTTTCAATGACTGTATGATCCATAATTGCAACTTGCATTTGTCAATGCAATGATGTCCTTTGATTAGTCAATTGACTTGTTTATGCTTTCAAACTCTGCAGAAAATAATTGAGTTTAATGGAAGTCATGGAAGAAAAAACTCCCGGGTTCAAGCTTCAGGAAAGAAAAACTGGCGTCTAATCTATCTATATCTATATATATATAATGTAGTTAATGTAGTAATATATGTGCTGTGACAAGTCACAGGCTTGCTTAACTGGCACGACAGCCTTAAGAATAGAAACATTTGTTACATTGAACTTGACTAGTTGCCGACACTTTACATTACATTCGGGAGGTGACTCTAGTATTTATCTTCAGAGCATCTCTACACGAGTACAAGATGGAATTACTGACATTTATAACGAGGAAATGTAACTCATGTTTTGATCAAACAACAACTTGATGACACAGAACCTTTCAAGTTGCTCAAAAACAATGAAATTTCAAAGTGAAAGAATATCCATAGTTTATGATACGAAAGACCTAGTAAAACTATAGCAGAACTGAAGTTAATTGCTAATAACAAGTGAAAGATGATCTCACAGGCTCGAAAGCAACAACATTACAAAGCTGGTTTACAAGAACTGATTCAATGGATAGAGGAGGACACCATCTAACCAGATGTGGAAAACTTTGTGGAACCCCGGCCCCAATTATCACAAGTTGGTGTATTCTTTCCAGTGTTTTTATTATGAGAAACTACTGATTCCATATCTAGGCGTTGCTGCAAGGGGGCATTGTCTGAATTTGTTGTGTGCACAGGCTTTTCATCTATGAAATGGTCAAAAAGGGTTGATCTAGGAGCATAGCATAGAATTGCCTCATGAGCTCCAGTACTAGATTGTTGAGGCTCTGGATATTTCTCTTCACCGCACAGACCTTGAACACAATTTACTTGATCCATACCTGCAATGCTGAATTTCCAAGAAACCCTTTAAGTTTGGGTACATATATACTTTTATTCATTACGTTTTCTGAAAAAAAAACTGTGTTATTATGTGTTGATGCCGTCCGGCCATGTATCCAGTTTATTTTCTATGGCATGTCAAATAAAGACAACCCAATTCCATCCAGGAGATATTAAAAAGGGTAATGAAAGAGAGAAATACTCAAGTTTTATACATTCTACATCAATAAACTGAGTCATTTCATGCCTTGAAAATTAATAGCTATCATTAAAGATTGTTCAAATGTCTCTTCTGGAAGAGTGATGCTATTTACCCACCTACCGAGGGCCAATTATCTTTATTTCAACATTTCTTCTGCGTAGCTCCTCCATAACATATGATGAAGGTTATGATGGCATATAAAAATCATTAAAACACGGTTTCAGAATATCGGACGCAGTGAATTCACATCTATGCTTGTCCTTTAACTTTAATCACTTCTGAAGATTACAGGGATTTGTTTCCAGATTATTTCCATCGACTTAACCATTCCCAAAGAGAATCACCCGGCATAAGTGTCTCTTAGCTACCAGGGATTTCCACTTTATAGATGACCTGAGTGAAATACTATCTTACTATCCAATCCTGTTGAAACCTTTTCTTAGCTATAAGAATTCGTCTAATTAATGTCCTTGACTAGAAAATGTTATGGTGACTAGAAAATGTTATGGTATCTGTGGGAGAAACACCAATACTCAACACTCCCTCTTTATGTGAATGTACAGGAAACTATTAAATAGAGCAATATATATGTGAAAATATATATCCAAACACTGATTGTGCATCAAAAGTATCGTTAAACCTCTTATTTTACATATGTATTTATTGTTTTTATTTGGGATTTTATAATAATTGATGTGCTTTTTAGTAATGAATTTATTTTTAATGTTTTGACAAGTTTTTGGAGCTTAAATGAATTATTTCAGGAAATTTAAACGTCGAAATTTGGAACAAAGAATTGGAGTAGAAATCTATGGAAAGCTGGAGGGAAGATTGTTACTTCATCTTGAGTCAAAAAGAAGAAAGATTCAGCTAAAAATGAGAAAGAAAATCGGGCACAAAAATCTTCTCCAAGTTGCCAAAATAATAAGTTTTCCAGAACACTTTTCGGCGTTTCAGTCATATCTTTTGACTCTGAGATCCAAATTATATGTTGTGGAAAGATAACATAAAGGACTATAAATATGTGTCTAATAAACTTCTCCCGAAAACGCTCAGAAATAGGGTTAAATTGCAGTTCAAAGTTAACATCAGATCTGTCTTGCAATATTTTTCGAGATTGTGTTTTGCTCTTCTTGTTTTAGATTTCAGTTTTATTTTAGTTGTAAAACTTATTATTTCAGTTTTATTCAAGTTATTTCATTTTTATTAGAGTGTTATTATATATAATTATGGTTGGCTAATCTGTTTCTTGGATCCAAATCAAGTATAATGGTGATTGAGGTGAGTTCTTTAAGATATGAATGAATCCTAATGTCAATCTTCACATTTTCTTCATGAATGTTTTATTATTGCAAAGAAATTTTAGAAATCATCTAAGTAATGTTATAATCTTGAATTTTTATGAACAAAACTTAGTTTTGGTATAGAGATTGCTTGATTCAATGTCTTACTTAATATGGAAACACTCGTTTATTCTTAAGCAATAATCAATCTTCATCTTTTTAAACTTCATTGTAATATCTTCCGATCTAATATCACCATCGTTGATATTAGGTTGAGTTATCTTTTATATGTTGAAGGACTCACCAATACATCACCATTAAAATTGATTTGGAACCAAGACTTACCTTTTCTTGTCATTTAAAATCTATTTACTCTTTTTCATCTTAGAAAACAAATTCATTCATTATTCTCCTAAAATATTTTTGTTGTTACCTAGCTTAATTTCTAAATCTAGCTCTCTGTGGATATGACCTCGATTTTACCGAGTTAATTGCTACATCGCACACTCATGCACTTGTGAGTTAAAACAAGCCGATCATAAATAGCGGTCAAGGAAACACCACAAGCACAAGACACATAATTTTTACGTGGAAAACCTTCCCAATGTGAGAAGGAAAAACCACGGGACCGTAGTCCACTCAAACACTTCCACTATCAATAGTAATAGGAATACATGAGTCTTCTCTAGTTTCAACTAAAGGCATACAAAATGAAACTATCTTTAAGAAATACAATTTCTTGGCACAAATCAACTAATACAATAGTTCAAGGAATTTCTCACCAAAAATAGAGGCTACTACTGTTCACGGGCTGAAAACCATATGCAAAATGCTCAAAATCTGATCTCCACTGTTGACAATGAAGATTCACATGTCATGAACATCGCTGTAAAGTTTCATATCAATTGGACCATAAGAACTTGTCGATAGGACCAATTGATCGAAACTGGGCAGAAAAATTAGAGAACTCTCTTTTCTCTCTATTTTGGCAGCTCACTTACTATCATGTCACTTTCCAGCAGCCACTAAAGGGGGTGGGGACCCTACTTTTTTAAGTGGGTCTTTTCATGTGGTCTAGATCCATACAAAATTTTGGGTCATCCTCTACCAAGGAGGGAAACCCAAAACCAACAGTATCGAACGCATAGTATCAAATGTGAAGGACTCGAGTAAAAAAACATGAACAACAAAACAAGATTAACCTATAAATTACCTCATAATAGGAGGAGGCAACATGGCTCTAAAAAAAGTCCAAGAGAATGTATCAAGAAAATATAGTCCACAATTACCTCATTTAAAAGACTTGAAATAGAAAAGGAAAAACATCAAATTTCCCCTAGCTAGAAAGGTTAACAAAATTAAACTGGCAACAAAGATATACAAATAGGTAAATTATTGTTTTAGAAAGACAGAAGCAGCTATTCAATAAATGAATTAACAAAAAAGCAGAAGCATAAACTACACACAATATCTGCATGGGTGAATTGCCAGCACAAGAATGGATTTGCAGAGGAAAATCATGATGTAGAACAAGTGCTAGAGGCGTATATGTTGAAGAGGGAAAATCCAAAATTCAAGGACAATTGAATTTTCTAGTTAATGCATTTTGGCTAGTCCGACATTAGACAACAACTTTTCTGTTGATGCATACCTCTATTTAGCCGAATTCCATCGTTCAGGCCAGGAAATCGTCGTTTTTGCCATTTTAGAAAAGTTTTGTTTCAACCATAACTCTTGATTTCTAGGTCTGAATTGACTTTCATCAATTCCAGCTTGCTCGGGATTTCTAGTAGTTTTAATTTCTGCAGTTATCTCAATTTTGCTATTTTCGATTTTCGCTTTTCGCTTTAAATATAATTGTAAGTTTTCTGGCCGTGGCACTAAATTATTCAATAAAATTTCAAACTTTTTTGAGAGTTTCTCTCATTTCTGGAGATCCTAGATAATTATATAGAATATTGATGTTGGTCGTATTCTTTTATGTTTTTCTCTGGGTCAAATCTTCATCAAAATTTATGATAATAGAATCACATAAAATAGATGAGTAAACAAGGACCATAATTTCTTTAGACACCACCAATACTTGTAAAATTCCTGAGGCACAAACAATTACAGTTCAAATCAGTAACTGTTCTTGCCTAGTTGCCCAGAAAAACACATACTATTTGAATCAAAGTTCCTAACCAAGTTTTACAGAAACTTAAGAAATAAGGCAACCTAGAAATGAAAATTTTGGAGTATAATCCCTTAAGGTTACTGCCATCCCTTAACTTTCTTTATAGAAGAAGAAACAAACCTTACATGAATAAGGATTCTAGTATATTACAAATTCTTTGCTAAAGAGGAAATTGAAAACTCCTAGTCTAATTAGGAAATAGCTAATGTACTTTGATTAAACACTTTGATTTTTATTGAAACTAAATTAAAACTACTAATGATCTTCTAATCTTCAGTTCAGTTGCAGTCTTGGAGTCTCCAATCTTCAACACTCCTCCTATGTTCCAAGGTTGCAGGGTTGTACATTCTAATATTTTCTCTTAGGTCTTCAAACCTCTTTTTAGCTAGTGATTTGGTTAAGAAGTCAACTAGTTATTCATTTGGAGGACAATACTTCATTTCCAACTCTTCTTCTTGTTGAAACTGCTTGATTGCATGAAATATTATTTTTATGTGCTTGGTTTTGTTATGAAAAATAGAATTTTTGGATATTGCTATTGCAGCCATGCTGGATATTGGTATTGTAACCATGTTGTCACACAATAATTTTGTAGGTTTAGTTTGTTTGAAGCTTAATTGTGCTAGTATTTTCCTCAACCAAAGCAATTGATTTGTTGTCATATATGTAGCAATGTATTCTACCTTAGCACTAGAGTGAGCCACCATTGTCTGTTTCTTTGAATTACAACAAAATATGGTCCCCCCCATTGAACAATAAAATCCTGAATTGCTCACCATTTCTTCATCACTTCTGCCCAATCACTATTTGAAAAAACAATTAGATTAGCAGTATTTGTTCTACCAAAGCTCATACCAAATTCCTGTGTCCCCTTTAGGTATCATAGGACTTTTTCTGCTGCAACAAAATGAATTTGACTAGGAATTTGCATGAACCTTGATAAATGATTGGCAGTTAACATTATGTCTAGTCGAATAATAGTTAAATAAAGTAAACTTCCAATCAAACTCTTGTAAACTATTCAATCATCTTGAGAGGCACCATCATTCTTTGTCAATTTTTGCCCCACTATCATAGGAGTACTGACAGGTTTGCAATTTTCCATTGCAAACTTGCTTTGTAGCTTCATGGTGAAGCTCTTTTAATATAGAAAACTACTTTGCTTGGATTGTGTAATTTCCATGCCAAGAAAATATGTTAGTAACCTAAGTAGATTCATTTCAAACTTGTTCTTCATGTTGATCTTAAATTTCTTCAATAGTTTCTCTTGATTTCATGTAATCAATAAATCATCAACATATACTAACACAATCAAGATATTATCAACAACCCTTCTTAAATACAATGTAGATTCATTCATGCTTCTTTCGAACCCCAAACATAACAAATATTCATCCAATTTATTGTACCAAGCTCTAGAAGCTTGTTTCAGTCCATACAAGGCTTTCTCTAGAAGATACACTTTGTTTGTTGTGATATCTACTTCGAATCCTTTAGGTTGCTCAATGTATATTTCCTCATTGAGTGTTCCATTAAAAAACACAAAATTAATATCAAGTTGCCACACAAGCCAGCTTGTTTGTGCAACTAAAGTCAACAACAATTTTATAGTATCAAGCCTTGATACTGGAGCAAATGTATCATTACAATCGATACCTGGTTCTTGAGAGTAACTCTTGACCACAAGCCTTGCTTTGTGTTTGTTTATGATCCCATCTGCATTTGACTTGGTTCTGAAAATTCACTTTACCCTAATGATATTTTCATCTCCCATCTGTCGGAGAAAGGAGCTGACAACAAGGGGGAAAAGAGAGGGAACCTGCAGGGAATACAGAGGTCTGGCTGGAAAACAGAGAGAAAAGAGTGGAGGATTGTCGTGGGGCTGAGAGAAAGCTCATCAGGGAAGGCCTGACAAGAAAAAAAGAAAAGAAGAGAGAATCGCTGGAACAGGGGGGCTGCAGCTACTGCCCTTAAGGGAGCTGGGCGGCTACAACCCTAAGAAATCAGAGAAAGAGATTAGGGTTTGTGTGGGATTTTAGGTTTTTTTTATTTTTTTAATCTTTTTTTGGGTCTTTTATTACAAAGAAACTCATCTCTATTTATAGAGATAAACTTACACATTTTTTTCACTTTGGTCCTTGGTTTTGTAATTTGATCATAATTTGACCATTAAATTCAATTGTTTTCCATTTGATCCCCATCTTTGCACAATTGGATTGGAAAAAATCAATTTGGTTTCCAAAAACTCTAAACTTCTCAATTGAACCCGAATTAAGCTCAAGCATTTGATTATTTTTATCAATTAAGCCCATAATTAATTTGTTGTTACCAATTTAAAGTATAATTAAGTCCTTGCACTTAATTAAATCCTTTAATTGGACCCTAAATTAATTCTCAAACATAATTACACTTTTAATTTTTTCGACGATTAAATCAAATCAACCCATAAAAATATAATTATGTTGCTCGACTTAATTTTTACACATATTTATCCAATGATAAATTATTTTTGCCTTAAATATGTATTTTCCTCTATTTTTGGGGACAAAAGAGATACAATTAGACTCTCGAATATAACCAAAATTCTCACATTGATTTTTCTACCCATGTTAGCCCCTTTTATTTTATTGTGGTGGATTTTGGGGAGTAACCCAAAAATTGGGTGATGACAGTCATCATCAACTCCTTCGTTACTACCATCCACACATGAATTCATGACTTCTTCCACATCAATTGTCCTGTTTCAGCAAGGTTGCACTTGCTGTAGACATCACTCAATAGTGTTGTCCCTCTCACAGGTATGTTATCAAGATCATCATCTTCTAGAGTGTTAGTTTCATACTGAATTTCAGGCTTTGGTTCTTCATTCATTGCACCATCCTAATTCCATATACTATTTTTTGCAACGCTTACATCTCTAGAAATTATAGCTTTATTAGTTTTCAAATCATAAATTTTTTAACCAATGGACTTAGTGTTATATCCAATCAAAATCCCTACCTCAGCTTTATAATCAAGTTTGTTCCTTTTAATGTCAGGGTGCAAGACATAACAAGGATTGCCAAAGACTTTTAAATGTTCAAGATTAGGTTTGAAACTACACCAGCATTCAAAAGGTGTTTTCTCCCCCAGTATTTAGTCACCATCCTGTTCAAAAGATTGGTTGAGGTGCTTACTACCTCAACCTTAGAATTTCAGAGGCAACTTCATCTCATGGAGTAGGCATCTTGCCATTTCCATTGAGGTTTTTGATTTTTTTCTTTAACTGACCCTATTCTGCTGAGGGGTGTAGGGAACTTTTGATTGGTGTTTAATTACTTTTCTTGTCAGGTGTTCTTCAAGCTTTCAAGAGGTGAATTCTCCTCCATTATCAGACCTCACCATCTTTAGTTTGCAGCCTGTTTTCCTTTCAACTGCAACTTTTAAACTTACAAACTCTTCAAATACTTCACTTTTATTTTTGAGAAAATAAACCCAACAAAATCTACTATAATCATCAACAAACAATAAAAAATATCTAGCACCATTCAAAAATTCATTATGCATTGAACCACACAAATCTTTGTGTATCAAGTGAAGTTTTCTAAATGTACTTTTGTTAAAAGAACTCTTTGTTTGTTTTCCCAATAGACGTGTTTCACATACATCGTCATGTTATTGAATTTCTAGCAAACCTAAAGCTATTTGTAAATCAACCATCTTCTTTAAGGTTGTATAATTGAAATGTCCCAACCTTTTATGCCATAGTATAGAATTTGTGCAGATATTAGTGCTATGCTCATTTATGCTTCTTTCTAATAAAGATTAAAGTTACGGTTCCTCATTCTTGCTGAGAGTAGTAGATTTTCTTAACAATCTTTTCTTCAAATAATTGTCCCACACTTACTAAATTCTGTTTAATTTTAGAAACATATAACACACTGCTTAGAATTCTTGTACCTTCCATGGTTTCAACTTCAATGTCTCCCCTGCCTTCTACTTCAACATATTTATCATTTGCAATTTTTACTTTGGACATGTAATTTCTATCCAAGTTTTTGTACATCCACTATCTATAAGCCTTAACCATGAACAACTACTCTTCTTTGTTTTCTAAGGTATTTGAAACATATGCCTTGCTACTCCTAGATTCTTGTAGAAATTTTGGAGATGCCTAAATTGTTTATAACTTCGGCATTGTGTATTTTTGAGCCAACACCATGCTTCAAGATGGTTGGTTTTCTGGCAATATTTGCACGGAGGGAAATTATCTTTCCTTTCCTTTCCTTTTGAGTTGAAATTGCTTTGGTTGTGATGTTAGTTCTTTCGCTGATAGTTTTTACTAGTGTCTCTACTCCCTTTATGGCTTAAAAATTCTTTATTTTAACCTTGCCTTTAAACCCATCCATGAATGCTTCTTCATTTGATCCTTTTTGTCTATAAGTTTGCCTTAGTTATACTGCTTGCAAGGCATTCACTAGGTCTTGCAGGTCATATCTGCGAAGTCCCTTGAATCTTCCAAAGAGAAGATTTAATGTTTAGATTTTTCTGGTAAACTCACTACTACCTTCTCTATTATCCTTGAATCTTAAAAGTGTTTGTTGCGATGTCGCGGTCGCAAAAATTAATTACCCTAACTTAAAATAAATAAAACAAGATAGTATAGAGCAAGCAAGGGGTCGATTCCCACGAGGATAATTAAGTTCAGATTTTCATGCTATATGTTATGCAATTTAGGGGGGGGGGGAGGGGGGGGGGTTAGAAGTTGTCTAGGTTAGGCTAAAGCAAACTAAGCGAAAATTATATAAAACTGAAATTTATCAATAAAGCAAACCTTGGTCGCAAATCAACATCCACCTACAGAAATCAGAACTGATCATGGAAACGACACATCAATTTATATTCTGAATATTTATCTCTTCTTAAAATTAGGTCGTTAATGGATCTGTTGTATCACTTACCTTAACCATCAAACAACCACAATGTCCGCACTAGTAATTTGATTCAATGGCAGCATTAAAATCTAGATAAATTGATCAATTAAGAAACATAATTGTCCGCAATATATGTTTAGTTTCATTGAATGTTCTCCCTAAGATTAATAACATGGATCCGCTATAAGTATTAACTTAGTTGCTTCATAAGTTCATATACCACAACTCCGATTTTGATATCAAACTTAACAATCGATTGTCTACAATAATAACTTCGAGTCCGCTCTTAACAATTAAATAAACAATCATAGAAAAATAAGCATAGGAGAACAAACATATTCATCATATAAACTGAAAAAATTGAGGTAAAAATAGATCTCATATTTCTTGAAATCTGAAGGTTTTAGTGTCCTTGAAACCAAACAAAAGAGTGTAACCTTGCATGTTTATTGAACAACTAAATAAAAAGATGGAAGAAAACATGATTTAGGGTTTGAAGGAGGAAGATTTATGTTTTCTTTGGTGTTAGCCTCCACTTCCTTGCTCCTCTCCTCCTTTATATATGCTTAGAAACCCTTGTAAAATTCTTCTTTAAGTTGGTAGAATTTAGTTGTCCCTTGTAAAATTCATATCTCCTTCATATAACATCGTTTGGAGCTGAAAGTTGGAGAGTTTATAGGTCTTCGCATCCAGAATCCATGAAAATTGAGTTTGCATACATCGGACTTCTGTAGCACGAGATATTGAAGTTGAAATAGACAAAGGTCGATATAGGCAGATTGCAAGATTTGACTTTGAAGGTTGTGATTTCATTTATCTTATTTTATTTCTTTTTCCTTAGCCTTACATAAATTTATGGATGTTAGCTTTTGAATGACACTAGAATCACTTCATTTCGATCTCTAGAGTTTCCACTCTACACAAAACATCGAGTGAAGGTCAAATCGGTCAATCAGCTCCAATTACCTCCATTTTGCATCCTTCATCCAAAAATACCTTCAAAACATAAAACTATCAAGGTATTTTATACACAAAACATATGTAAAATACTAGATAAATATGAATGAAACTATCAAATAATATGGTTGCATCGGTCTTTTCCCAACAATCTCATTTGATTCACTAGTTTTGAGATGTTGGAAGGAAATTCCTTGACAGACTCATTATCCCTAATCTTAAATTCAAATTGCCTCCATAAATTCAACACTTGCATCTTTCTAGATTTTTCATCACCTTTGAATTCTTCCTTTAGCTTATCCCAACTTCTTTTTGCAGATTTGCATGCCATAATTCTCATGAATATCTCTTCACTTATAACTATTTATATGAATGTAAGTGCTTTGAATCCTTTTACTTTTTCTTCATTGAAGAATTTCATTTATGCAATCATAGGATTATTCCGAAGTGGATTTGGTTGTTTGTTACTTTCCACTATCTCCCATAGATCAAATGCCTTGGGATATGTCTTCATCTTCACAGCCCAAATTCCAAAATTCTGTCTAGTAAATACTAGTGTCTTTGTGGAAAAGGAAGCAAAATCTATTCTAAAAATTCAACTGTGATTCGTTGAAAAGAAGCTCACAATTGTTGTTGTGATGCTTTTCTACAATTGTTCTTAAGAACTTTAAGGAATCAAGAAGAGTAATTGATCCTTTTAATCAATTACATAAGCATTCTTGGCAGAATAAAAAATTGCCAAAAAACTCTTGTGTTTTACTCTCCTTCCCTTCAAAGTTAATCACTTTGAAAATTTTCACTTTTTAATTCTCTGGTGTTTCAGTCAATCCCTTCAAAGATCCAATTCTTCTTTGATATCAATTTATTGGAAAAATTCTTGAGGCACGAACAATTACTGTTCATATCAATAACTATTCTTGCCTAATTGCCTAGAAAAACACACACTGTTTAAATCAAAGACATTCCTAACAAGGTTTTTATAGAAACTTGAGAAACAAGGCAGTCGAGAAATACACAATCTTAAATGAAATTTTTGGAGCAGAATCCCTCACGGTTACCTTCATCCCTTAACTTTATTTATAGAAGTAAAAACAAACCTTACATGAATAAGGATTCTAGTCTATTACATATTCTTTGCTAATTAGAAAACTGAAAACTCTTAGTCTAATTAGGAAATAGCTAATGTACTTTGATCAAACACTTTGA